>OY740783.1:48949688-49492081 GCA_963514005.1 Raja brachyura
CCCCAACCAGTCTGAAGAAGGGACTCGACCTGAAACATCGCCCATTCCTTCTCTCCAGCCATGCTGCCTGCCCGTTGAGTTACTCCAGCTTTTTGTGTCTATCTTCTATCTTTAATTGATAACTGAGCAATGAAAATATTCATGTTGTGATAGAGACAGTGCAGAACTTCAATGCTTTTCAAAGATTGTATTTATCTACACAATGGAGATATTTTTGAGGACCTTGGGAAACTGTACTGGAGAAGCTAAACGAACATGATTATTTTCTAGCACCACACATCAATGTTTTTCCAGCTCCTTGTAGAATATTATGACAAGATAATTGTATGTGCAGGGGCCGCAAGAGTTGATCCCTTGGGGTCATTAGTCAGCATTGTGAAGGGTTTCCCTTCCACTTATGGTATGTGGCCAAGTAACAGATTTTTAAAAGAAGAATTTTTGCTACACATATAGAGTTTACAGTGCCCTGTCAATGCTACTAATTGATCGAACAAATGAGTGTTTGACGAAGAGGTGGTGAGATCAGAGAAACGGTCTAATTAACATGGTGACAAAGTGAAACTTACTGTAATACTGGCAGCTGTATGGAAAACAGCAAAAGTGAGAAGTTAAGAAGTTAAGAGTAGACCGATTCATCTCTTCGTCTTTTATTGACTGATAGCTGCTATGCTTTACCTTAAGCTTTAAGTGATGCTTTTCTTTAATCTTATTAATGTTCAAATGAAATAAACAAAATTCTGTAAAGGTCTACTTTCCAAATGAAGAAGAAGATTAACTGAAACAGAAATCAAACTTGTATACATTTTCTCTCAGGCATTTCACGCATGTCAAATCTTTTTTGATCGACTTGTACTAAGACTTTGGTCAACTGGGTTGATTGTTAGGAACTAGTTTAATACATAAATTGTGCTTCATGAATAAAGTGCTGTAAATAAGAGGCCAGTTGAGTTATGTCTTTTGCTAACTTTTTTGTCTCCGCTGTAGTGGGGTGTCCAGTTTAAAAATTGGTGATCAGAAATTAACCCAAGATTATATCACGGGTACAGATCCATAACATTTCAGCAGTGTCGGATGTTTTCAAGAGAGAGTTAGAAACAACTCTTAGGGCTAATGGAATCGAGGGATATGGAGAGAAAGCAGGAACAGGGTACTGATTTTGGATGATCAGCCATGATCATATTCAATGGCAGTGCTGGCTCAAAGGGCCAAATGACCTACTCCTGCACCTATTTTCTGTTTCTATGCTTCTATGTTTCACCACTCTTTCTCCATCTTCCCCTTAACCTCACTGAAGTAATTCTGCCCACCTCTCACAATCTCCTTCCCCCTTACTTAGACTTAGTACCTCCCACACTGTTGAGAGCATTGGGCAGCAAGCTTTCACCATTCTGTTTGGTCATATGTGACGTCTTCCATTCCCGAGCTTCCAAATCCTTCTGGAATGTTCGCCTCCATGTAAGTTTTGGTCGGCCTCTTTTCCTACATCCGTCAGGTTGCCATGTCATTGCTATCTTAGGTGCATGTGCTGGTGACATTCTGAGTACACGTCTTGCAAATTTCATCCTGCGTACCGCTATGTCCTGGCTGAGAGGCTTTGTTGCAGTTTCCCGAGAGATCTCATCTTTTATGATGTGGTTGTAGCTAGTCTTCAAGATCTTCCTCAAGCAGCGTTGTCGGAATGCATTCAATTTTTCATCTTCACATTAGTTTTCCATGTCTCATTGGCATAGAGGGCTGTAGGGAGGACGAGCTTGACTTTTAGCATCTTGGATATCCCGCCACTAGACCATACTTCTTCATTTTTAGGCTACATTCTTCTGAAGACTGATGCAGCTTTACCAATTTGGGAGTTGATGTTGACCTCTACATTTCCATCTGCTGTGAACATGCTGCCAAGATAGGGAAATCCTGTGTCGTTTTCCATAAGCTCCCCATTGATTACCAGTTGGTCTATTGGCTGCTGGTCTCCAGTCTGCATAGTTTTAGTCTTCTGGCAGCTGAACTTTAATCCAACCTTTGATGCATTCTCCTCCAGAGCGGTTGTCATCTCTTGAACGGTGCGTCTCGACTCTGCTAGTAGTGCAATGTCATCGGCAAAATCTAGGTCTGTGAGGCATCTTCCTGTTCTCCACGGTATTCCAAAGTCATGTTTGTTCATTGTCTTCCACATGACATAGTCAAGCGTGACAATAAACAGTAAGGGGGATGGGAGGCAACCTTGTCTTACCCCTGTGACAATGTCAAATAATTCTGTGTTTTCTGAATCAACCATGACGCAACTGGATCCCTTGCAAAGGTTCTTGAAGATGTTGATGAAAGCCTCTGGGATGCCATACACTTTAAGAATTTGCCACAGGGTGTCTCTATGTACACTATCGAATGCCATTTTGTAATCAACAAAGTTTATTAGTATTGGCTTCTGAAATTCCAGGCATTGTTCTACCATATTTCGTAACACAAAGATCTGCTCGCTGCAGGACCTTCCCATTTGGAATCCTGCTTGTTCATCACGGAGTTTCATGTCCAGAGCTGCTCTAAGATGATGTAGCAGTACAGAACAAAGTACTTTTCCTATCCAGTTTCCACAGTCACTAAGATCTCCTTTCTTTCAATCAATCAATCAATCAATTTAATTTGTATAACACATTTAAAAACAACTCACATTGACCAAAGTGCTGTACATCAATGGTACACAGACCTAACAATACATACATAAACTGTTTACAGCGCCCCCTCAGAGGGACCCAAAAACGCTAGGGAGTAGAAATAGGTTTTGAGCCTCGACATAAAGGAGTCGATGGAGGGGGCAGTTCTGATGAGCAGAGGGATGCTGTTCCATAGTCTAGATGCTGCAACTGCAAAAGCGCGGTCACCCCTGAGCTTAAACCTAGACCGCGGGATAGTCAGTAGCCCCAAGTCGGCCGACCTGAGGGACCTAGAGGTAGAATGGTAGATTAGAAGATTTTTGATATGGGGGGGGCAAGTCCGTTAAGGGCTTTGTATATGAATAAGAGGAGCTTGAAGTTGATTCTGTGCTGGGAGCCAGTGGAGAGAGGCCAGAATCGTGGTGATGTGATCCCATTTACGGGTACCCGTCAGAAGTCTCGCTGCAGCGTTTTGAACCAATTGCAGGCGGGACAGGGATGATTGGTTGATGCCAGTGTATAGAGAGTTGCAGTAGCCAAGGCAGGAAGAGATGAATGCATGGGTGATTTTTTCAAGGCCGTCAAATTTGAGGAATGGTTTGATTTTAGCTATGGTATGAAGCTGGAAGAAATTAGCTTTTACCACAGAGTTGACTTACTTGTCAAACTTTATTGCAGAGTCAAATATCATGCCAAGGTTTTTGACGTGCGGTTTGACTAAGGAGGTTGGGCTCCCAAAGCTGCCTGTTATCATTTTGATGGAGTCGGAGGGGCCGAGTAGGATGACCTCAGACTTGGTCTCGTTTAGTTGGAGGAAGTTCTGTGCCATCCAACATTTTATGTCCTCGAGGTGTCGGGATTTGGTTCCCTTTGCTCCACTTCGGGCCCAACTGCCCGAGTGATTCTCGCCCTTGTCGGTGGGTCAAACGGCCACCACTCCACTCAAGTGGTTCCCAAGAGCGAATACAAAAAAAGGGTTTCCCCTGGGTTCTAGACCTCGGAATTATGGTGGGATATGATAAAAGGTTGACTTGACCAGAGCATGCTGATGAGAGAAAACAGAAACCAAGACGGACTCAAAGCAAGTCTAAAATTTACAGGCTTTATTGAACAAATGAGAAAACGAATCTCACCAACACTACCTAACACGTTTCTAAACTTATGCTTTAAACTAAGACTATGGAAAGAAAATAAATTATCGGGCATGTCGTAAAAACTTACTTTACACAATTTTAATTACAAATGCACCCTCCCCCCCCCTTTCCCCTTCTTCTCTCAACCTCTATCCTATTTTGGGAACTTCACCAAGTCGTCTGGGGTACTTACAGCTAGATCGACTTTTTTTTTATATTTCAAAATAGAATTTATTTAAGTAATAAATATATACAATACATCAACCGTGCGAAAAATCCATCCGACATTTTCGGAGGCTATACAAATTTTTCCATACAGTCTATACACATTTCTCAAATTTCGCGAATCGATCCCCCACCCGTGCCGCTCATGTGGCCCCCCGGCATGGGATATCTTCCCTTATTTTGAGGGGCGTCTCCACCATACTGTGCCCCCCATGTCCAGCAGCGGAAGGACCTTAGGCTGTGGCCCTCCCACACCGAGCCTTGGCGTTGGCTGCACCGAGCGCCCCTCAGCATGTACTTCTGCAGTCTGCAGTGGGCCAGTCGGCAACATTCCCCGACGGACATCTCGCTCTGCTGGGTGGTGAACAACGCTGGGCAGACCAAAGAGCGTCTTTCACCGAGTTGATGACCCTCCAGCAGCACTTGATGTCAGTCTCTGAATGTGTCCCTGGGAACAGTCCGTAAATCACAGAGTCCTCTGTGACGGAGCTGTTGGAATAAAGCGTACCAGGGGCCCTTGCATTTTCCTCCAGACTCTTTGGGCAAATCCACACTCTGCAAAGAGGCGGGCAACCGTCTCCTCTCCATAGCAGCCGTCCTGAGGGCAGCGTGCGCTGGTAGTGAGGTTCCGATGGTGCAGGAAGGATCTGACTGGGAGGGCTCCCCTCACCGCCAGCCAAGCCAGGTCTTGGTGCTTGTTGGTGAGTTCTGGCGATGAGGCATTTTGCCAGACAAGCTGGGCAGTCTGCTCAGGGAACCACGCCACCGGGTCCATCGAGTCCTTTCCCTGCAGTGCCTGCAGGACATTCTGTGCTGACCACTGCCCAATGGACGTGTGGTCAAAGGTGTTGGTCCGGAAGAACCTTTCCACAGACGACAGATGGGGCGGCAGTGTCCAGCTGACTGGCACCTTGCGTGGCATCTGCGCCAGGCCCATCCTTCGCAACACCGGGGACAGGTAGAACCTCAGCAGGTAGTGACACTAGGTGCCCACGTGCCTTGGCTCTACACTCCGCCTGATGCAGCCACACACGAAGGTGGCCATCAGGATGAGGGCGACGTTGGGCACACTTTTACCCCCGTTGTCTGCTGACTTCTACATTGTGGCCCGTCGCACCCGGTCCATCCTCGACCCCCAGATGAACTGGAAGACGGCCCGGGTGATCCCTGTGGCATAGGAAGGAGGGACAGGCCACACCTGTGCCAAGTACAGCAGGCCCAAGAGCACCTCACACCTGATGACCAAATTCTTTCCCGTTATGGAGAGGGAGCATTGCCTCCACAGCTCCAGCTTCCTCCCCACCCTGGCTCTCCGCTCCAGCCAATTCTTGTTACACGCCTCAGCCCCCCCGAACCAGATCCCCAGCACCTTCAAGAAGTCAGGCTTGATGGTGAAGGGGACGGAAGATCTGTCGGGCCAGTTGCCAAAGAGCATGGCCTCGCTCTTCCTGGGTGATGTTGCCTTTCCTCATGGAGTCTGACATGCTACCAGCTAGAAGCATGTCGTTGTACACTTCTAGCAGGTCCGGGCCCATCAAGTCCCACAGAACCAAATACAACTCGGCCGGTAAGCCATCGCTTCCGGTAGTTTTACTCGAGTCAAAGGAACGGATGGAGCCAGTCAGCTCCTCTAGGGTCAGTGGTTGATCCAGACTCTCCCGCCTGCTGTCCTCCAAGACCTCCATGATCGAGGACAGGAAGTTCTGGGAGGAGGTACTGTCTATGGCCTTTTGGTCATACAAATCTGTGTAAAAGGATTTGCAGATCCTCAGCATGTCTGTCTGTGAGGATGCTACCGAGCCGTCCTCCTCCCTAAGGCTGTTCATCACAGAGCTCCCCCTGTGAACCTTATGGAAGAAGAAACGTGAGCCGTCTCATCCTGCTCCACATGGCGGACCATGGATCAGCTAGATCGATGCTTTTTTATATTTCAAAATAGACTTTATTCGAGTAATAAATATATACAATACATCAACCGTGCGAAAAATCCATCCGACATTTTCGGAGGCTATACAAATTGTTCCATACAGTCTATACACATTTCTCAAATTCCGCAAATCGATCCCCCACCTGTGCCACTCATGTGGCCCCCCGGCATGGGATACCTTCCCTTATTTTGAGGGGCATCTCCACCATACCGTGCCCCCCATGTCCAGCAGCGGAAGGACCTTAGACTGTGGCCCTCCCCCACCGAGCCTTGGCGTTGGCTGCACCGAGCTTCAGTGCGTCCCTCAGCACACACTCCTGCAGTCTGCAGTGGGCCAGTCGGCACCATTCCCTGACAGACATCTCGCTCTGCTCGGTGGTGAACAACGCTCAGGCAGACCAAAGAGCGTCTTTCACCGAGTTGATGACCCTCCAGCAGCACTTGATGTCAGTCTCTGAATGTGTCCCTGGGAACAGTCCGTAAATCACAGAGTCCTCTGTGACGGAGCTGTTGGAATAAAGCGTACCAGGGACCCTTGCATTTTCCTCCAGACTCTTTGGGCAAATCCACACTCTGCAAAGAGGTGGGCAACCGTCTCCTCTCCATAGCAGCCGTCCCAAGGGCAGCGTGCGCTGGTAGTGAGGTTCTGACGGTGCAGGAAGGATCTGACTGGGAGGGCTCCCCTCACCGCCAGCCAAGCCAGGTCTTGGTGCTTGTTGGTGAGTTCTGGCGATGAGGCATTTTGCCAGACAAGCTGGGCAGTCTGCTCAGGGAACCACGCCACCGGGTCCATCGAGTCCTTTCCCTGCAGTGCCTGCAGGACAGATGGGGCGGCAGTGTCCAGCTGACTGGCACCTTGCGTGGCATCTGCGCCAGGCCCATCCTTCGCAACACCGGGGACAAGTAGAACCTCAGCAGGTAGTGACACTAGGTGCCCATGTGCCTTGGCTCTACACTCCGCCTGATGCAGCCACACACGAAGGTGGCCATCAGGATGAGGGCGACGTTGGGCACGCTTTTACCCCCGTTGTCTGCTGACTTCTACATTGTGGCCCTTCGCACCCAGTCCATCGTCGACCCCCAGATGATCTGGAAGACGGCCCGGGTGATCCCTGTGGCATAGGAAGGAGGGACAGGCCACACCTGTGCCAAGTACAGCAGGCCCAAGAGCACCTCACACCTGATGACCAAATTCTTTCCCGTTATGGAGAGGGAGCGTTGCCTCCACAGCTCCAGCTTCTTCCCCACCCTGGCTATCCGCTCCAGCCAATTCTTGTTACACGCCTCAGCCCCCCCGAACCAGATCCCCAGCACCTTCAAGAAGTCAGGCTTGATGGTGAAGGGGACGGAAGATCTGTCGGGCCAAAGAGCATGGCCTCACTCTTCCTGCGGTTCACCCTGGCTCCCGTGGCCGACTCAAACTGGTCGCAGATACTAATCAATCTGCAGACCGACCCTGGATCCGAGCAGAAGACAGCGACATCGTCCATGTACAGGGAGGTCTTTACTTGAATGCCCCCACTGCTGGGCAGTGTCACTCCTCTTATGCTCGCATCCTTCCTGATGGATTCGGCAAAGGGTTCAATACAGCAGACAAACAAGACAGGAGAGAGAGGGCAACCCTGCCTGACTCCAGACCTTACAGGGAAACTGTCTGATTCCCATCCATTGATTTGGACTGCACTACGGATGTCGGTGTAGAGCAGTTTGATCCAATTCCTGATTCCCTCCCCAAAACCCATTTTGGAGAGCACGTCCCTCATGTACGTGTGCAAAATCCTGTCAAAGGACTTCTCCTGGTCCAAGCTGACTAGGCAGGCATCCACCCGTCTGTCCTGCACGTAGGCGATGGTATCTCTCAGCAGCGCTAGGCTGTCTGAGATTTTCCTGCCAGGTACAGCACAAGTTTGGTCCGGGTGGATCACCTGTCCTAGAGCAGACTTGACCCGGTTGGCGATGGCCTTAGACAGGATCTTGTAGTCTACATTCAAGAGTGTTATGGGTCTCCAATTCTTTATGTCCTTCATCTCCCCCTTCTGCTTGTAGATTAGGGTGATGTTGCCTTTCCTCATGGAGTCTGACATGCTACCAGCTAGAAGCATATCGTTGTACACTTCTAGCAGGTCCGGGCCCATCAAGTCCCACAGAGCCGAATACAACTCGGCCGGTAAGCCATCGCTTCCGGTAGTTTTACTCGAGTCAAAGGAACGGATGGAGCCAGTCAGCTCCTCTAGGGTCAGTGGTTGGTCCAGACTCTCCCGCTTGCTGTCCTCCAAGACCTCCGTGATTGAGGACAGGAAGTTCTGGGAGGAGGTACTGTCTATGGCCTTTTGGTCATACAAATCTGTGTAAAAGGATTTGCAGATCCTCAGCATGTCTGTCTGTGAGGATGCTACCGAGCCGTCCTCCTCCCTAAGGCTGTTCATCACAGAGCTCCCCTTGTGAACCTTATGGAAGAAGAAACGTGAGCACGTCTCATCCTGCTCCACATGGCGGACCCTGGATTGGAAGATGATCTTGGAGGATTCATGGTAAAGAGCCGAGCTTGCCGGTCCTTCACGTCTCTAAGTTCCTCCTTCACATCCACCCCTCTCGACTGCAGAAGGAGCAGTTGTTGCAAATCTGTCTGGAGTTGGCACAATTCCCTCTGACTCTGTCTTGCTCTCTGAACCCCTTTACTTATGAAGAACTTCTTAATGTTCTCCTTGGTTGCTTCCCACCTGAGTGTGGGGGAGTCAAAGAGGGGCTTCACCGTTCTCCAACATGCGTAGTCCCTCTTTAGCTCCTCGATGTTCTCTGTGGTCAACAACTTCATGTTTAACTTCCACGTCCCTCTGCCTGCCTTCCGGTCCTCCTGTAGGTGACAGGAAGCCTGAAGGAGGCAGAGGTCGGAGAAGAACACTGGCGTGAGGTCAGTGTGTCTCACTGTGACGGCCTTCGTCGTGAAGACAAAGTCTATCCGAGATCGGGCTAAACTGTCCGATCTCGACCAGGTGAACCGTGGCTGGGACCCGCCTGCAGGGTCGCTGAAGGCATCGCGCAGCTTTGCATCTTTTACCATATCCATCAGCTAGATCGATGCAGGGTCAGGAGCCATTTAACAGAGCAGAAAAAAGAGAGAGAACCCTTGCTTGCCTGCTCCTTTTATACCGAAGAGTTTCTCCTTTGAAAACTCCCAGGTGGTCCTCTGGACAAAAGGGTCTTTTGATGATTCCCAGTTTCAATCTGGCATGAACAACAGGCTTCCGATGATAATGGGTTTGCTGATGTCACAATGTATGAGCTTAATCGTTATCCCATCACCTGGATGGGCTCCCATTGTCCTGATGGATGGGCCATTTACAATGGTGATTGTCTTGCTGCTGGGCTATTTACCCGCATCTGCTGGGCTTGGTTCCTTCCTTTGTCTTCCCAAGATAATCTCGTTATCTCTGTCTCACCACTTGCATAGTCATGTGGCTGCCCAGGCCCACAGACAGGCTTTGAACTTGTTCTTCCTTTGTGATCCCTTGGGGTTTTTTTTGCAGCCAGCATGTCTGTTTTAAAAATGTCCTGGTCCTTATCCCAGAGTTCTTCCATAATTTTGGAGGATATGCCCCAATAACTTACATGCCCCTATGATACATCCAGGCTTGCAGAGGCAGTGCATGTGGCTGATTAAATTTGACCAGTTGTTGGGTTTCAGGGGGAGATAAAGCAGTGTGTCATCTGCATAACAGTGGAAAGAAATGACGTGCCTTTGAATTACTTGGCCGAGGGGGAGCATGTACAAAGAGAAGAGAATGGGGCCTAGGATGGAGCTTTCCTTTCATAGGATCCTTCCTTTCATAGCGAAAGGATTTGAGTATAGGAGCAGGGAGGTTCTACTGCAGTTGTACAGGGTTTTGGTGAGGCCACACCTGGAGTACTGCGTACAGTTTTGGTCTCCAAATCTGAGGAAAGACATCCTTGCCATAGAGGGGGTACAGAGAAGATTCACCAGACTGATTCCTGGGATGTCAGGACTTTCATATGAGGAAAGATTGGATAGACTCGGTTTGTACTCGATGGAATTTAGGAGATTGAGGGGGGATCTTATAGAAACCTACAAAATTCTTAAGGGGTTGGACAAGCTAGATGCTGGAAGATTGTTCCCGATGTTGGGGGAGTCCAGAACAAGAGGTCACAGTCTAAGGATAAGGGGGAATTCCTTTAGGACCGAAATGAGGAAAACATTCTTTACACAGAGAGTGGTGAGTCTCTGGAATTCTCTGCCACAGAAGGTAGTTGAGGCCAGTTCATTGGCTATATTTAAGAGGGCGTTAGATGTGGCACTTGTGGCTAAAGGGATCAGGGGGTATGGAGAGAAGGCAGGTACGGGATACTGAGTTGGATGATCAGCCATGATCACATTGAATGGCGGTGCAGGCTCAAAGGGCCGAATGGCCTACTCCTGCACCTATTTTCTATGTTTCTATGTTTCTATGTTTCTATGAGCCTTGTGGCACCCCGCAGAAAAGGCTAGCTGGGGAAGAAAAATAATTGCCTATGTTAGTAGGGAAACTCCTATTTTTGAGCTCAGGGCAGTGCCATCAACACCAATATCGGAGATGGTCAATTAGGATGGTGTGGTCCACTGTATCAAACGCTGCGCTGAGGTCAGGAAGGAGCAGGATTGCACAGTCACCGGAGTGAATGGCGAGAAGCAGGTCATTGTGTACCTTCAACAAGGCAGACTCTGTGCTGTGGTGGGCCCTGAAGCCTTATTGAAAACTTTCCAAGATGGTATTTTTGGTGTAGATAAGGCATTAGTTGATTTAGAATTACCTTTTCAAGGACTTTTGAGAGAAAAGGCAGTTTGGAAATAGGTCTGTAGTTACTAGGCAAGGTGGGGTCTATGTTAGGTTTTTTCAGGAGGGGCTGGACCACCGCGTGCTTGAAACAGGTTGGAACAGTGCCAGTGACCAGAGAACTGTTGATGACAGAGAGGATACTGGGACCAGCTTTTGCAATGACATCCTTCAGAAGGGCAGTAGGGGCAACGTCAAGGGGGCAGGTTGCAGGTTTCATAGTGGAGATAAGCTTTACAAGGGAGGATAGAGTAACGGGTTGGAAACAGTCTACTTTAGAAGACCAGACCAATGAGACAGCTAGGTCATGGGTGGGAGAGGAAATATTCATTCTAATGTTCTCAACTTTGCTGGTGAAAAATGTAGAGAATTCTTTGCACTTAGCAGGGGACCCAGCTAAGCTGGTACTGGGGGTGGGACATATGACAATTTCACTAACACTTGATTCCTCTAATCTTCTGATACACATTTTTGTTCCCAACATGCATGATATAGCTTCGTGAGTATCCCTCTCAATGTTTCCACTCCGCTCTTTAGTAGTTCTGCTGGAATCTGGCCAAGGCCTACTGCTTTGTTATTTTTCAAATTCTTAATTGCATTTGCAACTTCCGTTTCTGTGATTGGTCCAACCTCCACCTCTAGTTCTGGAATATTTTCCTCCTCAGGGAAGACAAACAGTTCATATGGTTCAATATATTTTTTAAGTGTTCAAATGCAACCCATTGCATGTTTTGCACTTCTTCTGTCAGAAATACTCTCCCGCTCTTGTCTTTTATGGGGGCACCAGAGCTATTACCGGAATCTCCCAGATCTCTGGCTATGCGGTAGAGTGTACGGATGTCATTTCTGTCCCTGGTTTCTTGTGTTTCTGTGCATTTGCTTTCTATCCAAGCTTTTTTAAAATCTTTTCCGCATCTCCTCTTCATTAGTTTGTGTGCTTGTCTATAATTTTCTGCCATTTCTTTCCTTTCTTCAGTAGTCTTTGTTCTCTCTCTCTCTTCTGCTTTATGTCTCTTCTTCAGTCAATCATCTCCCATAAGTTTGATCTTATCCAACTTTCTTTTCTGGTCCCACGTCTTTGGCCCATGGTGGTATCTGCAGCTTCCCGAACTGCCTCCTGGAAAGTTTGCCACTGTTGTTCAATGTCATCACCTTCCTGTAACACTTGGAACCTATTTTTCATTGCAAGTTTTAATTTATTTGACATCTATTCATCTTTTAACTTTGCTATGTCATATGGTTTTACAACTTTCTGAACTTTCATCTTTTTTTAAAAATGCTTCTTCCCCCTACCTCTTCAGTATTCCCTTCATCTTCTCTCCTTCTTCAGCCCTTCATATTCCCTTTTTCATTGCTTATTGTTCACTCTACTTCTTCCTCTAATTCCCACCAATTCTCTTTTCCTCCTTTCTTTTCCTCATCCCTTCTTTCCCTGGCTGTTGTTACCCATTTGCCACCATATATTGCAATCCTGCCATCTTATACTTCATACAGCCCTTTCCAATTTTCTGGCCACCTGCTTTCCTTCCCATCTTAGATTTAAAACACCTATTCTCCGCTACAACTCGTCTCCCTATGCCAACACAGAAGTTTCCAGATATCCCGAGGTAGATGAACCCTCTGCACAATATTCTTCAAACAAAAAAGGCATAACATTCTTTGCAGAGGCAGGAAGATTTGAAATAATATTTCAAATATATTTTATTCTGAAGAATGCATTTCGTTGTCTCTGTACTGTACACTGACAATGACAATTAAAATTGAATCTGAATCTGAAGTGATTTAATTTGTATCACACAAATCTGCTTAACCAGCCTTTTCACTAAAAAGTTCACGTGTCTTAAGTCAAAGGTTCTTTTGCCATGTCTTTTTATTCTTAAATCCAATGTTTCAATTAAATAATCCATCAAATTTCACTCCAAAGTACAGGAGCTCACATGCTGTGATTTAACAGTGGTATTTCACTTTACTTTGAGCGGCCATAAAGCAGCATTGACACCATCCCCAGGCTACCCAGCAGAATAGCATCCATCAGACAAATGCGGCAGAAGAAGAAAGAGGAAAGGAAGAAAAAAGGAAGGGGAGAAAAAAAACAACTGATGTGAGAAGCTGATGAAACAAATGATGGCTTAAGATCGCTTAAGATCGCTATTAGATAAGCATGTGGTACCAAGGCCAGTGTTTCATCAAAACGTAAAAATATCATAACAGCTGCATAACATTGGGCCAGACTCTGTATGAAGTTCTCCATATCTTAGGCAAAGGATGTGCAGAAACCCCAGAGAATTGATATGAACAGACATTCTCCCGCTTTCAATGAAGTTTCCTTGACATCCCACTGCAGATCAAAAGAACCAAAGGTACATTTATTACACGTGCATTAAAATGAATTCACAGGAGCATTTCATTATTTACCGTGCTTCAAGGTCATAACATAATAATCAGAATTGACTTTCAACGCACGAGCCATTGAAGAAAATGGCAAGCAATTATTTGGGGCAGTTAATAAAATAAGAATTAAATTATATTAAAAGTGCCAGATACCAATTTACCTTACCACATCAATGTTAAATCCAATTGTTAAATCCAATTGTTAAATCCTTGCCCTCATTGCCAATCCTACGGGTGATTTGATAATGCAGCACTACAGACTGGGCCATGCTGAGAGTCTCCATCCCTGGGAAGCTCAAGGGTACTTGCCCCATTTGCCGATTTTTTCGGCGACTGCTGGCATCATTGACTGACATATCAAGTCAACCAAAAAATTTGCGTTGTGATGGGGCGTGATGACGTTTGACATGTGGTGTTTTTTAAACATTTTTTTGTCGCCGCTGGGTTTTGAAATGTTCAAAGTCTTTTGGCGACACTGATTTGACGCCGGCTGTTGCCAAAAAAATCAGCAAGTGGGACAGGCCCTTTAGCATTTCAAATGGTGACTGGACCTCAGAATGTGGAAGTTGAGACACAGTCCCTTGGACTATCCTAACATCTTTAGACAGCTTAAGAAACATTTCAATGTTCCAAATTTCAAAGACATTTTAAAATAGCTGAATTAGATTAAAATTTTTCAAAACAAAATAACTAAAAATACTTCAATAAATAATTATAAATACAGAAACGATGGATCAGATGTACCAGTATTTGGCATCCAGCGTGTCTGCAACTTCAACATTCCTGTGCACAGGAAAGGTCAAATCTGCAACAACCACAATGAAGCATAATCCAGCCTATTCTATTTAATTTACTGCGGAAGGCAATGCCTGGGCCTTGCTTAGCTCTAAATTTTGAAATTATGAGATTGGTTCCTCAACTATGAATGGATAGGAAAAGTTTGGAGGTATAATAGATAGGAAAGTTTGAGAGGGACATGGGCCAAATGCGAGCAAATGGGACGGGCTTAGATGAGGAAACTTGGTCGGCATGGATGAGTTGGGCAAAAGGCCCTGTTTCCATGCTATTCGACTCTATGACTCTCTGACCCTAACTACCACAGCACAATGGCAATGTCATTTGCAAACAGTTCATCAACATGCTGTAGAAAATCTCAAATCTGTTAAATGATTAAAGAATGTTTACAAGTGCAATATTTTTTTTAATTAATAGCTTGCATCTGATCTTTTAAAAGTCAGTTCAATCAGTTAAAAACATTTTCAAGTTATATCCACAATAATCACAGTAATTGCCTATTTATTCTGGCCACCACAGTGTGTTCCATGGCATTCTTTTCCCTGTAATGTGCTTTAGAATTTTATTTCTGTTCAACCTTCAAAAGCGTCTAATTCTTCACCCATTACTGATGAGATGTGAAAGTAATCAATACACTTATACAAGAAAATAATTGTACACTTTGACTTTCTAGGGTACTATCAAAGCCTCCTTGAAAAGTGTAGCATCACAACTGACCCGTGACCATTCAGTGTGGAGAGAGACTTTTCAGGGTGGAATTGAAAACCTTGAATCCAATCAATGTTAGCACACAGGAATCCAGTATATACAGCAAAGAAGTGCAGTATCTTCCAAACTGGTCAATCTGATGGTCACCTCCTGTTCCACCTGAGCCTGCGGTTTCTTCATTCATCTCATCAGTTAATTCAGAGCTCAAGAGTCTGCCAAGGCAAGAAATTATCACCCAGAGGACTATTGATCTGAAGACATGAGTTTCGAACCCATCGGTAAATTGCAAATTTAAGTAATAAATAAAGTTACGATTTAAGTAAAAAGTCACTATCAATGTTAGTGACAATGAAGATACAGTACTAGATCATAAAGGCTTGTCTGGTTCACTGATATTTTGCATTTCTCCTCAAACTGGCCTATGTGCTGTTCTAGACCAATGGTGAATTGTCCTCTGAAATACATTCTGAACCATTTAGTCACATAACATTACATTAAAACAGTGAATGAATAAAATCTGTTGGACTGCCAGCATCAACTGAGGCACTGCTTTCAGACAATATCTTTCTGAATGCTTCATCTCCATTTTGAGCAATCACGGGCCAAAAGTTTTCACAAATCAATGGGTTTATTGCACTTCTTCAGGGAAGCTTTAAGCATATCCTTGGTTTGTCTTCTCTGCCCAATTAATAATCTACTCCCCCAGCAGAGCTTGGGATAGAAACTGATCTGGTGGTGGGCAGCAGAGTGCATTTTTATTGTGGCAGGAAGCGAGCTTCTGCCTTACTGGTTCCACAGAATAATTAAAAGAAAAGCTTGTGTCCACAAGTCAAATGTCCACCACGACTCGGGCTGATTATTACTTGGTGAAAATGGATGAAGTGAACATATTGTCCTTTAGACTTTAGAGATTTTAGAGACAGTACAAAAACAGCCCTTCGGCGCACCAAGTCTACACGGACCAGCGATCACCCATACAATAACAGAATCACTCAGAACAATTTTACCATGCCAATTAACCTACAAACCTGCACGTCTTTAGAATGTGGAAGGAAACCGGAGTACTCAAAGAAAACCCACGTGGTCACAGGGAGAACATACAAACGGCTTGTCGACAGCACCCGTAGTCATGATCGAACCAGGTTCCCTGGCGTTGTAAGTCAGTTATACAGTAAAGCCCCTGTCCCACTTTCACGACCTAATTGGTGACCTCTGCCGAGTTTGCTCTCGACTGACACTTGCAGCATGGTCACTGCGAGGTCGTAGGCGGTCTTCGTAACTCTTCCTCATGCTTGTGAGTGGTCTCCGCGTACTCTTGGGCTCAAGTAGGTTGCGGCGTTTTTTTCAGCCTGATAAAAAATGTCCACAAGTTAAAAAACTTTTTTCTCGTAGGTAGGTCGTAGGTAGATCGTAGTAGGTCGTGATGGTAGTTGTGGGTAGTCGTAGATAATCGTAGGTAGCCGTAGGTGGTCATAGGTCGGTAATTGGCCCGAGGAAAAAAATACAAAGATGACATCATTGTATCATATGATAATTTTGCTCTCGTAGCTAGTCGTAGTGGGTCTTAGGTGTGGAAGACTGAGAATGAGGGGGGTCGTAGGAGGTCATAAACATAGTTGTAGGTGAGCGTAGGAGGTACAGTGGCTTGCAAAAGTATTCATACCCCTTGAACTTTTCCACATTTTGTCACGTTACAACCAAAAACGTAACTGTATTTTATTGGGATTTAATGTGATAGGCCAACACAAAGTGGTGCATAATTGTGAAGTGGAAGGAAAATGATACATGGTTTCCAAATTTTATTACATATAAAAAAAATGAGAAGTGTGGGGTGCAAAAGTATTCAGCCCCCCCTGAGTCAATACTTTGTAGAACCACCTTTCGCTGCAATTACAGCTGCAAGTCTTTTGGGGTATGTCTCTACCAGCTTTTCACATCTAGAGACTGAAATTTTTGCCCATTCTTCTTTGCAAAATAGCTCAAGCTCAGTCAGATTGGATGGAGAGCATCTGTGAACAGCAATTTTCAAGTCTTGCCAGAGATTCTCAATTGAATTTAGGTCTGGACTTTGACTGGGCCATTCTAACACATTAATATGCTTTGATCTAAACCATTCCATTGTAGCTCTGGCTGTATGTTTAGGGTTGTTGTCCTGCTGGAAGGTGAACCTCCGCCCCAGTCTCAAGTCTTTTGCAGACTCTAACAAGGTTTCTTCCAAGATTGCCCTGTATTTAGCTCCATCCAACTTCCCATCAACCCTGACCAGCTTCCCTGTCCCTGCTGAAGAAAAGCATCCCCACAGCATGATGCTGCCACCACCATGTTTCACAGTGGGGATGGTGTGTTCATGGTGATGTGCAGTGTTAGTTTTCTGCTTCACATAGCGTTTTGTATTTAGGCCAAAAACTTCAATTTTGGTCTCGTCAGACCAGAGTACCTTCCTCCACATATTTGCTGTGTCCCCCACAAGGCTTGTGGCAAACTGCAAACGGGACTTCTTATCGCTTTGTTTCAACAATGGATTTCTTCTTGCCACTCTTCCATAAAGGCCCGATTTGTGGAATGCACGACTTATAGTTGTCCTGTGGACAGATTCTCCCACCTGAGCTGTGGATCTCTGCAGCTCCTCCAGAGTTCCCATGGGCCTCTTGGCTGCTTCTCTGATCAATACTCTCCTTGCCCGGCCTGTCAGTTTAGGTGGACGGCCATGTCTTGGTAGGTTTGCTGTTGTTCCATACTCTTTCCATTTTCGGATGATGGATTGAACAGTGCTCCGTGAGGTTCAAAGTTTGGGATATTTTTTTATAACCTAACCCTGCTTTAAACTTCTCCACAACTTTATCCCTGACGTGTCTGGTGTGTTCCTTGGGCTTTATGATGCCCAAGGAACATTGTTTGTTCACTAAAGTTCTCTAACAAACCTCTGAGGCCTTCATTGAACAGCTGTATTTATACTGAGATTAGATTACACACAAGTGGACTCTATTTACTAATTAGGTGACTTCTGAAGGCAATTGGTTGCAATGGATTTTATTTAGGGGTATCAGAGTAAAGGGGGCTGAATACTTTTGCACGCCACACTTTTCAATTTTTTATTTGTAAAAAATATTGAAAATGCATGTATCATTTTCCTTCCACTTCACAATTATGCGCCACTTTGTGTTGGTCTATCACATAAAATCCCAATAAAATACATTTACGTTTGTGTTTGTAACGTGACAAATTGTGGAAAAGTTCAAGGGGTATGAATACTTTTGCAAGCCACTGTATTTTACTTTGGCAAGTCAACACGACCTTGACATTTTTTTCAGCTCATCTAGCGGCTTCTAAACTCATGGATTTGGTCGTCCAAGTGCGACAGGCCCTTAACTCTATAACCCAGGCTTTATAATTCTATCACTGTGCCACTGCCACCCCTGTTCTCTATTTTGTGATCAAAATTGCAATGAAGATTAAAATAAACAATCTTCTGCTTGACACATGCAAGCATGTTCCTTGCCAATGTACATGCACCAGCCAAACCCTGCTTTATCCCTGCTGGCTAGCTGATTCACAGATGACGAGGCGGTGACTGGTTGATTGATTGAAAAATGCAGCATGAATACAGCTGCGTCCCACCAAGTCAATGATGATCATTGATCATTCATTCACACCAATTCTATGTTATTGCACTTTCCCATCCACTCCTGCGCACTAGGGACAATTTTACAGACTGCAATTTACCTACAATCCAACACATCTTTGTGATGTGGGAGAAAACTGGAGCACCTGGAGGAAAGCCACTCAGTCACTAGGAGAACATGTGAATTCCTCACAGACAGAACCCGAGGTCAGGATCAAACCTCAGTGTCTGGTGCGGTGAGACAGCAGCTCTACCAGCTGCATCACTGTGCCACCCTGGTGAAGCAATTGACTGGAGGCCTTGGGGCCAAACCGATTTAAACAGAGTGATTTGTACAGCACCTACTGGTTAGATAACGTCCCAAATCAAATTAGTATACATAAAGCAGGAAGTCATTGAGGTTGAGGTAATTGCTGTTGTCTAGATTCATCCAATTTGGTAACTTAAAACTAACCAACAGAGACAACCTTCACTTGAGTTCCCTTGTTTTTTGGAATTAAATCATTTAAGTGGTTTACTTGATTCTGCGGAAAGTGTAAATTGCAATTGGAAATGCTCTTTGACATTTATAGGTTAATACACAGTAACCTGTTAGTGTTCTTCCTGCTCTCTGGTAATTGACTCATTGAAATGAATATAATGTTCAAAGGACTTGAATAGGTTTTTTTTTGCATGTGTCAAAGGCAAGGCAAGGCAAGGCAAATTTATTTATATAGCACCATTCGTTCAAGTAGCTATTCATAGTGCTTTACAAAAGAAACAAAATAATAATATAGTTTAAACAAGATAAATTCATTGTTTTTAAATCCATTGCATGATTCAATATGATATTTTTGTTTAGATATTATTTCCTAAAAATGACACAGCTATGGTTGCATAATGGAAGACATAAATAAGTAGTCTTCCATTATGCAACCATAGCTGTGTCATTTTTAGGAAACAATATATATTATTTATCTATATCTTTAATAATATCTATCATAAATGAGTTGAAATTGTATGGTGCCTGGATTTGGCCCTCCTATGATTCAATCTAGCATGTTTAATTTCCTCTAGATTCTGTGTTTTTTTAACAAGTATAATCTATCATCCTCCATCCAAATTGGATACATTACACAATAGATGAAAAGCAATTAATGCACGGCCATGCTATTGAATAGAGTAGCTCATATCCCAGTTTCAATAGCTTTTGAAATAAACTAAATCACGAGCTTCTTATGAAATTCATATCATTATTTGTGGAATTACCAATTCAAAAGTATAGCTAAATTTAAAATATCAGGCTTTGATTATTCAGGGAGAGATCAAACTATTTAAATATTTGGAACAAACCCCTGTCAGAATAACATCTATCATTGCTAAATAGTTGGAATAGGTTGATACAATAATGTTGTGTTTTTTTTTAAATGGGACATAATTTTTTTTTAAATAGCTTTATTAGAGGTACCGTAAGTTACATCAGTGCACATCCCTTATGGTGTATTACAGTCATTGTACCCCTTAACTTTTTTAAGGCTTGAGAAAAGAGAGAGAAATAACAGCAAAGAAAGTAGAAGAGTGAAAAAGAGATGTGAAAGTGCCAAAGCGTGACAGAGGGAAAGGAAACCCTTGAAGACTTAGAGACCGGAAATTAAGAGATAGACCCTGGAGAGGGAAAAAAAAGAAAAAGGGAAAGAAAGAGAAAGAAAGAAGAAAAGCCAGTTACTTTATTATAAACATCTCGCAAAAAGAATCTACCAACTCGACAGTTTTTCTTCCCCCTTTACCAAGATCCGACCAATGCTTTTTTGAGGTATTCTTGCACCTTATCCTTGTAGTAGATTTATAAATGCAGAGCACGTCTTATAGAAAGTCTGATTTTCCTGCTAGTCGGAGTCTCATATCTTCCAAGTGTAGTGTTTCGAACATAGTTGAAATCCACATGTTAACTATTGGTATAGGAGTATTTTTCCAGAATTTTAAGATTAGCTTTTTTCCAGTTATTAAGCCATATTCAAATAGAGTCTTTTGAAACACATTTAATTCAGGGCTATCTTCCGATATCCCGAAGATAATCCAGTCTGCTTTTGGAGTCAGTTTTGTTTTAAATATTTTTGTGAAAATTTCAAAAATTTCAGTCCAAAATGTTTGAATATTTGTACGACAAATGAGTGCACTATATTAGCTTCTTGACATTGACATTTATCACATATAGGGAAAAAGTTTACTTATTTTAGTTTTGGAATAGTATAATCTGTGTAAGATTTTAAATTGTATTAAGGTGTGTCTTACATTAATTGAACATTTATGCACATTTAATAAATATTCTTCCCACCTTTCTTTGGGAATTGTTATACTTAATTATTTTTCCCAGTCTCTCCTGATACTTTCTGTTGTTGGTATTTCTGCATTTTGAATAATATTATATATATATATAATATATATTTATATATATATGATATTAGGTTTGCTGATTCTGCCTTTGTATTCATTACTTCTTCCAGTAAGTCTGGAGGCATATTGTGATAGCCTTGTGCATATTTTTTCAGATAGTCACAGATTTAGAAATATTTAAATTACTGATTGTTTCCCAAATTGTATTTTAGTTGTATTTGTTTAAATGATAATAGTTTTCCCAATTCATACACATCTCCGAAGATTTTAATTCCAGCTTTTTCCCATTGTATAAATGCTTTATCTATAGTTGAAGGTTTAAATGAGGAGTTTTCACCGATAGGAGATAAGAGACTTCTTAATTTTAAATTGTGTTTTATTTGTTTCCAAATTCTAATTGTACTGTATATAATTGGATTATTGTTGTAATTTGTATTATTCATCGATGTTGGTGAGAGAAGGATTGCTCCAATACTATAAGGAGAGCAATCCTCTTTTTCCATAATCGTCCAATCCGGCTGCTGGGGAGAGTTATCCAGCAATTGGATCATGTTTCTGATATTTACAGACCAGTAGTAATAGATAAAGTTGGGGAGTGCTAATCCCCTTACTACTTTGGGTTTATTCAGATGAGCTCTTTGTATTCTGTGGGATTTATAATCCCAAATAAAATTTGTGATATCTGAGTCCAGTTTTTGAACAAACTTTTTGGGTAAGTATATTGGAATAGATTGGAACAGGTATAAAATTTGTGGTAGAAAAATCATTTTTATGGCATTTATTCGGACTATTAAGGACATCAGAAGCATTTTCCAAAATTTAATCAAGTTATATAGTTTCTTCAGTAGAGGGTTATAATTTTCATCAAACATATCTTGATATCTTCTAGAAATTTTGATGCCCAAGTATTTAAATTTTTCTGTAGCTATTTTGAATAAACTGTAAAAGATGCGTAGAGTCTTTCAGTTTTATTAACATGATTTCACATTTATTCCAATTTATTCTATATCCTGAGAATGATCCAAAGTCCTCTATTAATTTTTAAATATTTGGTTTAGTAATATGAGGTTTTATGATGTACAATAGTACATCATCAGCGTATAATGATATTTCATTGTTGGAATATTTTGTTTCATATCCATGGATATTCGGATGGGTTCTAATTATTTCCGCTAGGGGTTCAATTATGAAAGCAAATAACAACGTTGATAATGAACATCCTTGTCTATTACCCCTTGACAATTGAAATTGCGTAGATAAATTATTGTTAGTTAATATTCTGCTCGTTGGCTTATTAAATAGTAATTTAATCCATAAAATACAATTCTCTCCCAGTTGAAATTCTTGCAATACCCTGACCATATATTCCCATTCGACCTGATCGAATGCTTTCTCTGCATCTGACCATATGATTGATAGTTTTTGATCTTCCTTTTGGTGTGAATGCATTATATTGAGCAGACGTCACAAATTATTAAATGATTGACTCTTAGGGATAAACCCCGTTTGATCCGGATGTATTCATTTACTAGCATATTTACTTAGTCTTCTAGCTAGTATTTTCACTAATATTTTTTATCTGTGTTTAACAACGCAATAGCTCTGTATGATCCAAGTTCTTCCACCTCTTTATCTTTCTTAAGTATTAGTGTGATCGTGGATTCTGCTAGTGTTTCAGGTAGTATTTGTTCTTTGAAGGCATAAGAATACATTTTCTGTAGGCGATGAGTAAATATATCATAAAAACATTTATAGAATTCATTACTAAATCCGTCGGGACCTGGTGTTTTTCCATTTTTTAATGAGATTATTGTTTCTTCTATTTCCTTATTTGAGATTTGTGCTCCCAATTCCTCTTGTTCCTGCAACTCTAATTTAGGAAGGTTACAATTATCCAAGAACTCTCTAACTCTGTTGGTGTCTATTATCGTTTTAGATGTATGCAGATTCTCGTAAAATTGTGCAAATCGTTTATTAATATCACTCGGCAAGGTCAATATTTCCCCTTTGTCTGATTTAATCTTTAAAATTGTGTGATCCTTTTCTCGTTTTTTAACTGGTATGCCAGAAGTTTGTGGGGCTTATCCCCAAATTCAAAGTGTTCCTGTCTTGTAATTTGTAATAATCTTATGACTTTCTCTGATAATAATTTATTTAATTTGAAGTTCAGTATTATTATTCTATTATGTTTATCCGTAGTGGAGTCTTTAGCGTTTTCTATGTCCAGTTGTCTAATTTGTTCTTCTAACTGTCTTTGTTCATTTGAAAAGCTTGGTATGAAATTATCACGCCTCGAATAAATGCTTTAAAAGATTCCCATAATAGTGTAGGTGATATGTCTGGCATGTTGTTTATTTCGAAAAAAAGGTCAATTTGCTCTTTTAAATACATACTCCCTTGCGGGTCTTTTAAAAATTGAGGATTGTACCTCCAAAACGGTTTGTTCTTGGTCATTCCTTCCATTTTTAGAAAAAAAGTTATTGGGGAGTGATCTGAGATCGTATTTATGTGGTATTTTGGTTTAGAAGTGTGGGGTATTAGTTTTGTATCCACCAGGAAATAATCTATTCGTGAATATATCTTGTGTACCATAGAATAGAATGAGTAATCCCTGCTTGTCGCATTTGCAATCCTCCAGATATCTGTTATGTTTGTGTTTTTTATATATGTGTTTAGAAGTTCGCTAGTTTTGGATTTCGTAATACCTCTCTGTTTTTGATTGGATTTATCTAAGTAAGTGTCTAAAACACAGTTAAAGTCTCCGCCGATTATGATATTTTGATACTTATATTCTGCAATTATAGTCAAGATTTTATTGAAAAAGGGCAGGTTGTCAAATTTGGGCGCATATATGTTTATCAAGGTAATTGGGGCAGCATGGATCTCCCCGGTAACTATCAAATATCTCCCGTCCTTATCTGTTAAGGTAGTTTTGGGTTTAAATGGAATGCCTTTGCGAATAATAATAGACGTTTCTCTAGATTTCGACGAGTATGACGAGTGAAAAGTTTGTCCAATCCAGTTCGCCCTCAATCTAGCTTGGTCTTGAAGTTTAATCTGGATCTCTTGTAAGAAAGCAATATCTGTGTTGTATGCTTTCAGCTGAGCTAGAATCTTACCCCTTTTAATGCGTTCATTAACACCCCTAACATTCCAACTACAAAATGAGATTCCTCCCAGTTTATTTTGGTTATCGTCTTGCATTTTGAATAGATTTAATAACTGTGTGTCTTGCAGTGCATTCGTACCTCAGGTCTTTAAATTTAGGGGGATCATTTACCCTACAAAGTTCAGTTAGTAGATTCCCTCTGCGATAGTCCTTGAATAAAAAAAAACACACATGTGACTAAATGTGAAAATGATTTTAAAAAAATAATACAAGTGAGAATACAGTGTCCGAGCTTGTCGGCACTGTAACAAGTGACCCACCTGTAGGTGGGAAAAAGCATTTTATTGACTTCCGTTGTTGATATAAAACAAACAAATAGCTCTGCTCCCTTGATTAATCATAACATACTGGAACGGGACCGGTTTTGAAATCAGATGTATAGTACCCATTTACAGTATATATGTCCATTTCCTCGGTATTTCTGGATATAACTATCATTTTTATCTACTAAGTGTTAAGCGTATATTTTAACCTCAGAAATCATCAACTGTTGGTTGAGGGGGTTAACCCGTTTCTGGCTCCTGGAACTGAGCCAGGAACCCACCTCTGCCCCTCATGCCCCGGTTATAAATCTACTTGAGAATTATTAGGTTAAATTAAAATGTTAATTTGAAAATCCCCATTTCTGCATTTCTGATTAGTATTCATTACTATTTCTATGTTAATATTCTATGTTAATATTGTTAAGGATGTTAATTCTATACCATTTAGGTTATTCATTAGATCTCATATACAACAGTAATAGCTAAGCCCATGGTCTGTTGATGAGCTCTTCTTTTCGGTGGTTATCTTTTTCCAGCTTCTCTTGGAACAGAGTATGTCCTTGAGTTAGCATTACGCCGATAAGACATCCAGACAAAGTTCCCTCTGTTGGCAGTACGCCACCATTCTGGGTGCAATAGTAAAGAGAGAGAGTGTCCAAAATGTCCAACCTTTCCAGCTAGTCCTTCTGTTCCACGATGGTTAGAGCATATTTGTATGCCTCCTTGGGATTTGTCAACGATTTTTGCTGTTCCTTGTAGGAGATGTGCATTCTAGCTGGATAGTAAACACCATATCTGACCTCTTTATATTCTTGGAGAGCCTGCTTTGCCTTAGAGAACTGATTTTGCTTTTGCATAATATCATAATGATAGTCCCTGATGATTTTAAAAGTTATTACACCATACATCAGAGTCACACCATATTTGATATTCCTCATAACCTCTTACACATCAGGAATGTCCCGGAATTGCACAATAATCTGTCGTGTACTTTCTGAGCCATCCTGAGATTTGTGTTTGAATCTAAGAACTCGGTGTGCTACTTCAATTTTTGGTAGGTTAGGGAGCTTAAGAGCTTCTTTAATTAATCCCGCAGCGAACTCGCAAATGTTATCTCTCTCGGCTCCCTCTGGTACACCAAGTAATCTTAGGTTATGACGTCTCGAACGAGCCTCGAGATCCAGACATTTGTCTGAAACTTTAGCCAGCTTCATGTAGCAAGGTCTTGTTCTGACCTCACCTTCTTCATCTCCTTCACCATTCTTCCCATCTCATCCTCCATCTTGTGCATTGTTAACATACAGGTTGATACAGTGTCCAGCACAGCGCCGAACCTCTTTGTGGTGTCTTCT
This sequence comes from Raja brachyura, assembly GCA_963514005.1. The sequence continues at coordinate 48,975,121 of OY740783.1, forward strand.
TCACCCTTATCAATTCTCTCCAATAGTTCATCTCTCACATTGTCAATTTGTTTATTAATAGTGCCAGTCGAATCCTTCACAGACTCAATAACATTCTGATTGCAAGAAGTTATATTTAGCATCAGCTTTTCTATCTTTTCCATCATCACTCCCATCATGTGTTCCATCTCTTTTCCATCCACCTTTACATCTTTCAGTTCACTTACCGAAAGCTTTAATTCTTCAAATTCTTTGTCCTTGGCCAAATCTGTTTTAGATCTTGTTGCCATATTGAAAAACACCTTTTCTTCAGAAGCCACTTCAAAAATAAGTTCTTCAGGCTTCATCTGGCTTCTCCAAGAGTGTTTTGTAACTCTTCTCTGAATGCTCTTTCCAGGGGAAGAATTTTTCATTTAAAGTGCTTTAATCCTCCGTTAAATTCACAGCGCTTACTGATGATGTCATCAGCACGACGTCCAGAGGCTCCGGTAAGTTTTTTAAATCGGTCCCGACCTGTAGACCAGGTTTTAACGCAAAAAATCGTGAATTTTAGGGAGTGGAGCTATGTGCAGCGTCTGCTAAGATAACATGGCGCCACCGGAAGCCAAATGGGACATAATTTAGGAAATATTTAGTGTAGACCAGTCTACTGCAAGAAGTATTAATGAATAGTGCTTTTGGTAACCATGGCTACCATCCACACTGCACAGGAGATTGTAAAATTATTATGATTATTGACTCATCCAATGAGCGAACATGACCAAATGGGGAAAAATTCAGAGCTTATGTTAACCATGTTTTTCTTTTGCATTTTCTCACATACTAACATTCTCTACTGAGTACTCATACTATGCATATATCTTTCAAAAGATATACTTTATTTGTAAAATATACAGTTACATTGGAATATATGTAACCTGCTGCCAGAGAATGTAGTGGAGGCACTTACAATAGACAATAGACAATAGATGAAGGAGTAGGCCATTCGGCCCTTCGAGCCAGCACCACCATTCACTGTGATCATGGCTGATCATCCACATTCAGTAAACTTTTCCTGCCTTCCATCCACTGACTCTGCTATCTTTAAGAGCTCTATTTAGCTCTCTCTTGAAAGCATCCAGAGAATTGGCCTCAACTATCTTCTGAGGCAGAGAATTCCACAGTTTCACAACTCTCTGGGTAAAAAAGTATTTCCTCATCTCCGTCTAAATGGCCTACCCCTTATTCTTAAACTGTGGCCCTGGTTCTGGACTCCCCCAACATTGGGAACATGTTTCCTGCCTCTAGCGTGTCCAATCCCTTAATAATCTTATATGTTTCAATAAGATATCCTCTCATCCTTCTAAATTCCAGAGTATACAAGCCCAGCCGCTCCATTCTATCAACAGATGACAGTCCCACCATCCCGGGAATTAACCTTGTGAAACTACGTTGCAATCCCTCAATACTGATTTTCTGAGTCTACCTGCATCTCTCTCTCTCTCTCTCTTCCCCCCCCCCCCCCCCCCCTCTTGCGGTACGCCACTAGTCACTGTCTGCTATTCTGAAAGGGACACGTGAATCCCCACTCTTTGTTTCCTGTCTGCCAACCAATTTTCTATCCATGTCAGCATTCTACCCCCAATACCATGTGCCCACATTTTGCCCACTAATATCCGATGTGGGACCCTATCAAATCTCCTATGTGGGACCCTATCAAATGCTTTCTGAAAGTCCAGGTACACTACATCCACTGACTCTCCCTTGTCCATTTTCCTAGTTACATCCTCAAAAAATTCCAGAAAATTAGTCAAGCATGATTTCCCCTTTGTAAATCCATATTGAATCGGACCAATCCTGTTACTGCTATCCAAATGTGCGGCTTCAAGGAAGATTGTTTGTGTCCTCCTTAGTGAAGACGAATCCAAAGTACCTGTTCAACTCATATGCCATTTCCTTGTTCCCCATAATAAATTCACCTTTTTTGGTCTTCAAGGGTCTAACTTTGGTCGTAACTAATTTTTTCCTCTTCACATACCTAAAGAAGCTTTTACTATCCTCCTTTATATTCGTACCACACGGTACGAATCTGCATCTCCTCCTTTCATTGGTGAAGTGACTGGGGAGGGAACCGGGGATGTGACCGACGACGCGCTGGGTGGAGGTGGTGAAATAGGCAAGCTAGGCGCTGAATACCGTGAGGCGGCCATGGGGTACACAGTCTCTGATAGTGGAGCAGTCGGCCCGGTAGCAGGAGGATATACAAAATGCGAAACCTCTGGATGCAGAGTCGCAGGTCGCGGTTCCTTCACTGGAAGGAGATGTTGACAGTTGCGTCTATAAATGGCCAAGTCCGCGCTGACCAGGTAGGAGTGCGTTTCTTTGGAAGGGCTGTGGATGTTACCCAGAAGGCCATAGCCCTTGTTGGTCTGGAGGCAAACAACCTGCTCACTGGAGAGAGGTTTAAGTGACTTACTGGACTTGTCGAAAAAACGTTTTTGTGTGTCGCGCTTGAATTGTCATTATTTCTGGACCGCAGGTGGAGAACGAGCCTTTGGCTGCAGAAGCTGCTGTGGTACAGGCAGGGCAGCACGGGTTTGGCGAGACATCAGTCGCTGGGCTTGGGAGCCCAGTATGGAGTCCCTGGCAATGTTCCTTAAATTAAGCAGGTCCAGGTAGACGTCACATTTAGCAAGGTAGGAACACTCCATTAATGTAGGAACATTAGTTGTTTTGCACTTCAGACGGCTTGTTCAGCGAGTCCGTTGGACAGCGGGAACTCAGGGCTGCTGGTGATATGTCGAAAGTCCCATTGTTGTGCAAAGTTTTTGAAAAGCTGGCTGGTTAACTGACTGCCATTGTCGGATAGAAGGCGTACAGGAGAGCCATGCACGGAGAAATGGCGTTGCAATTTCTGGATAACTGCTTCAGATGTGATGGTTTGGAGTAGATCGATGTCAAACCAGCCCGAATAAGAGTCAACAAGAACCATATAGTGTGTCCCATATGAGTCGAGCATTTCGGTGGCTACCGTGGACCATGGTAGAGGAGGAACCGTGTGCGGCAGTAAGGGCTGCTTCTGCTGGTGTGGCGTCAGGCTTTTGCAGATTGCACACACTTCAGTTTTGACACGCATGTACTTGGTCATACCAGGCCAATAAAACATGCTCTGTGCCCATTGTATAGGTGATCCCTATAGATGGTGTCAAAGTACTTGTCCCGGAGGACAGCTGGGACAACTGCCTTGTGGCCCTTGACTATAATCCCATCCTGTAACACCAGTTCATCGCGAGCCAGGAAGTATGGGCGGATCGTGAGCGGGGTGCTCTGTTGTTTATCCAGCCAGCCATGCTGGATGACTGTGGACAGCTATTGTAAAGTCTTATCAGCAGCCGTGTGCTCTGCCGGGCTGCTTAGGCAATAAATAGGAACATACAATACCTTCATTACTGAGAACTGGTCCTGTTCAGAGCATTGTTGTTCACTGGTTTTGCGTGGACCCCTTCATAGCGTGTCAGCTATGTGCATGTCTTTGTCTTTTTTATAGACAATGTTGAAATCAAAATGCTGCAGCTGCATCATCATCCATTGCAGGCGAGCCGGAGCAGCGTGAATGGGATTATTCAAGATGGTGACCAGTGGCTGGCAGTCTGTTTCTATCGTCACAGACTTCCCCAATATAAAGTCTTTGAATTTTGTGCAGGCGAAAACCACTGCAAGCAATTATTTTTCAATCTGGGCGTAATGTTGTTCAGTATCAGTTAGTGTGCGAGAGGCATATGAAACAGGCTTACAGTTGCCATCGGTAGTGGTCTGCAGGCAAGCAGCACCAAGTCCGTACTGGGACGTATCACATGTGAGTGTTACAGGTAATCCCAAAGCAAAATAGGTGAGGGTAGGTGTGCTGGCCAGTTCCCACTTGGGGATATAAAATGCTCTTTGGTGCTGTGGATACCAGGACCATGCAGTGTCTGTGAGTGTCAGTTCCCGCAGGGGGGCAGATATGTCACTGAGGTTGGGAATAAATTTCCCCAGGTACTTGACCATTCCAAGGAACCTTTGTAGTCTCGTAATGTCAGTAGGAACCGGCATCTCGTTGATAGCAGCAGTTTTTGATGGGTCTGGTCTGAGACCATCACTTGTGAAAGCATGTCCGGCATAGGTAACTTCCAGGACTTGAAACTTGCTCTTCAGGGGATTGAGTTTGAGCTGAATGTCTTTGGCACAGTCCAGCACTTTCTTCAGATTGGCATCGTGCTCAGCCAAGTCGCGCCTGTAGACAAGAATGGCATCAACAATGATGGCGCATGGATACCCCGTAAACGTTTGTTCCATTGTGCGCTGCCAAACCTCGTTTGCAGATTTGATGCCAAAGGGCATTCTCAGGAATTTGTAATGGCCGAAGGGGGTGCCGTACGTAGTAAGGTTGGATGAGTCTGGGTCCAGTGGAATCTGACAAACCGAGCTTTTGGGATCCAGAACAGAGAACGCTGACACGTTGCCTAATTGAGCAGCAACTTCCTCTACCATTCGCATAGGGTAGTGCATACATTTGATAGCTGTGTTGAGATCGCTGGGGTTTATGCAAGTATGGATTTCCCCCTTGTTATTCTTTATTGCAACCACTATGGTGGAAACCCAGTCAGTTGGGCCAGTAACTTCAGCAATGACACCCAGGGAGACGATTCGCAAGAGTTCATTGTGGACTCTGTCACGCATGGCAACCGGAACATGATATAGTGCTCGATTTGAGACGTGGGTTAAATCCCACTTCTGACACCATGTAATGAGTCTAGTCAGAATTTGGTGGCCTTGCACCCTGCTTGAAATGGTATGAAACTGCACTTGAATTTGGTGGCCTTGCACCCTGCTTGAAGTGGAATGAAACTGCACTTGAATTTGGTGGCCTGGCACCCTGCTTGAAGTGGTATGAAACTGCACTGAATTTTGTGGCTTTGCACCCTGCTGAAAGTGGTATGAAACTGCACTTGAATTTGGTGGCCTTGGATCCAGCTTGAAGTGGCATGAAACTGCACTTGAATTTGGTGGCCTTGCACCCTGCTTAAAGTGGTATGAAACTGCACTTGAATTCGGTGGCCTTGCAACCTGCTTGAAGTGGTTGGAAACTGCTCTTGAATTTGGTGGTGTTGCACCCTGCTTGAAATGGTAGGAAACTGCACTTGAATTTGGTGGCCATGCACCCTGCTCGAAGTGGTAAGAAACTGCACTTGTATTTGGTGGCTTTGCATCCTGCTTGAAATGGTAGGAAAATGGATTTGAATTTGGTGGCCTTGCACCCTGCTTGAAATGGAATTTCAAGGAATAGCCATGAGTCAACTGCCAGCCCACCAGCTGTGAGTGAGCTGCCAGCACATCAGGCTTGAGGGACTGAGCTGCCACCGCAAGAACCCATACCAGTGCTCCAGAAAGCCCCCCCACTGGCCACCAATATTGGAATTGGTGGAGAGGTGGAATATTGCGTCGGGGGACCAGCCCTCCCATGTGAACATGGGACCCAACGGGTCCCACTTAGTCTAGTCTAGTACTATAAATCGGACAATAGATGATTGGTTCTCACCCACTGTTGACTAAGGTTATGGAAGGTGTCTTTTATATGAACACTCTAAAGCCTACAGACAAAGTAGTGTGGAATGTGTAATCAGTATAGATTTTTATGCAGATTATCATCAGCTGTATCCCTAACATTGAAGCAGTTACTCTTACGTTAGTCATGCTTATGACACAGATTTCAGCACGAAGAGCACAGTCTTTACACAATCTCTGTCTGGATCTCTCGGACATATCTGACAAGAGTTCCCTACAATTCTACGTGAACAAACTCGTAAAACAAAACAGGCACGGTTGGGTACAAGTTGGAGTAGACAGCATACCCATCAGATCGGAGATTGGGGATGTTTATTATGCAAAAAGGTACACTGAGGTTACTAAGTACCTATGAGATTAAGAAAAAGTTTCTTCATAGTTATATAATAGTTTCACAAAAAATTGCAGACTATTTCAAGATAGATAGAGAGTAAGCAGCTGAAAGCAGGAGTGAATACAAATCATTTCAAGTCTCACTCTCAGGGCGGCTGGCTCGTCAGCAGCCAATAGAATGGATGTTCCCCTTTGATCACTTTCTTGCAACAGCAGGAGGCTAAGATAAGCGCACTTTCTGAAATTATAAAATTTTGTTGAACATGTCTGGATGGTTGCAGATAGAATTCTGAAAAGTGTTGCATGAGCTATTGTCTAACCCAAAGGCAATTGGGACTGTGGTCCAATTAAGCGTGATGTACATGTATGTAAAGTTGGCATCATGTTGTTAATGGCCATGTCTTTTCTACCATTTATGGTTTATTTGTTTAGTGTTTTCACATACAGATTGGTTTACTACATGAAACCACAGAGCTTTAAAGGCTTCACATAGTCTCATCACAAGACTTTGATATAAAATAGAAAGATTAAACGAGAACTTACTTTTTGAAGTATGATTTTTTTTAATGAGAAGTTGGAAAGACTACGTGCCCCCCACTCCCAACCCTGATTGTCATAAAGATCATTCAGTAAGTCAAGCGTTATTAATCTTTCTATAGTTTAATTTGGTGCAAGTGGTCTGTGGTTTCATACAGTTGCTTTGAAGATTGACGCGCATGCGGGCTGGTGGGTACTTCACGTTGTCTCTCACTCCAACTTCTCATAAAATAAAGATCAAACTTAAAATGGTAAATTCTCATTTAATCTTTCTATTTGCGTTGCATTGCGTTTGTGATCTACTTTTAAATTGATGAAAAGTAGTACGAGCAAGTGATCCTTCCTCACAAATTTTCCAATATGGATTCTACTTAACAAATTTTGCCACTTCAGTATTATAATTTACCGACCTCCCTGAATTGGAAGTGTAGGGTAATAACTTTTTGTGATCTCAGTATCTGGTTGTGCGAATTGTCCCATCTTCTCTGATATATCATTACTCTCTGATATGTTGTCACCGAACTGAAAGAACTGAATATAGAATAGTTGTAGGTATATTTGATACCTTTTGGTACAGTTGCAAGTACTGTATATTTGTAGGTAAATTTATATTTGGGGAACTCTGTGCATTACGGATATGAATACTATAACTGTGTGCAGCTTCATAAAGCTGTATATAGATTCTCAATGTCCACACACTGAAGAAAAGTATCTGCTGAGGTTGTACATGTCCCTAGTGATGGGCGTGGCTTTGTTGCCACAGAACATTCCATTCATTTGGACTACTTTGCACCACACATTGCTTGTAGAAACATATCTGCAGATAAACAATTTTGACCACAAGTCAATCAGGTGGTATTCGGTACAGAATGCCATGGAGGTCCTGCAAGAGGAGGAAATGATCAGGGTGGATGGTTCACTGAACAGACTGTCAACGGGCCGAATGCCACATCACCAGAACTCTTCAAAAAATGCCACTCCTTTGGTTGTCTGTGGTGCGAAGAACTCCTTTGTGTACAAATGGAGTTGCCTGTGAGATGGCTGTAGTATGGATGAAGGTCATCAAACTCTTGTGGACAGTTGGTTTTCCAATAAGATCTGAAGATGCAATGGTCTTTAGAGTGCTAGAATCACAGACTCACATGGCACAGAAACAGGCCCCTCATCCCAACTTGTTCATGCCAACAAAGTGACCCCATCTACACTAGTCCCACTTGCCCACATTTGGCCCATATTCCTTTCCTATCCATGTATCTGTCCAGAAGTCTTTTAAATGATATAATAGTAATGTTGTAATAGTGTTATAATAGGAGAGTACTCACGAATGCCAGGTTGATTGCATTCATTGAAACAGGATGGACCACGTGAAGGTTGGAATCTTCCACCCCAATAGGAGAGTAAGGCCAAGTGAAATAGGAATTGATGTGAAGGGAGTAATAGATTAAAAGTTTATATACCAGACTAAGTGGGCCCCAAACACAACCCGTTCCCCAACACAATATTACATCACTCACGCCTATCCCCCTCCCATCAAATCCACCCCTCCCTGTCCCCCTCTCCCTCTACTCCACCCTCTATCCCACCTTACCCATCACCCCGGACTCCTTCTACCCTCCTCCCTACCCCCTGCACTCCACCACCCATCTACCCCCTTCCCTCCCTCATCCCTCCCTCCCACCCCTCCCTCCAGCATCCTTCGCACCCCCTCCACCATCCCTTGCTCCTCCTTCCCTCATCCCTCTCTCCCTCCCACATCCCTCTCATCCCCTTCCCTCCCTTATCCCTCTCTTCCCTCTTCCTTCCCCCTCCCCCCTCCAACCCAAAGCACCCAAACCACAATTTGCAGTAGTGCCTTTTAACTTCAGCCCAAAGCACCCAAGTCACCATCTGCAGTAGTGCCTTTTAACTTCAGCCCAAAGCACCCAAGCCACCATTTACAGTAGTGCCTTTTAACTTCAGCCCAAAGCACCCAAGCCACCATTTGCAGTAGTGCCTTTTAATTTCAGCCAAAAGCACCCAAGCCACCATTTGCAGTAGTGCCTTTTAACTTCAACCCAAACCACCCAAACAAACAATTGCAGGCAGTGCCTTTTTACTTCAAACCAACCATATTTTCATTTTCAAACCACATTAAGGGCACTCACAGTTGAGTAGACACGTGTTCAGTGCTATTCAGAGCTCAGAGAGACGTGATCCTCTGGCTTCCTCCATCTTGCAGAGACTGAGTGAGGCACACCACTTCCTGGTTTTATAGTCCCTGCCCCTCCCTCCAACAGGGGCAGCAGAGAGAATGGTGAATTTTTTTAAGACATTAATATATCTCTGATATTTCATCAATGGGAAAAATCCTCTGGTCCAGGAAGGCAGAGGGTGGCTCTGAGCGAGCTGGCCAAAAATGAAGGCCGTAGGTGGGGGCGTTCTCTCTCGGAAATCACACCACAGTGAACCAAAAGTGGTCAAGATCAGACTTTTAGTAATATAGATACAACAACAAAGCAGTACGAGCAGTGTTAATTACGCTGTAACATAGTCGCTTCTCTTAAACCCAAACTGAAAGAAAACCACAAACCTCTGCTACTTCTGTTTAAAAGTAGCTCACATGTGTCACTTCATAAAACTTTCCATACACCCATGCAGTGATAGATGCACGAGAAATAGGTTGAACTAGCCATTGCTCGTGTCTTTGAGCAAATATAGGAGCTTCTTTCAGGGAACTTATTTGCAATGGAAGCCATGGTTGAATAGGCCATTTTGGCAATACTATAATTCATGTTGCCTCATCTTGAATTATCTTAGGAGGCATCTACTGATAAATACCTTGAGTCTTATCTGTGGGTATGGTCCTAGACATATCTGCAGAGTTTATGACAAACCTAAATATGTAATAGATAATGCCGACTCCAGTATGGACTTTCCTGGATGAATAACAAACCCTAGATATTCTAGGAGTGCCTTGGTTGCTAACTCTGTGACACATGATCTCTTCCCTACAATAAGCATGTCCTCTATAAACTCCATGTCAAAATGCCCTTTAGATCTGAGTAGGGCAACATTGGCTTTAGAATCTTTGTAAATAGCCTAGGGCTGAAGTCAACCCCTTAGGTAGAGCCTAAAATTTCCACAACTGGCCTTGCCAGATAAACATCAGATATATCCTGTGACTCTTGTGTATTGATATGGGAAAGTATGCATCTTCAAGATCGATTGAGGCCCTAAAGCAATCCTCCGTAATTAGCTATTTTGCTGAATGAAAATGATCCATCTTAAAATGATTATACCAAGCACATGTTCAGACTAGCCAAAACCTAGAATGATTTGGCATCCTCCACTTTTCTTCAACCTTGAATAGATATTAGAAATATACCCCTTTTGTTCATGGGCAAACTTTTGTGAAATGTCCCTGTTTCAACCTGGATAGCCATAGTTTCCTATTTAGACTGTATGTATGGAAATCTTGGCTTCTCTTGCCGCGGAGGTAATTAATCAGCCAGAAACCGAATCTTATAACCGTTTATGATTTGTAAAATGGAAAGATTGGAGGTTATCTGTCCCCACCTGTTGTTGAACCGTCTCAACCTATCTCCGACTTGAATATCGTCAGCACATCTCATTCGACTGATGGAATAATATTCACATACCTCAACGGCCTCCACCTCATTGTCACTTTGCTGTCCATGATGAGACAGACGGTGGCTGTAGATGTGATCAAGGAAGTTTCTAAGAAAGCACTTGCTATAAAAACCACCAAGGCTGCCAATAAAATAATAGACAAAAGGTGATTATCACCCCCCACCACCAAGATCCAGCAACCCCTGAGACTGACATCACCAGAAATGGCCTGAGGCAGATGATCAATAGAGTCAACTGACCCCAGAATTTGCTCTGTGTTAAAGAAGGAACTGCAGATGCTGGAGGATCGAGGGTTACACAAAAAGCTGGAGAAACTCAGCAGGTGCAGCAGCATCTAAGGAGCGAAGGAGAGAGACAACGTTTCGGATCGAGACCCTTCTTCAGACGAATTTGCTCTGTCCCCTTGGCTCAGGCATCGTGGCCTGCTGGGAAATGATACTGAGTATGTGGAGTGCACTGCCTCCATGGTGAGCGCTAAAACCTGCGAATAAAAAGCCTTCTGGCTTGGTTTTAATTGTGTAGACCTGGTGCTCCAAGCAGCCTCAGTGTAGCGGTATCTGCCACTCGTTTGGTACGGATGATATGCATGCAGGTAAACGTGAGTCTTACCCACAAAGGGTGTCTGTACTACACCCACCGCAGTCTTGAATTCTTCTTGCAAGTCTTTTACTTGCTAGCCCAAGTTTTCTCCAAAGAGATACTTGCAGACTGCACATACTAGCCTTGCACAAAATTAGTCCTACCACAATTGAGTTTAAACTGTGCATTACACAAAAGTGCTAAGGTGTTTCCTGCAATTCAGACAGCTAGGTTCCCTCTACTGTCCTTTGCAAATGCCGTAATCCTTCTTTGAGAATCCTCTGAACTCGCTGGAGTTTAAAGCCTTTTGACTTTGCTTTACCCTTCAGATAGCCCCAAATGGTAGCATTAACCTACAGACCTCCAGTGTCTGGCAGAAATCAGGACTAGCATACTATCCAGCAGTGTCCCGCATGATCCCCTCAATCAACTGACAAGCAGTCAAATATCCAATGCAACTTGCCAGTTCTTCCTCTAGCGGTTCTCCTATCCCCGAAGGGATGGCAAATTTAGTCACAGGTTCCAGCAGATCCTTATAAGAATTGAGTAGAAGCATATCATCCACTTGATGTGGGAATTCGAGTTCACTGTCAACTATCTCACAGTCAGAGTCTCCACGAATAATCCTTAAAACACCCCTCCTCAGAGTGGGAGATATCATAATGCAACCCTGAACAGATATTGCTGCCACAGACCTCTGACTGGAACTACCTGTCTCGGTCGCCAGTATGCGCAACACATTCCCTTCGACCAGCCTCTCAATCAGGATTTCCAGTATTGAGAGCCTACAGATGGTATCCTCAATGGATGTTGAGGCAGTACCTTCCTGCCCAATATTGTGCTTTTGGACACTTTGCCATTTTGGCCTTGGCCTACCCTGAACTTGGGTCGCCAAACTGTTCCCTTACGGAGCTTTTGTTTTTTATTATTTAATTTTACAACACGAACCTAAATGTCAGGTAACATAGAAACATAGAAAGAAACATAGAAAAATAGGTGCAGGAGTAGGCCATTCGGCCCTACGAGCCTGCACCGCCATTCAATGTGATCATGGCTGATCATCCAACTCAGTATCCTGTACCTGCCTTCTCTCCATACCCCCGATCCCTTTAGCCACAAGTGCCACATCTAACGCGCTCTGAAATATAGCCAATGAACTGGCCTCAACTACCTTCTGTGGCAGAGAATTCCAGAGACTCCCCACTCTCTGTGTAAAGAATGTTTTCCTCATCTCGGCCCTAAAGGAATTCCCCCTTATCCTTAGACTGTGACCCCTTGTTCTGGACTCCCCCAACATCGGGAACAATCTTCCAGCATCTAGCTTGTCCAACCCCTTAAGAAATTTGTAAGATTCCCCCTCAATCTTCTAAATTCCAGCGATTACAAGCCGAGTCTATCCAATCTTTCCTCATATGAAAGTCCTGACATCCCAGGAATCAGTCTGGTGAATCTTCTCTGTACCCCCTCTATGGCAAGGATGTCTATCCTCAGATTTGGAGACCAAAACTGTACGCAATACTCCAGGTGTGGCCTCACCAAAACCCTGTACAACTGCAGTAGAACCTCCCTGCTCCTATACTCAAATCCTTTAGCCATGAATGCTAACATACCATTTGCTTTCTTCACTGCCTGCTGCACCTGCATGCCTACTTTCAATGACTGGTGTACCATGACACCCAGGTCTCGTTGCATCTCCCCTTTTCCTAATCTGCCACCATTCAGATAATAGTCTACCCTCATGTTTTTGCCACCAAAGTGGATAACCTCACATTTATCCACATTATACTGCATCTGCCATGCATCTGCCCATTCACTCAGCCTATCCAAATCACCCTGCAGCCTCCAAGCATCCTCCTCACACCTAACTATACCCCCCAGCTTGGTGTCATCTGCAAATTTGGAGATGTTGCATTGAATTCCCTCGTCCAAATCATTAATATATATTGTAAATAGCTGGGGTCCCAGCACTGAGCCTTGCGGCACCCCACTAGTCACTGCCTGCCATTGTGAAAAGGACCCTATTACTCCTATCCTTTGCCTCCTGTCTGCTAGCCAGTTCTCTATCCACATCAATACTGAACCCCCAATACCGTGTGCTTTAAGTTTGTATGCTAATCTCTTATGCGGGACCTTGTCGAAAGCCTTCTGAAAGTCTAGATATAACACATCCACTGGTTCTCCCTTATCCACTCTACTAGTTACATCCTCGAAAAATTCTATCAGATTTGTCAGACATGATATACCTTTCGTAAATCCATGCTGACTTTGTCCAATGATTTCACCACTTTCCAAATGCGCTGCTATCCCATCTTTAATAACTGACTCTGCTAGATTCCCCACTACCGATGTTAGACTAACTGGTCTGTAATTCCCCGCTTTCTCTCTCCCTCCTTTTTTAAAAAGTGGGGTTACATTAGCTACCCTCCAATCCTCAGGAACTACTCCAGAATCTAAGGAATTTTGAAAAATTATCACTAATGCATCCACTATTTCTGTGGCTACCTCCTTGAGTACTCTGGGATGCAGACTATCTGGCCCTGGGGATTTATCGGCCTTCAATCCGTTCAATTTACCCAACACCACCTCCCGGCTAACCTGGATTTCACTCAGTTCCTCCATCTTATTTGACCCCCATTCCACTGCTATTTCCGGCAGATTATTTATGTCTTCCTTAGTGAAGACAGAACCAAAGTAGTTATTCAATTGGTCTGCCATGTCCTTGTTCCCCATGATCAATTCACCTGTTTCTGACTGCAAGGGACCAACATTTGTTTTAACTAGTCTCTTTCTCTTCACATATCTATAAAATCTTTTGCAGTCAGTTTTTATGTTCCCTGCCAGTTTCCTTTCATAATCTATTTTCCCTTTCCTAATTGTAGATGGTTTTGCATGCAACCAATAACATAGTTACCTCAGTACCATTAACCCCGCCTAGTTAACATCAATCATAACGCCTTCCCCTTCCTGGATACGGTTCACTAGAAGAATGTAGCCAGTATTTGAGGATGTATGTAATACCTTGTGCTATCATTAAAATGTGTTGAACACTTTTAGAGTTTGTAAATTGCTTATTTACATGGTGTCGGAGCTGGAAGATACTTGCGCCTACCTGTCTATCGGGTTTTATTTCTTTTATTTGATTTGTGCCTTTTGTGCTTTATCTCTCTGACCATGGCATCCTCGTGCAGAAAGCCCGCGCAGCTTGTCTTTGATGCTGATATTTCTGAGCGCTGGGCTACGTTTGAAATTGATTTCACCCACTTTGTCAACGTCGCTCACCGCAATGATCCTGACTCCCTCAAAGCCTCCCTCCTGCTCAACCTTGTCGGACCTGATGCCATGAAGAGAGCCAGAACTTTCGTCTATGCTCCAGCGGTCCTGGACGACAACAACGTGGTGGTTACCCCTGCAGAATCTGCCAGTGACCCTGCTTGCCTGCTACTTAAGTTCAGGGAGATTTGTGACCTGCCCTCGAACCGCATTCTAGAGAGGGCACGGTTCTTTACAAGGAGACAGCTGCCGGAGGAACCTGTTGAATGTTTTATTGCCGATTTGCGTTATCTCGCCCAGCGGTGCCGTTTCGGTGACATGACAGACCAGCTCACTAGAGACATTTTAGTAACTGGCATGCGTGACCAGAAGCTGCGATGTGAGCTTCTTAGGGATCCGGATCTAACGTTAGAAAAAGCCATGAATGCCTGCAGATTGTCTGAGGTCGTTGTATTGCCAGATGATCACCGGGACTTGGGACATAAGTCTGTTCACCAGGCTGGATTTAGTAGAGCCCTGCCTCAGAGGGGAAACAATGCTTTTCTGCCGCGTGCCAACCCTGGTCCTGATGATGTGCCCCCAAAAAGGTGCCCTAACTGTAACTACATGCACCACAGACGGTCGACGTGCCCTGCCTATGGCAAGGCTTGTAATTTTTGTAACAAACTGAATCATTTCGCTTCTGCCTGACGCTTATTCCGTTCTCGTGGGAGACAGGTACAGATTTCCAGACCCAGTCTAAACATGCTTAAACAATCTGATAGCTGTTCCAACCCACAGCCCGATGTTGCTGAATCCTATGATGCAGATCCAATTAATTCTCCCGAGGATTCGAATGTGTTTACCCTCCTCCATGCACCTGGCCAACGTCTTGATCCCTCCGTGTCTGTGACTGTCAACAATGTAACCTTCCTTGCGAAGTTAGATACTGGGGCAAAGGTCAATGTTTTGTCAATAAATCCTTTCAACAAGATAAGGACTAATGAGGCCTTGGTCGCTGACAATGCTACTCTGCACGCCTATGGTGGAGAAATTCTCAGGCCTGTGGGGAGGGCCACTTTAACTTGCAGGCTACAGAAGGCCACGAGAAACTTGATTTTTTATGTTTTGAACTCTGACTGTGTTACCCTGCTGGGAAACCGTGCGTGCCAAGATCTTGGCCTGGTGTCCTTCGACCACACGGTCCACAAAGTGCAACTGTCATTTAACCCGATTGCAGAATACCAGGACCTGTTCAACGATGACCTGGGAAAGTTACCACTGACATACCATATTTCCATTGACCCAAATGTACAACCCGTGGTCCGCGCACATCACAGGGTGTCCCACGCCATGAAAGACAAGGTCGAGGCGATGCTTAACAACATGGTCGACAAGGGGGTGCTAGAAGCGGTCAGCGAGCCCACCGATTGGGTCTCCACCATGGTTGCCACGATAAAGAAAGACAAGAATGAAATACGTGTGTGTATCAACCCCAAGGACTTAAACCTTGCCATCAGGCGACCACACTACCCCATGCGGTCTGTTGAGGACGTGGCGGCTCAGGTCGGGCAAGCCACCGTCTTTTCGGTCCTAGACGCTAAGAACTCGTTCTGGCAGATCCCGTTGGACAAAGCATCTTCCGACCTGACAACCTTCGCCACACCATTCGGCAGATTCAAATTCCTGCGAATGCCATTCGGCATCAATTCCGCTAGTGAGGTGTTCCAGCGAACGATGGAGCAGATATTCTCGGGCCTGCCATGTGCCATCATCGTGGATGACATCTTAGTCTATGGGAAGGACATTGCCGAACATGACCAGAACCTCCGCCGCGTCCTGGATCGGGCGCGAAAGGCCAACCTGAAGCTGAACCCAAAGAAGTGCCGGTTTCGTGTCTCAGAAGTCACGTATGTTGGACACGTTTTCACCTCTAACGGACTAAAACCCGACCCTTTGAAGGCAGCGGCCATCTCTGAGATGGCAGCCCCCACCGACGTGCCAGATCTACAACGTTTCTTGGGCATGGTGAACTACCTTGGGAAGTTTGTACCAAATCTCAGTGAGCTGAGTGCTCCCCTGCGGCAGCTGACAAAAAAGGATATCGCCTGGGTCTGGCTCCCACAGCACCAGCAGGCGTTTGACTGTCTCAAGTCGAAACTGATTAACACTCCGACGTTGCGATTTTTTGATGCGAGTCGCCCCATCACCGTCACATGTGACGCTTCTAAGTTCGGCCTGGGCGCGGCATGCCTCCAATCTGTCGATGGATCGTTACATCCTGTCTCCTATGCCTCCCGCACCATGACGGACACCGAGCAGCGGTACGCTCAGATCGAGAAGGAGCTGCTTGCGGTGGTGTTTGCCTGCTCCAAGTTCAGAGACTTCCTGTTTGGCAGCAGATTTACAGTCGAAACCGACCACCAGCCACTGGTGACAATCCTGAACAAGCCGATTCATGCTGCCCCTGCCAGGCTGCAGCGTATGATGCTGCAGCTCCAGCGCTTTGATTTCGACATCGTCTACAAGAAAGGCACCGAGATGCACATCGCGGACACGTTATCGCGCGCCCCGCGGGCCTCCTGTGCTCGCCACCCCTACGAAACAGAGGACTTGCTCGTACTGGGCGTCAATTTTATTCCCACCAAGCAGCTGCAGCTTTTGGCCGAGCACACCGCTGCCGATCCAGTTTTGCAACGGCTTGCGTCTGTGATTAAATCAGGGTGGCCAACAAAGCGCTCCGCTGCACCGCCTGAAACACAGCCCTTCTTCCTGGTCCGTGACGAACTGGTGCTCCAGAATGGCGTTATCGTTAAGGGACATAAAGTGGTGGTCCCGTCCTCCCTGTTCGATTCTTACTACTGCGCAGCCCACAGCGGACACCCCGGGGTCGATGCAACACTCGCCCACGCTCAGTGCCAATTCTACTGGCCTGGAATGGCCAAATATATTCGAGACCGTGTTTCTGCCTGCTCCACGTGCAACAGTCTTGCTCCACATCAGCAGCGACAGCCCCTGCTGCAACAGCCCGCTCCTGCCTTGGCCTGGTCCTCGCTGGCTGCCGACATCTTCGAGTGGCGTGGTAACCACTACCTTGTCCTGGTCGACTCGTACTCAAACTGGTTTGAGGTGGATTTGCTGACATCCCTCACGTCGGAGATGGTGATCCGGAAGCTGCGGAAACACTTCTCCACGTTTGGGTCCCCTGTCAGGCTGCAGACTGACAATGGCAGGCAGTTTACCAGCCGTGAGTTCAAAAGTTTTGCTGACAAATGGAATTTTGTGCATTTCACCAGCAGCCCGGAGTACCCACAGAGCAACGGCCTTGCTGAACGGGCCGTCCGCAGCGCCAAGCTTCTGATGGAACAAGCGAGACTGTCTAACTCTGATTTGTATTTGGATCTCCTGAACCTCAGGAATGTTTCCAGAGATCCGGCCATGGGGTCCCCTGCTCAGCGTCTGATGTCCAGAACAACCAGATCTACCATCCCGATTGCCCAGCGCCAGCTGAAACCTCGGGTGCTGGAGCCTGCCTCTGTGCAGAGGCGCATTCAAGAGAAACATGACAGCCAGCGGCGTTCCCACGATCGGTCGTGCAGACCACTCGATCCTCTGTTGCCTGGACAGGTTGTTCGATTGCAAACCGCCAGTGGTCACTCCCGTCTGGCTACTGTGGTTGGGGTGGCCGACTCACCTCGTTCGTATCTGGTCGACTATGAGGGAACCATCTACCGTAGAAGCCGACAACACCTGCTTGCGGTTAATGAGCCGAAGCCGCAGGCCCCGGGCCCCTATGCCCCGCCGCTCTCATACCAGCAGCCGGCTCCTGTCCCAGCCAGCGTTCCCTGCATGCCTCGGTCCCCATATCGAGCGCCCGGTTCCCCTCTGCGCGGGTCACCTGTTGGCGGTCGCGGTTCTCCCTCTCCTGT
Source organism: Raja brachyura (assembly GCA_963514005.1). The sequence continues at coordinate 48,992,940 of OY740783.1, forward strand.
TCCTCCAACCCCACCGCCCTTCCCTGGTTCCCCTGCTGTCTCGGGTCCCCCTGTTTTTTCTGCTCCTCCGGGGGAAGGGGGAGGCATCCGTACGCGCTCGGGCCGGATCAGCAAGCCACCTGTTCGTTATGGCGATTCTGTTTAATTCTGTTTAATTCTGTTGTAGTGACAACGGTCTGTTTCTTTTAAATTTTCTAAGGGGAAGGATGTAGATGGTTTTGCATGCAACCAATAACATAGTTACCTCAGTACCATTAACCCCGCCTAGTTAACATCAATCATAACGCCTTCCCCTTCCTGGATACGGTTCACTAGAAGAATGTAGCCAGTATTTGAGGATGTATGTAATACCTTGTGCTATCATTAAAATGTGTTGAACACTTTTAGAGTTTGTAAATTGCTTATTTACACTAATTAAGCCCTTTGTCCTCCTCTGCTGGATTCTGAATTTCTCCCAGTCCTCCGATAGGCTGCTTTTTCTGGCAAATTTGTATGCCTCATCTTTTGTTTTTATACTATCCCTGATTTCCCTTGTTATCCATGGATGCACCACCTTCCCCGATTTATTGTTTTCCCAAACTGGTATGAACAATTTTTGTACTTCATCCATGCAGTCTTTCAATACCTTCCATTGCACATCCACTGTCAACCCTTTAAGAATCACCTGCCAGTCTATCTTGGCCAATTCACATCTCATACCTTCAAAGTTACCTTTGTTCACGTTCAGAACCCTTGTTTCTGACTTAATTTTGTCACTCTCCATCCTAATGAAGTACTCAACCGTATTATGGTCACTCTTGCCCAAGGGGCCACGCACAACAAGACAGCTAACTAACCCTTCCTCATTACTCAATACCCAGTCTAGAATAGCCTGCTCTCTTGTTGGTTCCTCCACATGTTGGTTGAGAAAACTATCCCGCATACATTCCAAGAAATCCTCTTCCTCAGCACCCCTGCCAATTTGATTCACCCAATCTACATGCAGATTGAAGTCACCCATTATAACCGTGTTACCCTTGTTGCACGCATTTCTAATTTCCTGTTTGATGCCATCCCCAACTCCAATACTACTGTTAGGTGGCCTGTACACAGCTCCCACTAGCGTTTTCTGCCCCTTAGAGTTTCGCAGCTCTACCTATATCGATTCCACATCCTCCACGCTAATGTCCTTCCTTTCTATTGCATTAATCTCCTCTCTCACCAGCAACGCTACCCCACCTCCTTTTCCTTTTCGTCTATCCCTCCTGAATATTGAATATCCATGGATGTTCAGCTTCCAGCCTTCGTCAACCTGGAGCCATGTCTCCTTGATCCCAACTATAGCATAGTCATTAATCGCTATCTGCACCTTCAACTCATCCACCTTATTACAAATGCTCCTCGCATTGAAACACAAAGCCTTCAGGCTTGTTTTTACAACACTCTTACTCCTTATACAATTATGTTGACAAGTGGCCCCTTTCACATCGATCCCTATTACTCTTGGCCATACTCTCCTATCCCTCCTAAAAATGCTACATGCCAGTTCGGCCTTTACTGGTTTACCTATCCCCGAGAGGATGGCAATGATGTTACAGCGTGCTGGCAACTCTTTTTAGCCAAGCTGAAAGAATTTAACATATGTTGAGGTAATCCTCAAACTCCCTGCCTCTGAGCAGGAGATACCCTCAAATATCTGAGTTTAACTCCTCTATCAATGAAATGCACCTTCCTCACTCTTGTGGGCAGCCTGATAACCTCAATCATAGATGTTGTGGCAGTGCATCCCTGGCCAATATGATCCATTTGGACAGCCAATTTCAAGTTGGTCCTCCTTGAGCCCGGGTAGACAAGCTGCTCCTTGTGGAAGCTTTCACAATAAATTTGAACTTTTTTGAGATATAGTGAGCTGTACTATGAATAACTGTAAGCTTACATTATTCCAAGGCTTGGTTGATTTAGCATGTGCATTTAATTGCTGTGGGTAGATTTAAAATCTAATGGATATTCAATTTAATGGATCATAATTCTTTATTTGATGTTGAGGATTGGTGCCTCTTGTAATTAATTCCACCTTGCTTTTAATTTTTCCACTAAATACAAAAGGGGTGTATTAGTTGGAAGTGTTTAGAATGACTAAACAATTAAACAAAGGGAAGAATCAAAGGTTTGACATCTTAATTGGGAAACCTTTGTCACAAGAGCAGAAATTATCTCTCTTTGCAGTTGATAACTGTTTTGTAATGATCACATTATAGCAATTTCCTATTTCCAATTTCCTTATTCATTTGATAAAACCCATGTGAAAGAAGAATTGACGTAGCAGGTGCTTTCAAGGTTATTGTGCAAATAACATTAGAAGGAACACGGCTCTCCAACTTGTGTTTAGCCATGTCCATATCTTAGGCTGTTACTCATGGGCCTGTCCAACTTAGGCGATTTTTCAGTGGACTGCTGTCGACGCTCAAGTTGCCGGTAGTCACCTGAAAAACTGGCAATTGGAACATAGAAACATAGAAACATATAAAATAGTAAGATTAAACGAGAACTTACCAGTTCGAAGGTTGATCTTTATTTATGAGGAGTTGCGATGAGGGATTTCGTGAAGACCCCGCCAACACGCATGCGCGGCATCCTTCAAAGCAGCGGTGTGGAATCACAGACTCGACGAAAAGTAAGGATATTAAGATTAAACTGCAAACTAGCCAGCTGAACATAATGATCGAGGGTTGGGAGCGGAGGGCACGAAATCCCTCATCGCAACTCCTCATAAAATAAAGATCAACCTTCGAACTGGTAAGTTCTCGTTTAATCTTACTATTTTACTTCGGAGTCACGTGAGTGACTTCGTGAAGACTTCAAAGCTCTGTGATTACACGCCCTGGACAACGCCCATGCTACCACACTGCCGCAATCCTGATGGAGGAAGTTTGTTAAAGCAATCCAGACTGGACAATCTGAAAATAATTAACATTTATTAAACACAAATCATAAACAAAACCCCCTGACTGGGGACAAATGATATTAGGGAGCAGCCCTGAGTACTGCATCCGCATATGTTGCAGGTCCGGCCAATGGCTTATGGTAGAACCGTTGAAAGGTTGACTCACTGGCCCATCCTGCCGTAGCGAGGATGCGTGATGCATGGGCACCTCCATGGCCCTCGCTGTTGATGTGGATGCAGCCCTGGTGGAATGAGATTTAAACAAGTTAGTGTCAATACCCGCTGCATCCAACACTTCCCTGAGCCACCTGGAGATCGTCTGCACTGTCACCCGGCGATGTGGTTTTTTGTGGCTGATAAGCAGTCCTTGTTCCGAATTCCTGATCGACCGGGTCAACTCAATGTAGCAACGGAGGTGGGCGACTGTGCAGAGTGTGGCATCAGAGGGGTACGCCTGGAATTCCAACTGCAGCCCCAAAGATCCGGGTCGATGCTGCTTCAGCAGTTCTGCAACGTAAAACGTTATTTTCCCAGGGGTAGAGAGCATATTGTCAATGCGCAACTTTTGAAGCGCCTGTACCCGCTGAGCAGACGTGAGCGCCATCAACATGACCACCTTCAGGGTGAGCCGGTGAAGAGGTAACCCCGCCATGGGGGACCATGATCTTAACAGGGACAGGACCACTCCTGCATCCCAGACAACGTTATATCTGGGCCGTGGAGGGTTTGTGTTAAATACACCCCTCATAAACTTCGACACCAGATTGTTGGTCCCCACTCCTACCGGAAGGTACGAGGACAGCGCACTCCTGGCGCTATTGATGGTACTATAGCTGAGCCCTTCATCATAGTGGAGGCCCGCCAGGAATTCCAGGACGTCAGGTATTGTGGCAGAATCATAGGCAACACTCTTCCTTAAACAGAACAGTTCCCATTTCCTGATCTGGGTCAGGTACTGCCGCCTTGTAGATGCTCTGCACGATGCAGCGATTAAATCCATGGCCCTCGGTGAGATCCCCGTGTTCAGCAAAGGCCTTTTCAGAACCTGCAGACCAACAGGTTTAAATAGGCGTGGCACGGATGCGGCTCGCCAGTGACGGGATTAGTAACCAATTGTGGGTTGTTCCCAATTCGCACCCACGGGTGCTTCAGCATCTGGGAGACCACCAGGTACCATGGTTGTGTCGGCCAGTCGGGTATTACCAGAATGCCTGATGCAGAGTCTAATTTAATCTTCTGTAATACCCGGCTGATGAGGCAGAATGGGGGAAATGCGTAGCAATACCATTTCCCCCAGTGGAGCGAAAAAGCATCCAAAGCCACTGCCCCAGGATCTGGTTCCCACGATACATATGTTGGTATCTGATGGTTCAGTCTAGACGCAAATAGGTCAATATCTGGCATACTGAATTTTGTCACAATTTCAGCAAACACAAGGGGATTCAGCATCCACTCAATGTTATCATTAAAAACTCATGACCTGGTGTCCGCCACCGTATTGAGTATCCCCGGAAGGTACGTTGCTGATATCCAAATACCCCTTTTGATGCACCAGAGCCGAATTGTATTTGCCAAATCATTACAAGATACTGACCTGATACCACCCATATGATTTATATCGGCTACCACCGTGGTGTTATCGATTTGAAGGCGGACATGTGCATGACGCAAATTACTGCAATATGCCCGCAGTCCATGAAAGACCCCCAGCATTTCCAAATAATTAATGCCTTGCACTTGGAGAAGCGTGAACTCATGAGCGTCCCATCTGCCACCACAGCTGGTTACAGTGTCAGTTGCCCCCCAGCCTTGTGCACTCGCATCAGTTTGCAACAGAACCGTGGGATTCGGGAGAATGATGGGTTTGGAACTTACTCCAATATTATGAACCCACCATTCCAGCTCAGTTTGCTCCCCTATGCCTAAGCGCATAGGTCTGTCAAAATGTCCGGTTGAACGTGGCAACCAGCTTGCCAATTACCTTAGCAACCTGCCGAATGGTTGGCCTGTTGTTGTCAAGTAAACTGATGCATGCTTGTTGAACGTCCACCACTTTGTCAACTGGGACGGTGATTTTCATCTGGTTAGTGTCTATAGTGAACCCCAAATAGTCCATGACCTGCGAAGGGTTGAACTTGGATTTGTCTGGATGGATTACAAACCCCATTCTTTGAAACAAAGATATAGCGGCCGAGACTGCCAACTGGGCGTGCTCTAGGGTTTTCCCTGCTATTAAAATGTCATCTAAATATGCCATTATAATATGGTTTTGTTTCCTGAGATGTGCCAATAAAGGTTTGACAATTTTAGTAAATAGTCTCGGCGCTGTTGTAATCCCATTAGGCAAAGCCATATATTGCCATAATTGACCTTCCCAGACAAATTTCAAGAACCTTCGATGTTGTTTAGCAATAGGGACTGTATAGTATGCATCCTTTAGATCAACGCAAGCCATAAAGTACCCATGACTAACCAACTGTTTGGCCGTCTCAAACGTCTCCATCTTAAAATGGGTATATTGTACGAAAGCATTCAACTGGGTTAAGTCGATGATAATCCGACAGCCTCCATCCTTCTTGACCCTAGTAAAGATGTTGGAAACAAACTCCAATGGCTCGTGCGTCGTTTTTTGTATCACCCCTTTCTTTTCTAATCGTAGTATTTCAACATGAGCCCGCTCCTTCTCTGACTGAGAGAGTGCAAATCTGCGACTAGGCTCATGTTGCGAAGGGGGATCTCTGCCATTAATAAACTCTATCTCATAACCCTGAATGCTTTGTAAAATAAAAGGATCCGTAGTTAGGGTATCCCAAGCAGACCGGAAACCCCGAAGCCGTCCCCCCACCGGTGAGGTTACTAATGCTACGTTGTGGACGGAACCAAGCCCCCTTACCTCCAAGGTTAGCGCCGGGGTCTGGACTGTGGTGTCTTTGCTCCCCGTGTGGCGCGGCCCTGTTGCCGCATCTTCCAAGCTGGCTTGGGCTGGCCTTGGAATAAAAAAGGCCTCTGCTGTTGGGCCCCCGCCGAGGAATATGTTTGTGAATATGTTCTGGGGCCTTGGTCCACCGATGTGTGGGGCCTGAACGAGGACCGTGGCTGCTGCCTAGTGTAAACGGGAGTTTTGGATGAATAAGACTGTCTCATCATCCCCACAGTCTTGGCTTCCTCGTCCAGTTCCTTCACGCGTTTAGGCAGGTCTTCCCCAAACAGCTGCCTTGGTGGTGGTGGTGCGGTGGAGGTGCTGCATAATCCCGCAAATTTGGGATTCAAATTTGGCCAGATGGAGCTCTTCCTAAAACAGTTTATCTCAAACTGTGTGGTGCACAGAAGCGCTAGCGCATCCTGCTGCTCCTCGGACACATTCGTGGCATCCAGCGACCGAGCAAAAGCCGTGATACCTGCTGTCAGCAGCTTTAAGATTTTCTGGAGCTTGCCCTCCTTGACCCTTGTGTTGGCCGACATGTTCCCCCATATTGCTGCATTCACTTTCGGTACGTTGAGGGAGTTGCAGTTTGCTGGTGCCTTATACTTCCCCACTGTTTCCGAGAGCACGGTATCCTGGAGCTGGTGCGTAGTCAGGAAATCGATTGATGCCGCTATTTTGGGATGTAGTGGTCCTCCTGCCGCCGCAGGTGACCCAAATTTCGACACCGCCTCCAACATTTCCTGTGGGTTCTGGACCTCTTCTCCCTCCTCAGGCTCACCCATACTTCCTTGCTGGCTCTCGAGCGATGGGGAGATGGAAGGTGGCGGCTGCATGTAGCTCCCAGACCTCTGGGATTCCCGTTCCTGACGCTCCAGGTCCCGTTGATAGAGCACCTCCACCATATGCTCCAACCGGCCGATACGACCGTCACCGCTGTACGCGGGCCACTGGTCGTCTTCCCCAGCCTCTCCAGAGGAACCGGGGCTTCCAGCAGTTGTCAACACCCCCACGGAATGTACTGCCGGGAAGTCGCCAGCTCCCACTCCAGCGGGGCTGTGCGACTCCCACACGGACACACCGCTGGTCCGCCGTTGTTTGGACAGCAGCGGCCCCTCTGTCTGATGGGAGGGAAGAGGGCTAGAGTCAGTACTTGCACCAGAAACTGGACTCTCTGATGTCCGTGCGGGCTTACCACCACAGCGTTCCACATATAAACGGGACTGTGGCGGCGCATGGTCTGCTCTACCCGCCTCAGCAGGGGCGCCGGACCGTACTTTGCTGCCACCGGCCCACACTACGGCAGCCTGTTCCGGTGGTGTGCCGGTACATCCTGCCCCCACAGGGATCCTCGGCACGCCAGCATTGCCACTGGTCTGCTTCCTTGCAGGTTTCCCCAGTGGCTTGTCCCTGCCTGCCGTACCGACAAGGCTGGACTTTAGCGAGGCTTCCCCCCTGTTCTGCCCGCGAGGGACCTTTAAAGGGGGGGATGCACTCGCGGACACGCTTGCTTCAAGAGCCCCACGTGCCTTACCTCCAGCCCTGGTCTTGGGCACTGGAGTTCTGGAGTCAGGGTTTCCCAGCCCCTGCTCCTGCGCGGACACCCTCTTCTTTGCCAGAGGGGTTGTGCCGGGTCTGGTCAGCTGCTCAGAGCTCCCCGACTGCCGCGACTTCTTCCTCGGTGGTGTCTCAGCTGCTCCCGATGTAGCGGGCAGCTCCGAGGACTTTACTCGCTGAACGCGACTCCCACTCCTTCTTCCTTCCATGGCTCTGTAAACACAACACAGACCACACAAAAACGACAAACCAGCTTAAGGTTAACTTACCTCCAGCTGCTTACCTTTTTGAAGGAGCCGGTTGAGGGAGCGCACTCCCCCCCCCCAGCTGCCGTGAGCAAATGCGCGCGACGATATGCCGCGCATGCGTGTTGGCGGGGTCTTCACGAAGTCACTCACGTGACTCCGAAGTAAAATAGGTGCAGGAGTAGTCCATTCGGCCCTTCGAGCCTGCCCACCATTCAATATGATCATGGCTGATCATCCAACTCAGTATCCCGTACCTGCCTTCTCTCTCCCTGATTCCTCTAGCCACAAGGGCCACATCTAACTCCCTCTTAAATATAGCCAATGAACTGGCCTCAATTACCTTCTGTGGCAGAGAATTCCAGAGACTCACCACTCTCTGTGTGAAAAATGTTTTTCTCATCTCGGTCCTAAAAGATTTCCCCCTTATCCTTACACTGTGTCCCCTTGTTCTGGACTTCCCCAACATCGGGAACAACCTTCCAGCATCTAGCCCGTCCAATCCCTAAAGAATTTTGTACGTTTCTATAAGATCCCCCTCAATCTTTTAAATTCTAGCGAGTACAAGCCGAGTCTATCCAGTCTTTCTTCATATGAAAGTCCTGACATCCCAGGAATCAGTCTGGTGAGCCTTCTCTGTAGGGTAAGAATGTCTTTCCTCAGATTTGGAGACCAAAACTGTACGCAATACTCCAGGACCCTGTACAACTGCAGTAGAACCTCCCTGCTCCTATACTCAAATTGTTTTGCTATGAATGCTAACATACCATTAGCTTTCTTCACTGCCAGCTGCACCTGCATGCCTACTTTCAATGACTGGTGTACCATGACACCCAGGTCTCGTTGCATCTCCCCTTTTCCTAATCGGTCACCATTCAGATAATAGTCTACTTTCCTGTTTTTGTCACCAAAGTGGATAACCTCACATTTATGCACATTATACTCCCTCTGCCATGCATTTGCCCATTCACCCAGCTTATCCAAGTCACCTTGCAGCCTCCTAGCATCCTCCTCACAGCTAACACTGCCCCCCAGCTTCGTGTTATCAGCAAACTTGGAGATGTTGCATTCAATTCCCTCATCCAAAATATTAATATATATTGCAAATCGCTAGGGCCCAGTACTAAGCCTTGCGGTGCCCCACTATTCACTGCCTGCCATTCTGAAAAGGACCCATTTAGTCCTACTACTTCAGTGACTGTCAGAGTAGAACACACACACACACACACACATACAAACACAAAGCTTCCTTCACCAGTCCATTATGCAGGCGGGGGACTGGGCAAGTGGGGGGGGGGGGGGGGCGCTGTAGAGGATGTACCTAGGAAAATGGACAAGGGAGAGCCTGTGGATGTAGTGTACCTGGATTTTCAGAAAGCATTTGATAAGGTCCCACAAGGAGATTAGTGGGCAAAATGAGGGCACATTTTATTTGGGGTAGAGTGGTGACATGGATAGAAAATTGGTTGGCAGACAGGAAACAAAGAGTAGGGATTAACCGGTCCCTTTCAGAATGGCAGGCAGTGACTAATGGGGTACCCCGAGGCTCGGTGCTGGGACCTCAGCTATTTACAATACACTTTGGTATCCAGGAAGGCAGATTACTATCTAAATGGCGTCAAGTTGAGAAAAGGGGAAGTACAATGGGATCTGGGGTCTTTGTTCATAGAAACATAGAAACATAGAAAATATGAGCAGGAGTAGGCCATTCGGCCCTTCGAGCCTGCACCGCCATTCGATATGATCATGGCTAATCATCCAACTCAGTATCCCGTACCTGCCTTCTCTCCATACCCCCTGATCCCCTTAGCCACAAGGGCCACATGTAACTCAAGATGTTCATCAGTCTATGAAAGTAAGCATGCAGGTACAGCAGGCAGTGAAGAAAGCGAATGGCATGTTGGCCTTTATAACAAGAGGACTCAAGTGTAGGAGCAAAGAGATCCTTCTGCAGTTCTACAGAGCCCTAGTGAGACCACACCTGGAGTATTGTGTGCAGTTTTGATCCCCTAATTTGATGAAGGAAATTCTTGCTATTGAGGAGTGCAGCGTAGGTTTACAAGGTTAATTCCCGGGATGGCGGGACTGTCATATGCTGAGAGAATGGAGCGGCTGGAATTTAGAAGGATGAGAGTGGATCTTATTGAAATATATAAGATTGTTAAGGGTTTCGACATGCTAGAGGCAGGAAACCTGCAGACATCTTTTGCTGAGTGAAAGCAGAAGATTTCCTTCTCTCCCTGCCTCCCCCCGTCCCCCGCCTCTGAGCTGTACGACCAAGGTCAGAGTCTATCCGTTGCCCACTCACTGTCAGTGAGACCAGCTGTCAGCCACTCTTAGTTACCTGAAATTGGAGAATTCAATGTTAATACTATTGAATAATATGCTACCCAAGCAGAATACGAGGTGCTGTTAGCCAAAGGTGACTCCAGGAAAAGCTATCAATCACTGCATGATTAGGCTGTGGAAAGCACTGTGGGACTACTAGCGGAGGTAGATTCAACTGAAGCATTCAGAACGCAGCCGGATAACTTTATGAAAGGAAATAATTTGTGGGTCTGCAGGGAGAGGGTTTGGGACTAGCTATGGCAATGGAGGAGGCCAATGAGGTCAGTATGGGAATGGGAAGGGGGAGTTAAAATGGTTAGCACCCAGGAGATCCAGTAGGCCTTGGCAGACTGAGCACGTGTTTGGCAAAATAGCCGCTGAGCCTACACTTCGTCTCACAGATATTATTTTGGATTACAAAGAGTTTGCAGGAATGGAATCCTGTTGTAAACCTTGTAAATGGATATGCTGATAAGGTGATAATATATAACCAACATGGCTCATCAGGATTGTAAGGATGAGCACAGATTTGATGGGTCAAAAAGTATATTTTTATCATGCACGCTCTCTGAAATAAAATGACTAGGGCAAAAACTCATCTGCTGTGGTATTGTTATTGCATTTTGCTAATCTGCATCTGCATTGTTTTGATGTAAACCTCTTGTCGGTTTTTGTCATTTTTCTACATCAGTAGATTGTATTGACATGTTTCTTTTCCTCCCAACATTTTTGCTGATAGTGCCAAATTCATTGGCAGCAAGCAAATCTCTCAACATCAGATTTCCTTTGGGTTTTTCTTTGCGGATCCTTGATGTGGAGGAAGAAAGACAAACATATTATACCAGATGCTGTTAGCACCCATAGCTGTCAGAGAAGAAGGCACATGTTTGACATGCCAGCACATAATCCCAGATGCGTCCTAAAAGACCAAATTACATTATTTACGCTTGCAAGAAGAGCTCTCACTATTTGCTGGAACAGTACTTTATCACCAACTCCACCAGAGGGATATTTATGCCCACTGCAGTGAAGCTGAACACCATGTTCAAATGGTTGTGCAACCAGATCCAAGCTGCTATTAGTGAGATTTGATGCCACAGGCAACCATGAAATAGATCACTCTTCTTATCCCAGCAATAGGCATCACTCAATCCACAAGCCACCCAAAATATGCTACATATGCTGCTACAACATATAAACCAATAATTCTTTATATTCCTCAAGAGGTAAGAAAACAAAACCTATGACCAGTTACTTTATAATGTCATCCTTTATTTGCTCAACTTTATCTTCTATCTTCACAGCTTTGCAACCATAAATTCTGCTTTACACCCACGGGTGTCCAGCAGTATTCTAGCAGGGGGATCTTATAGAAACTTACAAAATTCTTAAGGGGTTGGACAGGCTAGATGACGGAAGAATTTTCCCGATGTTGGGGAGGTCCAGGACAAGGGGTCACAGTCTAAGGATAAGGGAGCTTTCCTTAGGACCGAGATGAGGAAAACATTTTTCACACAGAGAGTGGTGAGTCTCTGGAATTCTCTGCCACAGAAGGTAGTTGAGGCCAGTTCATTGGCTATATTTAAGAGGGAGTTAGATGTGGCCCTTGTGGCTATAGGGATCATGCGGTATGGAGAGAAGGCAGGTACAGGATACTGAGTTGGATGATCAGCCATGATCACATTGAATGACTATGCAGGCTCGAAGGGCCGAATGGCCTACTCCTGCACCTATTTTCTATGTTTCTATGTTTTTATGTATTCATCAAAAACAGTCAATTTCACCCATAACCTTTAGGTTATGAATTTGATGATGTACGAAATATGCCAGATGAGGCATTATTTTTCCAAGGAATAGAAGCAATTCCCCACCTAACTATTGGCAGTCTGCCACCTCTCCACTGTAAAATTTGGATGTTTGGTGCCTCCTGAACAGATGCATCAGCCTCAAAGTCCTACCACCAATTACTCAAGGGGAGTCCCATAGCCCGGGGGGGGGGGGGGGGGGGGGGGGGGGTGTTGGGTGCAACCACACAACCCTTTTTTCCCCCAGAGTATGAAAAAATCCCACGGGAAAAAAAAAAATCGGAAAAATAATCAGTGTTTCCACTTTGTCGGAAAAGCGCCTGAAATTCTGGTTCCGGCCGCTAGATGATTTGGGAGAAAAAAATGCAACCATCCGCACCTGCGCACTTGGGGAAGCAACGCAAAATAACGCGGTCTCTCCGCGCGTGCGCAGTGGACCCGGGCAGGATCAGACTGCAATTTGTACTCCACACATTGAGCTCGATGCCTTGTGTCATCTATTCCAGGTAAGTAGTGGAATATTGCGTTGCAGGAGGGGGAGTCTGTTTTTTATCCTCGGACAAGGGGTCACAGCTTAAGGATAAGGGGGAAATCCTTTAGGACTGAGATGAGAAGGATTTTTTTCACACAGAGAGTGGTGGGTCTCTGGAACTCTCTGCCACAGAGGGTAGTTGAGGCCAGTTCATTGGCTATATTTAAGAGGGAGTTAGATGTGGCCCTTGTGGCTAAGGGGATCAGAGGGTATGGAGAGAAGGCAGGTACGGGATACTGAGTTGGATGATCAGCCATGATCATATTGAATGGCGGTGCAGGCTCGAAGGGCCGAATGGCCTACTCCTGCACCTAATTTCTATGTTTCTATGTTTCTATGTTCAAACTACCCATGGGGGGTCTAATCTGGCCCGCGGGATAAGGGTGTGTGCATTTCTCCGGGCCCGGGGGGGGGGGGGTGCGGGGTGCAGTGTTTGCCCGCCAAGTCCAGTGTCTCCATCCGCTTCCCTCGTTGCAGTTGCATAAGAAGGTGGTGAGGCCGCATTCAGAGTATTGTATTCAGTTCTGGGCACCATGTTATAGGAAAGATGTCATCAAACGGGAAAGGGTACAATGAAGATTTACGAGGATGTTGCCAGGACTAGGGGGCCAGAGAGGTAGGGAGAGGTTGAGTAGGCTGAGACTCTATTTCATGGAGCACAGGTGAATGAGGGATGATCTAATAGAGGTGTATAAAATCATGATTTGAAAAAATATGGTTGAGTCTTTTTCCCAGAGTAGGTGAATCGAGGAGCAGAGGACATAAGTTTAAGGTGAAGGGCAAAAGATTTAATAGGAATCTGAGGGGTATGTTTTTCACACAAAGGGTGGTAGGTGTATGGAACAAGCTGCCAGAGGTGGCAGTTGAGGCGGGGACTATCACAACATTTAAGAAACAGTTAGACAGGTATATGGATAGGGCAGGTTCGGAGGGATATGGATAAACATGGGCAGGTAGAAATAGTGCAGATGCGACATGCTGGGCCGAAAGGCCTGTTTCCACACTGTATCACTATGAGACTTCCCTCTCAAACCCATCCTCCTGCCTTCTCCCCATTACCTCTGACACCCGTATCAATCAAGAATCTATTAATCTCCTCCTGAAAAATGTCCATTGACTTGACCTCCACAGCTGTCTGTGGCAATGAATTCAACAGTTCACCACTCTCTGACTTAAGAAATTCCTGCTCATCCACTTCCTAAAGGAATGTCTTTTAATTCCGAGGCTGTGGCCACTGGTCCTAGACACTCCTACTAGTGGAAACATCCTCTCCATATCCACTCCATCCAGGTTTTTACCAGGCTGGGACAGACGACAACAGATTCACACCGTGCGCCACAGCTTGTGTCCTGTCCTGCATCACCCAAGGCAGCAGAGAGGTTATAGGAGAGGGCAAGCAATGTAACAAAGTTGATGGTTTGGTTAACATTCAGGAATGTCTATGCATGTGACATCATGAATATTACTGAAGAACGGTCTTGATCAGAAATATAATCTATACTTTTTCTCCAGAGATGCTGACTGACTCACTGAGTTACTCCAGCACTCTGTGACATGTCATCGATCCATGTTCTCCAGAGATGCTGCCTGACCAGCTCAGTGACTCCAGCACTCTGAGAAACGTCGCCCATTCATATTCTCTGTAGATGCTGCCTGACCCACTGAGTTACTCCAGCACTTTGTGTCTATTTTCCCTTCACCTATCTGCCCAAGCCCACTCTCCCCCCTCCTTTCCTAAGTTCCTTTCCACCCATAAACCTCTCTCTGCCTTTACATTTCAGTCCTCTTTCAAATCTGCTCTACTTATCTACATGCATTTTTCTTCTTAACTTTTTAGTCATAGAATGATGCAGTGTGGAAACAGGCCCTTCAGCCCAACTTACCCACACCGACTAACATGTCCCATCTAAACTAGTCTCACTCACACGCGTTTGGCCCATATCCATCTTAATCTGTCCTATCCATGTACGTGTCCAAATGTCTGTTAAACATTAGGATAGTCCCAACTTGAACTACCTCCTCTGGCAGCTCATTCCATACACCCAGCACCCTTTGTGTGAAAAAGCTACCTTCCAGATTCCTGTTAATTTCTGAAATATTGGTCACAAATTTGGTGCAAAAATGCACCAAAATAAGGCTCAGAATGCATCAGAGAGCATCTAAAACCCCAGAGAGTACCTAAAACCCTTAAGCAGGCCCTGGACCCTGGCATTGAGGGACTTCACGCCTCGCGCTCGTGATGTGCGCAGCGCGCACATTATTTCACATGAAATTTTTTATAATCCTGTCATGCCACCCCCCTTTTTGGAAAGCTTCGTACGGGCCTGAGTCCAGATTTAAACTCCACATGAAGTCCAGCAGCACAACACAAACCTACTAAAATCATTAGCAGGGACGCTGAAGAGTCAACCTCCTGAACTTCTGCTAGATTAGATCTGCTACAATCACATTTGTTCAAATGGAACAACAAATGGTTGTAAAGAGAGAAAGATACATTCAGACAGCATATTGTTTGAATTACTGTTTTATTTTTTGTATAACAAACACCATTTAATATAAATAATTCCTACTAAATGAGTTTGATACTCTGCTGCAGAGTTAGTTCAAATCTTGGCAAGCATATTTTATGACCACAGACAGCTTGACAATAGAGAAAGGGTTCCATTCAGATGTGATTTTCACAGTTCCTTATCATAGGTATTTGGTACCTAAAAATGGACTTCATTATAAAATTAGAGCAATAGTGTTCACACCAATATTCATCATAATTTTGCACAATTATTCTATGACATAGGTGGCACAGCATTTGGGTTGCTGCCTTACAGCGCCAGAGTCCTGACTACGGGTGCTGTCTGTACGGAGTTTGTACATTCTCTCTGTGACTGCGAGGGTTTACTCCACGTTTTCTCAAGTTTCTGCCCACATTCCATAAACGTGCAGGTTTGTAGGTTAATTGGTGTCTGTAAATTGCCGTTAGTGTGTAGGATAGAACTAGTGTATGGGTGATTGCTGTTCGACGTGGTCTCTGTGGGCCGAAAGGCTTGTTTCCACATTGTCTCTCCAAACTAAACTAAACATAAACTTTCTTTATGCTTGTAATTCTGTTAATTTAACAGAGAACATAAGAAGTGTTGTTGTGCTGTCCACATTAAGTTTTAGTTTTGTTTAGTTTAGAGATACAGCGCGGAAACAGGCCCTTCAGCCTACCGAGTCTGCACTGACCAGTATTCCCTGCACATTAACGATCCTACATGCACTAGGGACAATTCTTTTTTCATTCACCAGCCAATTAACCTACAAACCTGTAAGTCTTTGGAGTGTGGGAGGAAACTGAAGATCTCAGAGAAAACCCACGTGGTCACAGGGAGAACATACAAACTCCATACAGCCAGCATCCCTTAAGCGGGCCCTGGACCTGGTAGTCAGGATCAGACCCGGGTCTCCGGCACTGCAAGAGCTGTAAGGCAGCAACTCTACTGCTGCACCACCATGTTGCCCAAGGTTTACCTATGTGTGCCTCTCTGCTTAGCTTTCTTAATCATAAAACACACACACTTCTGAATCAAAGAGCAAGGACCCATATTCCTGCTACCTACTTCCATGATGTCATCCAGTATATTCAAGCCATAATGTTTCAGGTCAATGAGATTTCATCACAAACCAGGGAAATTTCCCTGCTGATGAGCCGTTAAGCTTCTCGTGTTCATCAGGTGGGAAAGTGCCCCCATTTCTTATTAAATCTCATCAACCTGAAACATTAACTTTGTGGCTCTCTCCATGGATGTTGCCAAAACAGTTTCCAACATTTTCTGCTTTTATTTCAAATTCATACTGGCCCTTTCAATTATCAGTGTGAGATACTCAATGGGTGCCTGAAAATGTGTCTCACAAGTTGGTACCATGCCAAGAATCTGTTCATAGAGGCATCTAGAAGAAATATGTTGAAGAAATGGCTGACAAATGGGCGATATGAAGTTTTGGTTTTACCAACTATTAGTGGAGGAACATTCGCTCTTTCTCCTCCCCACCATCTTCCTTCATCTGCCCTCCCAGTGCTTTTTTTAATTTAAAATTTAGTCGATAAGAACTATCACAGAATCACAAAAAGGGAGATAATTTGGTTTGTCAAGTCCAAGTCCAAGTTCTTGTCTCTTTGCAAGGACAACCTAGCTAGTCCTGACTCTCTCCCTGCAGCGCCACAAATTAATTCCATTCATAAACGTATCCAGCTGCCTTCTGAATGCTGCAGTTGAATCTGTCTCCACTAGTAATCCGACGGCGCTTTCCACAGTCAGCATGTAGTGATCAATCGCTTTTTGTGGAGTCACCTTATGCGACACCGCTTCATTCTTTATTCCTAATTACAGAGCCTTTCCTTTTTCATTTCAAGAGGAATTGCATCACCTAAAATAACCAAAGTAGTGGCACTTCAACCATTGCCATCAGCACATTTGAAATTACTGACTATCTTTGCAAAAAAAAAAATCACTCATACTTCGCCTTGGGTCAAAGGTATTTGCATTGACTACTTTAGTATAAAAACTTCATCTGGAATCACCCAAGCTCCACATTTCAAACCTCCATAATTTCTTCTATTTACCAAATGTGCCAAATTGTATTTTGCTTGTATTGTTTAATTCCGACATTTTTAATTCATTTAACTTAATGAACCCAGTCTCATTATGCTTTCAAATACCACTGTGCAATAAAGGCCATAATATACATTAGTCAGATACAATTTGTCATTGTAAATTGCACATCGTGCAAAGAAGGCTAGGGCAATAGAGAAGAGCAGTCACGTCTTATCCACAGAGAAATCACCCGTTGCCTTTCTTTCTCTCTTACCCGAGACATGGAATAATCTTTATTTTCACAGTAACAGTTTTTTTTAATTTGAATTTCACTGTAATAATTCAGCTCAAATAAAAGTGCCACAAGGTTTGCTAAATAGGTCATGATAATCTCACCAATCCAAAATGTTCAATCTCATCCCGGCGAAATCACACAATATGTAAAATTGGTGACAAATACCAACATTAATTTCTCTTCCATGAATGTTATGATAAATTACTCTTTAGTTGCATCCACTATCTTTTAGTGTTTGAGAAATGTAGTAAACTGCATAGTTCTCACTATGAAAACTGCCTTGTTTCCATACATTTGTTCAATGTCAATAAACCAGTCTATCAGCAAGTTTAACAGTTGGAAGGTCATAGCCAAAACAGATGATCTTTGGATGACATGAAATGGAAAACGAACGTGGAAAGTAACCTCAAAGCAAGTAAAATATTGAGCATTTAAAAATACACAAAATTGTGATATCTGCATTCGATCATTTTACTGGGCTGCAAGATAATACTGAATGTAAAATACAATGTCATTTTTCAAAACTGGTGCATTCTTTGCATGATATACAATTTAAGCAGATGACAAATTGTATCTGACTAATCTATATTATGGCCTTTATATTGCACCGAGGCATTTGAAAGCATAACAAGAACAGTTCAGTCACATCAAATTGTTCCGAGTTATGAACAATTCATTCAGGAGATTTGGCTTGTGGAGAAACAAGTGTTGCCATTGCAATGATCTGAGTAATTCATCTCCAAACGATTTGTCCTTTGTTTGATGACACATATGTGATTCTTTCTGAACATATAAAAAGCAATGCAGTTAAAAAATCGAATGATAATTTTTCAGAAGACAGTTGCACTCGACACAATAACAAAATGAAATTAAACTTGTTTTTTTTTGTTTTATCCTTAATTATCATCAAAGTGTTTTTACTTCCTTCAGACTGTTAATGACATCAATGATAACATAAGTATTCAGTATTTCATAATTACTGATAAAATGCACAAAACAGTATGAGTGCAATAAAAACTTGTCACAGTGAATTCCTAACCATTAGCACAACCCTAAAAGAAGTGTCAGTGTTTAAAGGAAACATGCCAGGAATTTCAACATTTTAAGAAGCTGTAATACTTTTTATTCTTTTGATTTTTTTGAGTTAACATTCCAATTAAACCACTTATTTTTTCTGCCTCTTCTTTTTAAGAAGATCGGAAACATTTGCTGTTCGTGAATACCCTGTTGAACTTCTACAAGTGCAGAGTAGAGTTCACACTTACTAGTGCATCACTGGAGCTTTGACAACTCAATTGTCCAAGAATGAAGGAGATTATAAGAGTGGTCGTCACTGCCCAGTCCATCATGTGTACTGATCTCCCCACCATTGAAGGGATTTTCTTCTTCTTTCATGTGGCGTGCACAGCCTAACATTGTTGGACAACTTGTTCTATATGTTCTTCCGTTTGTGCACGTCGAGTTGATTGCATTAGTCGAAACAGGGCGGACCACGTGAAGGTTGCAATCTTCCACCCCATTGACGGGATCAATAGGAGACACTGCCTCAAATGGGTAGCCAATATCTTTGCTCCTACCATCAGGAGGATGGTACAGGAGCCTGACAACCATTATCTCCAGGTTCAAGCACTGTGGCTTAGCGGTAGAGCTACTAACTTACAGTGCCAAAGGTACGACCCTGACTACGGGTGCTGTCAGTACGGAGTTTGAACATTCTCCCCGTGACCAGCGTGTATTTTCTCCAAGTTCTTCGGTTTCCTCCTACACTGCAAAGATGTACAGGTTTGTAGGTTAATTGGCTTGGTACAAATGTAAAATTCTCCCTAGTATGTGTCGGGTTGTGTTAATGTGCAGGGATCGCTGGTCGGTGTGGACTCAGTGGGCCGAAGGGCCTGTTTCCGCCCTGTATCTATAAACTAAACTAAACATCTTCTTCAAAGCAACCATCAAACTCTTGAACACTAAACAACACTAACCTCAGAAATAATGAACTTTGATGGACTGTGTCCTTGGTTGCAACACAACCCTGGGGTTTTGCACTTTTCTGGCTGCCTTGTCAATTTATTGACATTGTTTTATTAAATTTTATCTGCATGTATTGCGTTTATGGACCTGTTCGGCTGCTGCAAGTCATAATTTCATTATTCTGTTGTCAGAACATATGGCAATTAAATACTCATGACATAAAATTATGGTATGCATTAGTCCACCATAGAACACAAACAGGGCAGCACTTTGTTAGAAGGTTATTTTAATTGTCAACCAGTAAAAATGAGATAATAAAGAATCATATTATGCCACAAACTTATTCTAATTCAGGTTCATCTGTATGACGTTGTGCTAGTTTTATACTATCAATGTGAGTGAAATAATTGTCCATTGTCCAGGATTTCCGATATGACATGATGGAGAGCACCTTGGTGCAATGTTCATTCTGAGATGAATCTGGGATGTTTAGGATATTGAAATTAGTTTTTTTTTTAATGCAGACTAAATGCCAGTCAGTGCAGATTTTCGTATCATTGGCTTTGCAAGTGTCTTCAAGTTAGTGACAGATAGAGTGTGAGATAGAGTGTGAGATAGAGTCCGAGGGGAGATTGTAGGTGATATTTAGAGATATGATTCAATAAATATTAAAAAAATCCAGCTTTCCAGTGCTTGCAATCCCTGGAGAAAAGGGATCATATTTGAAAGCATCATATTTGCTTACATGAGATACTATAGAATAACGGTGAGGTAACTGTACTTACAGCCAATAGTGTAGATCATTGAGCTGGTGACTCGAGTTTCATTCCCATCATGGTAGCTTTACAATTTTAATTTGTGGTTAAATTAATCTGGATTTTTTTTTTAAATTATCTCAGTAATAATGAGTGCAAAAGGTGCTCGATCACTGTGAAATTCTATTTAGTTGACAAATATTCTTCAGGAAAGGTAATCAGTCCTTCTGATCCAGCTGGCCTAAATGTAGTTCCACATTTATTTACTCCGTTCAATTCAATTAGAATAAGAAAAGCTGCCATTGCCAGTCATATCCGCAATGAAGAGATAAATAAATAAGTAGGCATGCAAAAGCAATTCCGTTGTGGCTATTGAACGCCTTTATTTTCCCATTGGCAAAAAGGTGGGGAGCAATTAATTTCCAAATGGAAATGAGTGGACAACTCCCATTTGCGATATTGGAAGTTCAGTTACCCAATTAATGAATACACAGCGGATATGTGTAGCTGAACCTAAAAGCCGAGATTTCCTCATAGCAAAATGTCAATCAGCTTCAAGACTGGCAATATCAATCTTAAGTTCATCAAACTGACGTAATGATTCGATCTATTGTCATGAAAATTATTGCACTGGATTTTTCTGGGCCTGACCCTTTACTCAAGGTTGTCCACCCACAGAGACAGCACCGCGGTGCAGCAATTATTGCTACTACCTCGCAGCTAGAACGAGTGTAGTTTAATCCTGTGATGTCTGTGCAGAGTTTGCACATCTCCCTGTGATCTCTCTGTGTGTTTCTTGTTGTTACTCCCACATCCCAAAGTAGATTTTTTTCTCTAAAATACTTGCTGTTAGGCCAATTGGTTGCTGGATGTTACTATGACTGTGTGTAGGTGGGTAGCAGGAAAACTGGGAAGAGCTGATGGACATACAGTAGAGGCACTGTCAATGTATCTTAAAATTATACAGCAGGAAATCAGGTCCTTCAGCCCAAATTGTCCATGCTGCCCAAGCTGCTCACCTGAGAGTCCCATTTGTCTGAATCTGACCCATATCCCTCTCAACATTTTCTATACATCTATTTATCCAAATTGACTTCTAATTTAAACATTCTAATTGTCAATCCTCTACCAGTTCCACATGCACCCCACCCTCCATATAATGAAATTGTCTCTCCTTAAATCTTCACCCTCTCATCTTAAATCTAGGCCCTCTAGATTTAGATGGTCCTCCCATGGCAGGCAGGCAGTGACCATTCATCTTATCTGTGCCCCTCATGATTTAATATATATTCTATAATTTAGAGGTACACCGCGGAGAGAGGACCTTCGGCCCACTGAATCCATGCTGACCAGTGATCTCCCATACACTCGCACCATCTTAGGGATAATTTACAATTTTTAACAAAGCCAATTAAGCTACAAACCTGTACATCTTTAGAGTGTGAGAGGAAACTAGAACACTCAGAGAAAACCCAAGGAAAACATACAAACCATACATACAGCACCCATAGTCAGGATCAAGCTCGAGTCTCTGGTGCTGTAAGGCAGCAACTCTACCGCTGCGCCACCCTAGAACCAATACAATCACCTCTCAATCTACAGTGCTCCATGGGAAAATATCCCAGCCTGTGCAGCCCACCCTTATAACTCAAGCCCTCCGATCCTGGTATAATCTTTGTGAATCCTTTCTGCTCCCTGTCCAGCATAATGACATCTACTCTGTAGCTGGCAGACTCAATCTGAACAAAATACTCCAAGTGTAGCAGGAACATGCTGGCCCTGAACTCAGAGAGAGTTCAGGGCCAGCATGTTCCTGCTACACACAATCTCACTTTTAAAACCCATTTACCTTCAAGCAGTCTTTCCCAATCAAACTTTGCAAGTTCTGTCAAAATTAGCTGTGCCCCAATTTATGACTTGAATGTTTTGATCAATTCTAATTTGTTCCATAGTTATTTGAAAAAATGGAATTGGTAGACTTTGGAAACAGAGGTCTCTGTTCCCAATATGCTCCTCTGCTGACACTACAGTTTCTTGCCTGCCCCATTTCCCTGTAGAAGGACCAGTATTGCCCCTCATGGCCACCTAAATATCCCTTGGGAAAATTTTCTGAACAAAGGACAAACGTAATACATTCTGTGCCATCCAAGCATTTAGCATGAATACAGTCCTAGTCAATAGTAGGGAAGTTAAAATCACCTACTATTACAACCCTATCATTATTTCGGCTAACTGCAATCTACAGCTATCTGCAATCTCACAATGTATTTGTTCACCTAATTCTTGCTGACTGTTGGGGGCAACTGTAGTATATCCCCACCAACTTGATTCCCCCCTTCGTATTTCTAAGTTCCATCCATTTAACCTTAGTAGATGATCCAGGAATATACTCAGCTTCTGTGGCCCAGTCAACATCATTTAGATGCCCAGTCCTGGTTCATCCTGACAGGGCAGAGAGGAGGTAGAGCTTGGGTAGGCTTTCAGGTTACTTTAGTTTAGTTTACTATTGTCATGTACACAGTGAAAAGCTTGCTTTGCATACTATCCAGTCAAACGATGCTATACATGAATACAATCATACACAAGTAAAAGAGTGAAACAATTGTAAATAGATCCACTTCTGGGACAGCACGCCACGAGTCACCACACTCTGGCACCATCTTGCAGCTTCCAAGTCTCAAGTCTCTAAAAAGTCCGATTTCGGCTTAAGGAAATGTGCATTGTTTTATTTTCTCAGTTTAAGATACGGTGTCCTAACGGCACTAGATTGATGATGTAGGAATCAGAAAACAGCTGGAAAAATGTTTGTTTTAATGTTGGAATGAAATATCGCACTCTGCTGTGCTCATTCATCCTGACTTCAGTCCAGGGATATCCGTGGAATCTATCTGCATTAGCATCAGGCCAGTCCATGAACTAGCAGCGTAAAATACATGCTTGTTGGGGAATCTTTAACTGGACTGGGCCTGCAACAACTTTTTCCAAGAAACAATTAGATGCTGCAAAAAAAATAATGGAAGATTCATTGCATGAGGGCTCTGGCAGGAGTACGTCCTTCTACTGTGAAAGACATTTCACCAGAATCTGAATGAGTCATGTTGGAACAAAGAAGCAGACACAATTTCTGATGTTTCCAAGGCCTTTGCAGATCCAGTAAATGATTTTACAGGTGTTCTAAAGTTTGGTATTCGCAGCCTTTGTTGGACAAGATTAAAGATTTATATGGCATGTTGCATCTAAACTAGCTGAACTAAAATTCCAATTTAATCTACAACACTGGTATTTTGCATCAGCGGTGATTAAAATTACAGCTGAGAATTGGGATTTTATTATTCATAAAATAATCACAGGGAATAAAACTACGCTTTACCAATAGAGTATGTGAAACTGAAAACAATGCACTATTTATAGCCAATTTATTTAAAATAAGCGTCAAAGAAGCATTGACAGTTCTGCAAATACTATAACCAACCGTATCAAAATGATAAATTAATATATTTTATTTTTATTGTATTAGTAAACATCAATTTCAATTCAATACATTTTCAAATGTATACACCAAAGAAGTTGTTTGGACATGCAACTCTTCTTTCAGTAGGAAGGTAATGTTTTGTTACAGCACAAAAACACCGGATGCAGAGGAAAGATGTTCCAAATTAATTGCCAAAAATGAAGATTTGTGAGGTCAGCTATAACTTAGAGAGGACACTCGTGCAAGTAGAGAAAGGTTATATAGTGTCATGCAAATATGAGAATCAATGCAGATAGACACAAAATGCTGGAGTAACTGAGCAGGACAGGTAGCATGTCTGGAGAGAAGGAATGGGTGACGTATTGGATTGAGATCTTTCCACAGACTGAGATTCAGGGGACAGGGAGTCTAGAGAGATGGAAGGGTAAGGTTTGAAAATGACAAATGAAAGCAGACAATGATAAAGGAAATGTACAATGGTTCATTGTTAGCTGAAGGGAAGGTGACATACGATCAGTAAAATTAATCAGAAGGACAGTGAAACTAGTCGGAAAGGATAGAGAGGGAAAGCAAGGGTTACTTGAAGTTAGAGAAATCAATATTCATACCGCTGCCCAAGTGAAATTTGAGGTGCCGTTCCACTAATTTGCGCTGGGCCTCACTCTGACATTGGAGGATGCCCAGGACAGAAAGGTCAGTATGGGAAAGTGAGAGGGAGCTAAAGTGTTTAGCAACTGGGAGATCGGGTAGGTTTGGGCGGACTGAATGGTGTTCAGTGAAATGAACACTGGGCCTGTGCTTCGTCTCGCCGATATATAGGAGTCCACACCTGAAACAGCGGATATGAGAGGAAACAGTAGATTGAACATTCAAGGTTCCCTCTTCGTGACTGTTAGTCTGAAGAAAGGTCTCGACCTGAAACATCACCTATTCCTTATCTCCAGAGATGCTAGCTGACCCACTGCATTACTCCAGCATTTTGCATCTAACCAATATTCAAGGAACTGTGTAAAATGGCTAGGAGTATAGAGATAATACTTAACAACATGAGGCCATTTTTGTTATACAGCGAGCCCAATGAGCAAGCAAAAAACAATCCATAGAGTTCATAATGGTTTTATAATCTCCTTCCAAATCCAAGCACATGGACACAGTGGTTTTGGTCAGAAACTAGTTGGTCAAGCAAGTGTAAAATGCAGGTTGGAATGCCTGTTCCGTATGACCAAGGGAACATAGAACATTGTACCGTACAACACAGGAACAGGCCTTTCACTTCACAATGTCTGTGCTAACATGATGCTGAGATTGTATGTTCATGTTAAAAGAGCAGATTTAGGCCAGTCAGCCCATCAAGTCTACTCCACCATTCAATCATGGTTAATCTATCTTTCCTCAACCCCATTCCCCTGTCTTCTCTTCATAACCACGGACACACCTGCTAATCAAGAATTTGTCAATCTCTGCCTTAAAAATATTCATCAACTTGGCCTCCACAACCCTCTGTGGCAATTAATTCCATAGATTAACCACCTTGGCATGAGGTGATGGCAGGTACAATACCTGAGGTGTAGGTAATTATGTACTTAACCATCGAGATGGAATTTAGTAACAGCTCATCCAATAGGACATGTAGATAATCCATGCTGCAAAATTCAGTGACTTGGCTTTGATCCTGACCTTGACTGCTGCATGTTTTCCCTGTGAACTTGTGGGTTTTCTTCAGGTGCTCTGGTTTACTCTTGTGTGCCATAGTTGGGCTGGTAGTTTAATAGGAATTGACAAATAAATTCACCTCCATGTAGGTGAGTTCCAGGAGAGTTAGAGCGGAGTTGGTGAAAGGCAAGAGAGAACAGATTGCAGAGAAGTAGATGGGGCTGGAAGAAGTGCTTGCGAGCTGGCATAGACAAAGTGAGCCAAATAAACTTCTTCTCTGTTATAAGAAAATTGAACATCTGAAAATAATGATTAGCCCGAGTCAAGAGTAAGTAAATTTATTGGCCAAGTATTCAAGTACAAGGAATTTGTCTTGGTGCTCCGCCCACAAGTAACAACATGACATACAGTGACAGTTATGAATGATTCAGAAAACACTAAACATTAATAATAATAAAACAGTAATGATAAAACACCATTGATCAAGCATGTGAACCAACAAAATACCAGATCAAAGGGAGGCTACAGATTTTAGAGCAACTACTCCTGGATAAAAACTGTTTTTATGTCTGGCTGTGGCAGCTTTGACAGTCCCGAGTCACCTTCCAGAGTGATTCAAAGAGTTTGTGGCCAGGGTGGGAGGGGTCAGAGATGATCTTGCCCGCTCGCTTCCTGCCCTTGCAGTGTACAGTTCATCAATGGAGGGAAGGTTGCAGCCAATAATCTTCTCTGCTGATCGGACTAATCGCTGCAGCCTCCAGGTGTCGTGCTTGGTGGCTGAGCCAAACCAGACCATGATGGAGAAGGTGAGAATAGACTGTACGATAGCCGTGTAGAATTGGACCATCATTGCCTGTGGCAGATTGTGCTTCCTCAGCTGCCACAGGAAGTACATCCTCTGTGACCTTTTGACTGTGGAGTCGATGGTAGCCCCCCTCTTAATGTCCTTGGAGATGATGGTTCCCAGGAACTTAAAAGACTCCACAGATGTGACTGTGGTTTTGTTGATGGTGAGTGGGGTGAGGGGAGCGGAAGCTCTTCTAAAGTCTACAATCAATTCCACTGTCTTAAGAGCATTGAGCTCTAGGTTGTTGCTATGGCACCAGGACGCCAGCAGATTCCTCCCCATCCTGGATCAGTCCAATCAGGGTTGTGTCATCCGCAAACTTGAGAAGCTTGACAGAGGTGTCTGTGGAGATGCAGTCGTTGTGTAGAAAGAGTAAAGGAGAGGAGAGAGTACGCAGGCTTGCGGTGCTCCTATGCTGAGCGTTTGCGGGTCTGAGATGTGTTTTCCCAGCCTCACATGCTGCTTCCTGTCTGTCAGGAAGTTGGTGATCCACTGACAGAGGGGTTCAGGCACAGTCAACTCAGAAAATTTGGAGTGTAGTAGCTCTGGCACAATGGTATTGAATGCAGAGCTAAAATCAACAAACAGGATCCTCGCATAGGTTCCCTGGTAGTCTAGGTTGGATGAAGTGCAGGCTCAGGTTGACTGCATCATCCACAGATCTATTGGTCCGATATGCAAACTGCAGAGGGTCCAGCAGGGAGTTTGTGATATTTTTCAGCTTGGCCAGCACAAGCCTTTTGTGTCTTCATGACTACAGAGGTCAGTGCAACAGGCCTGTAGTCATTCAGACAAGTAAACCTTGCCTTTTTGGGTACAGGGACAATAGTGGAGACTTTGAAGCAGGCAGGGACAGTACACGGTACTGGGTCCTGGGACTGGGACAGTACAAGGGTGTCACTTCTACTGTAACTTGACAATTGCACTGCATAGAACTATTCACAACTCTTATCGGCAAACAGTGCAGAGGAAAGAAATTTGTATGAACATCACAAGATAACCAGATGACACAGGACAACAGATGCATCACCACAAGAATCCACTAATAAAGTGAGCATCATCAGACTCAGTGTATGGTGTTGCTGTGAGGTCTGCAAATGAGGTTGAGGCTCTTGCTAGACACAGCTCTGCTGAAAGGACTAAATCAAGCAGAGGTTGTGTTAACAAAGAAAATAAATCAAGTAAAGATTGGGTTGGATACTTTGAGAGGGCATTGCATTGCAATATGGAGTTTCAAAAGTCTGAAGATCATCTGAAGGATATTACATTGACATGGACTTACTAATCAGTCCAGTCCAGAATTTCCAATGTGCAACAAGACAGATTGTAAACAGTCAAGTCAGAGTTGAAAGCCATGGGATAATCCAGAAAGGGAAGGTTGGAGTAAATGATTTATTGACTTCAATGTTGACAGTGAGTCGATGTGGGTCGACAAGTGAAAAGGGAGGCACTAAAATGAAGAATTTTCAAAAGTAGCTGAATCAATTGTTGTAATTGAATTAATGGAATCTAGTAACATACCAAATATAATGAAATAGCTTTTGTGCTAAGTTTTCGGTTTATTATTTTCATATGCACTGAGGATAGCGATAAGCTTTTGTTTACATGCTCTCTGTTCAAATCAGATAATACCATACAATAATACAATCAAGCCAAACACAAGTACGAAAAGTAGAACAAAGGGTACCAGAATGCAGAATATAGTCTTCAGCAATGTTGCCTAATAGTTCCAGAGAAAAGGTGCAATGTTCGTAATGAAGTAGGTTGGAGAATCAAGAACTGCAGCTTAGAGACCATTCGGAAGTCTGATAACAGAGGGAAAGAAGCTGTCCGGGCGCAGCGCGGACTTTCCATCGCGGAGCCGGGCGATCCCTTCCCGGGGGCCACCAGAAAGGAGTATTCTGACCGCCGGCCTGTGGACTACTACATCCTGAAGCCGCAGTCTGCGGATCTTCTAGCCGTGGCCCAGCGTAGACTTTCCATCGTGGACCTTCTATCGTGGAGTCTGGGATCACTTGCCGGGGATCACCGAAGAAGAAGAAAAATCTCCGGACTTCGAAGTTTTGAGCATCCCGACGGGTGGGCTTGTACATCGGGCCATCCGTAGCGGCGACTATGGAGGGTTCACGGCCCCGACCATGGATGAACATACAAAGAAGGAGGACTGACTGGACGTTATTGCGTTCCACCACAATGAGGAATGTTGATTCCACTGTGGTGGATGTTCATGTGATATTCTATTGTGTATTGTGCTCTTTTTGATTGTGTGGCTGCAAGGTAAATCAAATTCTACTGTATCTCAATTGGTGCATGTGGCAATAAATGTGAACTTGAACTTGAACTTCTTTACAGTTTAGTGTGTAAAAGAGGCAGAAAGAGAACGAGGACACAGGGTTTGCCGTTCTGAAATCAATTATGTTTAATTGGAGAACCTGTGTGAGCCCATGTATGTGTGCAAGGCCTAGCTGGAGCAGTGCTCCACTGGAATATTTTGCTGCCTGACCCACTGAGTTCCTTCAGCGGTTTGTTTTTTGCTCGGGATTTCAGCATCTGCAGTCTCTTATGTTGAAATTTCTAGTGCTTGGAATAGATGCCTCAGAGATATTAATTGCTGATTGCAATGAAGGGTTCAGTTAGTAAACTGATCAAGAGTTGAATTAATTATTGACAACTGATGTAAAAAGCTATCAATTGAATAAATATAATGTATGTGATTTGTTTCATTGATTGTATGGTTTTATTGTGATTTTTTAAAAATGTGAACCAATGTTAGATACTTTTATAAATGTAGGGGACCTTCAAAATTCAGCTTGGGTGATATAACTGGTGTCTCATCCATTAAATTATGTGGTTGCTTGGGAAAAGCAATGTGTAGTAAGAATAAAGTTCTTGTACCGCAGAGCGAAGGTAACATTTCTGCATTGCATTCCATCTGATAAACACCAAAAAAAATCTGGTTACCTTGTATCTTGTTATTGCTTTGCACTGTAACAGCAGGTTTCACTGTGTTACTGACCAAGACTCATGATATCCTGCTTCAATACCTAAAAGAACATAAAACATACAATGGATGCTTCAAAGGTTTCAATATTTGTATTTCTGGGAAAGGAACTGGCCTGGAAATGCAATTGCATTGTACACGTTATTGAATTTACACAATTGATCACAAATTATACACATAGCGTCATGACTTTTATACCTTTGGAAGTTGTAACACCTCTATACAGGGTATATAGAACTCACACAAGTGATATCAGTTCACGTAGAAACACAGAACTACTGGTGCTGGTTTACCAAGGAAAGACACAAAATGCTGGAGTAACTCAGCAGATTAAACAAGAACCAAACATACTTATTCATGTTCAACATCCATTGGCACAATTGCTGTTTTTGGGAAAAATTCTTAATTTTGCAGAGTGTAGTTTTATTTTCCTTTCAAGATTCAGTGAATTTTGACGATTTGTCATTGACTGTTGTTGGTACAGATATCAGAATAGTAAATGCTGGAAACAATTGGCAGGTCAAGCAGCATTTGAATCTTTTTGATTCTCAACTACTGTTCAATTTGCTGCTGTTTCCACTTTGAAGCTCTGCTACTCATTCATACAGATACTGCCTGCCTACTGAGTGTTTCCAGTGATTTCTCTCTCTCCTCTCTTATTCTTTCCCCCACCCTTTCACCCCTCTCATCCTCCCTCTGTCTTTCATTCTCTCCTTTTCTCTGAACTTACATGGTAACTAACAGTCATCTGAACTATCGTACACCTACTCTAACCTCACACCAGGGTTCTCCTTTTGTTCCACCTTCCATCTGCCACCATTACCTAAATTTGTTACCTTCCACTACCTGGTTCCATCTGCGCATCAACCCCACACACACTCATATCCTTCCCAGTTCTCCTACCAGTCTTACTGTTTTCAACTAAATTTTATTTTTATTTTTTTTAAAGTTAAATTTTATTAGAGGCATGTACATATCATAGTCCGAACCACTACAAACTTTGTTAAATGGTTACATATTAAATATCTAGGATTCCAGGGACTCCGCTACCAATGTAGCTGGGGTCTTCATTTATCGGTTACATATTAACATTGAATCTATTATTTTTTTAATAGATAGAAAAAATAAAGAAAAATAAAAGAAAATTAGAAAAATAGAATAAACTATCCATAATACAACTTAGGAGATAGGTCCGTAGGTAAGAAAGCATAACTATTCATCTAGTCCTGGGTTCAAGCTTCCGTCTGCTATCAGCGCCAGCCCATTCTACCCCTTCAGATAATCTATGAACGGAGATCATATTCTAGTAAATAATTCTGGTTTGTCAATTAAGACATATCTAATTTTTTTCCAGATTTAAGGTCTCCGGCATCTCCATAATCCACATTTTGAATGTGGGGGATGCAGGGTTTTTCCAAAATTTTAATATTAATTTTTCCCAGTTATTATACTATAATCAAGGAAATTCATTTGGTTTATTGTAAGTTTTAGGTATTGTTCAGATATGCCCAATATTATTAATTTAGGATCGGGCTCCAGTTGAGTATTAACCACTACGGAAATAATTTTTAAAATATCCACCCAAAATGTTTTAATTTTTATGCAACTTACAACGGTATGGGTTAAATTAGCCTCAGAAAATTGACATTTATCGCAGATAGGAGAAATATTAGGAAAAATTCTATTTAATTTTGTATTAGAATAATGCAATCTATATAATTTTTTAAATTGTATTAAAGAATGTCTGGCGTTTAACAAACATTGATGTATATGATGTAGACTTTCATCCCAAATATCTTTCGTTATGGGTTGAACTAATTCATTTTCCCATGCTTGTCTATGTAATTCCGTCGACGGATTCTCACTATCTAAAAGAATATTATAAATGTAAGGTATTAATTTGACTGTGTTGGGGTGTTTATTCAAACATTCATCTAGAATCTCTGGCTCTCTAGTTCTGTATTCTTGTGTATGTGATTTGACATAATCTTTCAGTTGTAAATAACTAAAAAAATTATTTGAATGTAATCCATAATTCTGTTGTACCTCATGAAACGAGAGGAACACACCTTTTCTATAAAGATGTCCCATCTTTTTAATTCCATAATTTTTCCATTGTGCAAAACCTTTATCCAATACTAAAGGCTTAAATGAAGGGTTATTTGCAATAGGGAGCGAAAGTGATAAATTAACCAATTTTAATGTCTTTTTTATTTGTTTCCAAATTCGAATACCACTATGTGTTATTGGATTTTCACTATAGATGTTTTTATTCAATTTTGAATCGGGCCAATTTCAAATGGCAGACAATCCTCCTTTTCCATCTTTAACCAGTCTGGTTGTTGGTCCATATCTTCCAACCAGGAATTTAAGTTTTAGACATTGACTGCCCAGAAATAAAATAAGAAATTTGGTAAGACTAATCCTCCATTCGTCTTGGGTTTACATAAGTGTTTTTTACTTATTCTGTGATTCTTATAATCCCAAATAAAACTTGTTACAATAGAGTCGACTTTTTTAAAGACATTTTTAGGGAGATATATCGGAATTGATTGAAAGAGGTATAGAAGTTGAGGATGGAAAATCATTTTAATAGCATTAATTTTACCGAGCATTGAAATGGGAAGTGTTTTCCAATATTGAATATTCTTTTGCAAATTATTAAGTAAAGGTACAAAATTTTATTTAAATAAAGAAATATATTTCTTGGTCACAAAAAGTCCTAAGTATTTAATTTTTTCATTCACTATTTTAAAAGGTGATTGTTGCAATATATATAAATTAGGTTCCATTATTGGCATAATCTCACTCTTATTCCATTGATTCTGTATCCCGAGAATAAACCAAATTGAGTTATACGATTTAACAGGTTAGGGATGCTAATTTCTGGATTTGTAATATATAGTAATACATCATCTGCATATAGAGACATTTTATTAACTGTATTTTTAGTGTTATACCCATATATTTCTGGATGTGCTCGAACTCTTTCTGCTAGTGGCTCAATAGCATGGGCGAATAGTAACGGGGAGGCTGGCATCCTTGTCTACAACCTTTAGATAAATCAAATTTTTTTTGATAACATTTGATTTGTCATTATTCTGGCTGTTGGGTCGGTATATAGAAGCTTAACCCAAGTACAAAACTTCTCACCTAATTGAAAATTTTCCATCACCAAAAATAAATAGGGCCATTCAACTTGATCGAATGCTTTCTCAGCATCTAGCGAAATGACTGCTAAAT
Organism: Raja brachyura; assembly: GCA_963514005.1. The sequence continues at coordinate 49,025,055 of OY740783.1, forward strand.
CTACATTAGCTATTCGATTTGAGTATATAATGTTAAATAATCGTCTCAGATTATAATATGAATAATGTTTTGGAATAAAGCCAGTTTGATAGGGGTGTATTAATTTATGAATCACTAAGCTTAATATATGTGCTAAAATTTTGGTTAATATTTTCTGATCGGTGTTTAAGAGAGCAATTGCTCTATATGAACCTGGGTCTTGAAGGTCTTTATCCGTTTTTGGTACAAGTATTATTGTTGATTCATTTAAAGTTTCTGGAAGTTTCTGTTGCATGAATGCTTGAGTATATAATGTCTGTCGGTGTGGTGAGATCAAATCATGATTTTTTAAATAAAATTCACTATTTAGACCATCTGTGCCAGTGGCCTTTCCATTTTTTAAAGAACTAATAGATTCTTCAATATCTTTTACTGATATTTTGGCCCCTAATAATTCCCTCTCTTTCAAGTCTAAACCAGTAAGGTTACAATTCTGTAAGAATAATTCCATTCCTGCAGAACCCACTGCCGTTTTGGTTGAGTAAAATGTTTGATAGTAGTGAGAGAATCTATCATTAATATCCTTGGGTAGTATTAATATTTCTCCTGTATCTGATTTAATTTTATATATTGTTTTTTCCCCTTCCTGTTTCCGGAGTTGGCGTGCTTGCAATTTTTGTCGTTTATCACCAAATTCAAAGTGTAACTTTTTAGTCTTTTGATGAAATGTTATGATTTGGTCTGAGTATATTTGGTTTAATTTATATTTGAGTGCAGCAATTTTATTATGTCTTATCATAGAAGGCGCGATTGCATTTTCCATATCTAATTGCCTTATTTCCATTTCCAATACAAGTTGTTTGGAAGGTTCTCTTTATTACGAAAGGCTTGTGTGGAGATTAACGCTCCTCGTATAAATGCTTTAAATGTTTCCCAAAGAAGGGAGGCAGAAATTCCAGGGCAGTCATTTGACTCAAAAAACATATTTATCTGTTTGATAAGATATTCGTAACATGCTTTATCATTTAAAATTTGAGGATTAAGTCTCCATTGTGTCTGCTTATCAGTCATTCCACTTAGTTTGATCATAAATGTTAAAGGAGCATGGTCCGAAATTATAATATTATGATATTTGAAATTATAAGTAAATGGGATAAGCTTAGAATCTACTAAAAAGTAGTCTATCCTTGAATAGGTTTTATGTACTGATGTGTAAAATGAGTATTCCCTTCCAGATGGGTTTTCAATTCTCCAAACATCCTTGATATTGGTAGTATTGATGTATGAGTTTAATAATTCGCTTGTCTTGGATTTTGCTTTTCTTTGTGTTGATGATCTATCAAGATAGGAATCTAGTGTACAATTTAAATCTCCACCGATTATCAAATTATGTTGTGTGAGCTCCGGGATAGTATTAAGTATATTCTTAAAAAACATAGGATTATCAAAATTTGGTCCATAAACATTGAGAAAAATCACTTTTTTAAATATAATTCACCCACTAGTATAATATATCTACCATTGGTGTCCGCAATAGTTGATATGTGTTTAAAAGGTATACCTTTACGAATTAAAATTGCGACACCTCTGGCCTTATGAGAGAATGAAGAGTGATATGTTTCAGCGATCCATTTTGCTTTCAATCTATGTTGTGCGTCATTTTTAAGGTGGGTCTCTTGAAGAAATGTTATGTCTGCTTTGAGTGATTTTAAGCGTGCTAATACCTTACCTCTCTTGATTGACTCATTAATTTCCTTAACATTCCAACTACAAAAAGTAATTCCTTGACCCCCGTTTTTTCTATTAACATCTTGCATCCTGTGGTTAGGGTGGTCTATAAAAGAGCAGATAGCTCAGCACCGTAAACCCGACATTCCACCTGAACACAGGACAGATGAGTTGTAAATCTAATTCAAACAAATCTTCCTCACGGACACATCTCCACAAATAATATTTGTAAATTAATTCAAGTTTAAAATAATAATTAAGTAAAAAATACAAAAAGTAAAAAAATAAAAAATTAATAAAGTATAAGAAGAAAAAATAAACTACATCTAAATTTAGTGTAGTTTGTGCTAGCCACACTAACGTGGGTGACCATCTAAGGACTTCCGTAGATTTAAAGAAAAAATATTCCTAGCTCCATGCTTTAAAAAAAAATTTGAATATGAGTAATTTACGGGATTAAATTAAAACTATTTTGGTCCAGAGTGTTAGTAATCATATAGTGAGAGACTCTTAGTTAATTATTAGTCAAGTGTTAGTCTGATGTAAATAAAGGAAGAACATAACAAATTCCAATTAATAAGATATCTAAATTATACCTTTTTTTCACATTTCATGTTTTTAACTAATTATTCCAATAATTATAACAAGTGTTTTTAATGATTAGTAATTGTTGGTTAAAATTAGTACTAAAATATTAGAATAATATGTCCATAACAGGAGGGACTGCACAGTTGTCGTTATCAGCTTTCATTAGTCCTTGAATAGAGCAAATTAAAGTTCCATTTATTCTCAGCAAGATGACGATATTATATGAATGTTATTCAATCCTCACTCGAACCCACAATCTTCCGAGCATATGCCAATGCTTTCTTGTGATCAGTGAAAAACTGTTCCTTTTGCAGATAAGTGACTCTCAATCTTGCAGGGTACAGCAATCCATATTCCAATTGTCTATCTTCTTTAGAATCCCTTTTGTCTCGTTGAATAACACTCTCCTTCTGACCACCTCTGCAAGGTAATCTCGAAATATGCTTATTTTGTCTCCATCAAGCATAAGATTTCTTGTGCCAGCAATTTTTTTCATGATATCCTCCAAAACATGATCGTATTGGACCTTCACTATCAGCTGCCTTGGGGGGGCGTTCGGGTCCAAGTGACGTCCAAGAACTCTGTGTGCCCGCCCTAATAAGGGCTTTTGATCTAAATTCAAGACTTTTTTTTAATAAGTCTGCGGCAAAGTCACGGAGATCTTTATTTCCTTCTTTACCCTCACGAACGCCCACAATTCTTAAATTCTGTCGTCTCTGACGGCCCTCCAAGTCAATACATTTTTCAGTTACTTTATGCAGTAAATCTGATAAACACTTGTTCTCGGCAAGGAGTGTCTCTGTAGTTTCTTCCAAGTGAGTTATGGCGTGAGCTTGCTGCCCCAGTTGTTGATGCATTGTAGTGAAGGTCGACTCCAGCTCATCATTAAATTTGGTTTCATTCGACTTAATTTTCTCGTTTACTTCATTGATTTGTAAGGCGAAATTTGTAAGGCTTCAGTCGGGCCTACTTCCTCCTTCGGTTGTTTTCCTCTTGTAGTTTTTTTAGTCGGTTCCTTGTGGAGGAGCAAGTTACCGACATTAGGTCTCCAGGGTCGCGGTCTGATGACGTCACGCAGGCTGCCGGAGCGATTTCTGCAGGTCAGTTCTTTATTTAATTTTTTTTCGCGTGGAGCTAGCTGGCACTCACCCTACTCCACCATTAGCGCCACCGGACGTCTCAACTACATTTTATATCTATACTGTCCACTCCCCTTACATCAGCCTGAAGAAGGGTCTCGACCCAAAATGTCACTCATTTCTTCTCTCCAGAGATGCTGTCTGTCCCACTGAGTTACTCCAACATTTTGTGTCTACCTTATTTTGCCTTGTTGTGTATTATGTATTATTGCCTTATTTTGCCTGTTGTGTATTATGTGCCTAACCTGTCGTCCTATGAACTATCCATTCAGTCGGGAATACAAGGCAAGGGTCAAAGGCAAGGGCACGAGCAGGAGCATTGTGGCCAGTGCTAAAGTTGTCAATAGCCATGATAACAGACAATTTGTCAGCGGAATTCTAGCCACCCACCACTGCCTAGATTGCTTTGGATGAAGCAGTCAAAGGCAGCCTGACATTCTCCAAATTTTGATCTATCCAGGCAGTAATAGCCTGGATTGCCCCATACAGGATGGCAAGGCTGCTCTTTGCTCTCAGAGAGGGGAAAGCATGTCATCCTCCCCGAATACAGTAACCACGAGGATCTGCAAGGATTGCAGGCTTACATGAGACACCACATTTTAGCAAAATATTCATCAAACGCATCCAATTTCTGATCACCCAATGAAATATGTTGGATAATTAGCATTCCAGAAAGGGCAGCTTGTTTCAAAAAGCTCTTTAATGTGACAATATTAAACAATTAGAATCTGAGCTGCATCAATATTTCTCAGATTGCCAGTTTACTTGATATGCACTTTGTACCTTTCACTTCTCTCTATTATACTTGGGTTTAGGTTGATTGTATTTACATATAATAGTATAATACTTGATTGGATAGCATGCAATACAAAGCTTCAATTTTCAGTCATTATGCATAAAAGTGGAATCAGTGCGGGTGCAGTAACATATCTAGCAGATCCAGTGCTTCAGAGATCGAGACAAGGGTTCAATTCAGACCTCTTATGCTGTCAGTTTGGGGTGGATGTTGCCTCTGGTCCTCCTCTAGGTGCCCCGGTTTTCCCCCATGAACCAAGGATGTGAAAGTTGGCAGGTCAATTGTCTAATGTCTACTTTCTAGCTGAGTGCTAGAAGCTGGGAGGAGTTGATGAGAATATGGGGTGAACAATAAATGGGGTTAATGTAGAGCTAGAGCAACTGGGTGGTTTATGGTCAGTATGGAATGAGTGGGCCAGTTTCCATGCTGCATGTCTCAATATGGAGAAGGACAGATGAGGAGAGTGAGGCAATTAGTTTAGTTTAGTTTATTATCTTGTGTACTGAGGTACAGCAAAAAGCTTTACACAGTAAAAATATTTATTTAGACTCATTGTAATGAGATAATCAAACACAATCTCAAAATCCATTCAATCATTTGAGGAACAGTCTAACCCATTCAGTGAAATACCAAATATAAACTCTGATTTTTGGCCAGGAAGTGAATGCAGAGCTAACCCATATCCCATTTTTTCCAACATTCCCAGAAAATGGAAGAAAGGAAAATTGTCCTATTTCCCAGGTGGCCGATCAGCCCTGTCGTGGCATCAAAGGCTTAATTTAGTCTTGGTTCAGACATTTTTCAAAATTGACAAAACAATGTCTTTTATTTCTCTCGGGAAATCTTGTTAAATGGCAATGAAACAGGCAAGTTTTTTGTTGTTTTGAGCACAGATTGAAAAGGTCATAACTTCTATTTTTTTTACTGCATAGATATTCTATCAATTATCCATCCATCACACCCCTGGATGAAAACCTCAACTGGCTATTTTTATGGGACGCGTGTATGTATCCAGTGCTGTCCAATATGTATCTGAACTAGATAACCACCCTGCTCTGGCAACCAAACAAGTATCCCAAATTGGACACACAAAAGACTGCACATTTTAGTATCTTACGCAAAAATAACAAACGGCTGCGGGAAACTCAACGGGCCAGGTAGCATAGGTAGAAGGAAATTGACATTCATGGAATCATAGAAACATAGAAAAATAGGTGCAGTAGGTTAATCGGCCCTTTGAGCCAGCACCGCCATTCAATATGATCATGGCTGATCATCTAAAATTAGTAACCCGTTCCTGCTTTTACCCCATACAGCTTGATTCCTTTAGCCCCAAGAGCTAAATCTAACTCTCTCTTGAAAACATCCAGTGAATTGGCCTCAACTGCCTTCCGTTGCAGAGAAAACCACAGATTCACAACTCTCTGGGTGAAGACGTTTTTCCTCATCTCAGTCCTAAAGGACCTACCCCTTATTTATAAACTGTGACCCCTGGTTTTGCACACCCTGAATGTCGAAAACATTATTCCTGAATCTAGCCTGTCCAATCCTTTAAGAATTTTATATGTTTCTATAAGATTCCCTCTCATCCTTCTAAATTCCAGTGAATACAAGCCCAGTCGACCCATTCTTTCATCGTATGTCAGTCCCATTATGCCTGGAATTAACCTGGTGGACCTACACTGCCCTCAATAGAAATAAAGTCCTTCCTCAAATTAGGAAACCAAAATTACACACAATATTCCTGGTGCGGTCTCACCAGGGTCCTGTACAACTGTAGTAGGATCTCCTTACTCCTAAACTCAAATCCTCTTGCAATGAAGGATTGCCATTAGCTTTCTTCACTACCTGCATGCTTACTTTCAGTGACTGATGTACAAGACTGATGTACCAGGTCTCGTTGCACCTCCGCTTTTCCTAATCTGACACAATAGACAATAGGCAATATACAATAGGTGCAAGAGTAGGCCAGCACCTCCATTCACTGTGATCATGGCTGATCATCCACAATCAGTACCCCGTTCCTGCCTTCTCCCTATATCCCTTGACTCCGCTATTTTTAAGAGCTCGATCTAAATCTCTCTTGAAAGCATCTAGGGAATTAGCATCCACTGCCTTCTGAGGCAGAGAATTCCACATATTTACAACACTCTGGGTGAAAAGGTTTTTCCTCTTCTCCGTTCTAAATGGCCAACCCCTTTTCCTAACCTGACACCATTCAGATAATAATCTGCCTTCCTGTTCTTGTGACACCAAAGTGGATAACCTCACATTTATCCACATTATACTGCATCTGCCATGTATCTACCCACTCATCCAACCTATCCAACCACCCCACCCTGCAGCCTCATAGCATCCTTATCGCAGTTCACACCGCCACCCAGCTGTATGTCATCCATAAACTTGGAGATGTTACATTTAAATTCCCTTGTCTAAATCGTATAAATAAATTTATTCTAAATAACTGGGATCCCAGCACCAAGCCTTGCGGCACCCCACTAGTCACTGCCTGCCATTCTGAAAAGGCCCCGTCAATTCCTACTCTTTGCTTCCTGTCTGCCAACCAGTTCACTATCCATGTCAATACCCAACCCCCAGTACCATGTGCTCTAATTTTGCACACTAATCTCTTGTGGGACCTATTCAAAGGCTTTTTGAAGATCCAGATACACCACATCCACTGGCTCTCCCTTTTCCATTTGTTACATCCTCAAAAAATTCCAGAAGATTAGTCAAGCATGATTTCCCCCTCATAAATTCATGCTAACTTTGACCGATCTCGTCACTGCTTTCCAAACGTGCTGCTATAACATCTTTAATAATCGACTCAAGTATCTTCCCCACTATCGATGTAAGGCTAACTGGTTTATAATTCCCTGTTTTCTCTCTTCCTCCTTGCTTAAAAAGTGGAGTTACATTGGCTACCCTCCAGTCCATAGGGACTGATCCAGAGTCAAGAGAACATTGGAAAATGATCACCAATGCACCCACGATTTCTAGGGGCACCTCCTTGAGTACTCTGGGGTGCAGACCATCATGCCCTGGAGATTTATCTGCCTTCAGCCCCAACAGTTTACCTACAGTAAAATCTTGAAAGATGCCCCGAGTAAGATACACTGACAAAATATAATATTGAAATACAAATTCCGTGGCAATTTGTACTCCAGCATAGAAAATGTAAATAAATATAATCTGCTGAATAAAATTTGGAACTCTAGGCAACAAGACAAGAATTACATTAAAATTCTGCCATTTGAAAGGCAAATCAGAAATGATATTATGTTCAAAAATGCAGCTTGCAGCAGGTTTTACTGACTATTAAACTACTGCATTCCACTAAAATTCTTGGAAATTATTCTTTGCAGTTCAATCCACTTCCCCAACGATTACAAATAAATATCACCTTCATAAAATCTATCCTTTGCTCAGCCACGGTAAGCCAAAATCAGAAATTGTTTTTTCAGCTTATCAGTGCAAGAGCAAAAGCACAAGAATCAGAGCATTCAGAATTTCCTCCAACCACACACTGCCAAGTTCGATGGCACCCTCTCCACTCTTACCATGGAAAGCTTGGATAGAATCCCACTTCCCTTCTTGATTCTTCACACAGGTTGAACTCAAATGCATTGGAGACATACCAAACTTTCTTAGTCTTCTGAGGAAGCAGAGGCATGTACAAATATGACCTTCAGTGCATTCTTGGCTGTAGCTTTGATGTGGTAGGTCCAGATTTAATTGTCGACTATGTTCATGCTTTGGAACTTAAAACTCTCGACCATCTTCACTTCAGCACCATTGATGCTGACTGGGCCGTGTACACCACCTTACCTCCTGAAGTCAATAACTAGCTCCTTCTTCATGCTGATGAATTCAGGGAAAGGATGTTGTCTTGACACTATGGTGTCAGCTTTCTATCTCCTTCCTGTACTCCATCACGTCATTACACTACAGTGGTGTAATGTGCAAGCTTAAAAGTGGATAGAGAGCAGAATTTGTGTATGGAGTATAGCAAAGGCTTAGAACACATTCTTGCAGAGGACCAGTGTTGGTAATTATTGTGGAGGATGTTCTGTCGCCTATCCTCTCTGATTGTGTTCTATGGGTCAAGAAGCTGCAGATCCAGTTACAGAGGGATTGATATGATTCCTAGGTGCTGGAGTCCGGAAACGAGTTTGGGCGAGGTGACCGTGGAGCTATGGTCAATAAGTACTAATTATTCCAGGTAACAGATTGATTACTCTCTGCTGTGAATAGTTCTTTATGAAAGGAGATGCCTACAACAGGCCAAAGCAAGTCACATGTTCAGGTTCTTGCCTGAAGGAACTCAGTGATGCAGAACCATTTAATAAGACAACAACTTGTTCTTCAGATGTGATACTTTTTTTAAGTGTGCTTCTTTCTGACATTTAATCTAGGCCTGGCTTTATCCAATTTACAATGGTGACCTTTGGTGCCCACTAAACAATTTATAAAATGGAACAAGTTGCCAAGCTAAACACAAACTGTTTTCTTCATCTCAAATCAGACGTTACATAAGTGTTTCCTGGAAATCCTCCTTCAAGTTGTTGCCTTTACTTTTTTTTAACGTACGGAGTTTGTACACTCTCCCCATGATCTGCGTGGGTTTTCTCTTTTCTGGAGATGTTCCGTTTCCTCCCACACTCCAAAGATGTACAGGTATGTAGGTTAATTGGCTTGGTAAATGTAAAAATTGTCCCTAGTGTGTGTAAGATAGTGTTAATATGCAGGTGTCACTGGTCGGCGCAGACCTGGTGGGCCGAAGGGCCTATTTCCGTGCTGTATCTCTGAACTAAACTAAAATATTAATTTAATGGCTGCCATGTTAAGTTTGCTATGAGCTGAATCTCAAGCTTTTTGCCTCTATATAGTAGCAGAATTAAATCAATTGTAATCTGCAGGAGTTTTCAGTTTGGCAGAGCAATGCAGCGAATGGTGCTTCACATAAATGATCATGACAACCAGCAATAAACTAATCCAACTATGATTAAATTTATTGTATTTGCATTTATAGATACATTATATATAGCACAGTGACGTAGCGGTAGAGTTGTTGCCTTACAGCACTTACAGCGACAGAGACCTGGGTTTGATCCCGACTACGGGTGCTGCCTCTACAGAGTTTGTACATTCAAAGTGTGGGTTTTGTCCGAGATCTTCGGTTTCCTCCCACACTCCAAAGACATATAGGTTAATTGACGGTATAAATATAAAAAGTTGCTAGTGTGTGTAGCATAGCATTAATGTGCGGAGATTGCTGGTCGGTGCAGACTCAATGGACCAAAGGGCCTGTTTTCCTGCTGTATCTCTAAACTGAACTAAACTAAAACAATATTAGAAAATGACGCATAAAATATCACGTGTTGGAGTAATTCGAAGGGTCCGTCAGCATCCGTTGAGGGAATAGACAGGTGCCGTTTTGAGTTGGAGTCCTTGTCCGTAGTATGTGTAGGATAGTGTTAGTGTGCGAGGATCGCTGGTCGATGAGGACCTGGTGGGCTGAAAGGTCTGTTGCCATTCTGTATCACTAAACTAAACTAAACTATACTTATCTACATAAAATTAAAGTGTAAGTTCTTCTTATTTTTCATTTATCCCTACTGGCCATAAGGGGATGATTCTCTACATTACAGGACATAGTAAAAGTTTCATTGTCTAACCATCAAGAGTTTGTTTTTAAATTATTATAAACAAAGTTTTATCATTATTTGACTATAAAAAGACATGTATGTATAGATACATAATATCTTAATAATGGCTGGGTGATTAAAGCAACAATCTATTCCAAATGATCAAAGACTAAATAAATAATAATGAATCAAGGGAATTATGTAAAAGCATTTATTGGACCTAGTGAAATGTGTGGCTTATTATGGCCTAATAGTGATGACATAACACCAACATGTTTTGTTGGAAATTTGAAAATGCTTAAACCTTTTTTTCTCCTAAGAACTGGGCACAGTGTGCAGGTCTTGATTCACAGCAGCCCCATTAAAATCAATGGCTGGAAAATAAGGAGCACTATGAATCAGGTGCAATATACATTCCATTAACTGCTTTGGAGCAAGATGCACTGAGTGGCCTTAAAGGATGGTATTATAACAGACATTTTAATCAAAAATATTTATTCAAATATTAAAATAATATTTACAATTCAATAAAACAAAACAGAACCCACCACCATAATACAAGACAAACAATAAACTACTATACAACTATCTTACAATCCTTGTCAAGGATGTATTCAACCCCCCGCGGTGTCCAGCGGACCAAGAAACTACGACTGGAATCATAGTCAAAATTAGACTACTGCCTCTCAGGAGGGAAATTAGGATGCAGTTTTACACACAAAGTGGAGTGGTGTGGCAGGGTATCCAATATGTAGCAGTTAATGCTATATCAATTTTTAATTTAAAATGAAATTATTTTTTTGTTTACCAAAGGTATTGAGGGATATGAAGTAAAGATATTAGGCAGAATTCTTGTCTCTGCATGTAGGGCATTATTTTATATTTCTTGTGATATGGAAGAAAGCCATTTGACCCATCAAATTTACGTCAGCATTCAGAACTATATCCATCAATTCCATTCCCTGCCTATTTCTTCACACCCACTCTCTCGCTTTCCCATCACTCCACCCTGATTTTTTTCCTACTTCCCTATCACAGGACGAATTTACAGTGGACAATTAACCAGCTAACTAAAAGGTTTTGGGATGAGAAGAAATTGAATGACTATTGATGGATATCTACAATAAGCATACCCACAATTATCTGGACTATACTTCCTCTCTTCCTGCCTCTTATAAAGATGCTAACCCTTACCCTAACTCTCAATTTCTCCATCTCTGCTGCATCTGCTCGCAAAATGTGATTTTCCATTCTAGGATATCCAAGATGTCCCCATTCTTTAGTAAACATGGTTTCCCCCTGCTGTCATGGATGGATCCCTCACCCACACCTTCTCTGTGTCCCATAATTCTGCTTTCACTCTCCCTCCACCCAGATGGAGCAAGGATAGAGTTTTCCTGGTCCTCACCTTTCACCCCACCAGCCTCCACATCCAACACATCATCCTCTGACATTTCCATCTCCTCCTATGTGATCCCACCATCCATCACATCTTCCCATCCCCACTTCATTCTGCCTTCCACAACTACCTGACGAGGTTAGTCTAGGATTAATTGTAACTTCCCATCCAAAGCACCTCATTCACTCATCTCTTCCCACCTAAAGCACCTATTCCTAGGTACTTTCCCCAGCAACCACAGAAGATCTAATACCTGTCGTATACCTTCTTCCTCATCTACATCCAGAGACCTCCAGGTGAAGAAGCGGTTCATGTGCACCTCCTCTAATCTCATCTACTGCATAGAAATATAGAAAATAGGTACAGAAGGAGGCCACTTGGCCCTTCGAGCCAGCACAAACCATTCATTGTGATCATGGCTGATCATCCAGAATCAGTAAACCGTGCCTGCCTTCTCCCCATATCCCTTGATTCCACTAGCCCCTAGAGCTCTATCTAACACTCTTTTAAATTAATCCAGTGAATTGGCCTCGACTGCCTCTGTGGCCTTGAATTCCACAAATTCATGTGGCCTCTATGTGGCCTCCTGTACACCCACGAGACCAAGCATAGACCTGGCAAAACACCAAACACACACTCAGTCCACCAAGACCTGCTGGATCTCCCAGTTGCCAACTTTAACTCCTCTTCCCATTCCTATACTGCCCTGTCCCTCCTGGCCCTACCCTTTGGCCAGAGTGAGCCAACATGAAAATGGGAGGAAGAACACCACATATTCTCCTTGGGCAGCTTCAACCCAACAGTATTAACACTGAATTATCCAATTTTGGGTAACTACATAACCCTCCCCCTTTCCCTTCTTCATTTGTATAGACCCCCCCACCATCTCCCCCCACACCTTCTCCCCTGTGTCCCACATGGACTTACACCTATTCCTCCCCTCCCCTCCCACCTACATGCCTTCCTCTAGCTGCAGAATTTGCAACTCTTCAATCCTCTTGTCTCGCATCTTTCTTTTTTATCTGGTCTTTCATCCAACCATTGCCTATCAAAAAATTATCCTCACATGTGTCAGCCTATTACCTGCCAGGTTTTGTCCTGCCCCTCCTCACTTTCAACTTTCTTCTTCCGCCCCCTCTCCCCATCAATCTGAAGAAGTGTCCTGATCTGAAATCTCACCTACCTATGTTGTCCTGAGATGCTGCCTGACCCATTGAGTTACTCCAGTACTCTGTGTCTTTTTTTTTGTGAACCAGCATCTGCAGTTTCTTCTTTCTAAAGAAATAATTCTCCTCTCTTGAGTTGAATGCATCACTTAATGACCCATTTTAGTAGAAAGGGCAAGAAAGGTTATACAACATAAAGTGCACAAATATGAAGAGGATTCAGGAACATACTAAGTTTGATGGTCTTGTACATTAATATTTAAACGTAAATACCCAGGTTGAAAAATTAGTTTTAAAACACCAAGAATCCTAGGCTTCATTAATTGAGGCACAGAGTACAAAACTGAGGAAGTCGTAATAAAGTTTAATAAAACACTAGTTCAGCCATAATAAAACAGAGAGGAAGCTGCCTCACTTTTTTTCCCTCAGTCGTACAATGCTATAGGTTACTTCCAGAAACCTAAAGGAAAAATCAACAACTGCTCCACAGTAATCTGAGTCGACGCTCAGTAATTCTAAATGTCTGGAAATTTTATCCAGCCTTGCTCAGTTAATACATAAAGCAGAGAACCTGGCAAAGAGTGTGTGGGTCTGTTTCACAATAAGTATTATTTGGATGGGAATAAGGTGGGTGTATGATTCCATTTAGCACCCTATTTCTACCGATGTACACCCAATCACACGGTTGAGGCACTTCCGAGCCCATTGCTGATCAATCTCTATCTCTCCACACAGGCAATGGCATATCATTCCAGTTGACGTCTGATGAGGGAGTTCTCCAGTCACGTTAAAGCAGTTATGCTGGCCTGTAGACAGAAATTGTGCAAAAAAAATAATTCTCTCACAAAGTTCAAAAGGAAAAACTGGAATGTTAGAAATTTAAACAAAAATAAAATATGCTAGAAATCAGTAGGTTAAGCACAATCTGCAGGGAGCGAGACAGGCAACATTCCAGGTCATAAATCGCTCATCAGAACTGGAAAAGTGAGGGAACGAGTGCATGTCAGGATGCAGAGGGGGGGGAAATTGAGAAAATGGCGAGAATATCAGTAATCAAGTCACTGTAATAATCACTATTAAAAATGGTAGTTGGAGACAGTAGAGAGAAACGGAAACAAATTGAAACAGGAAGGTGGAGCCTTGCATACGGAAAAGGAGCAAGATGGGTTCCGACCCAAAAGGTCACCCATCCATTCTCTCCAGAGATGATGCCTGACCCGTTGAGTTACTCCATCACCTTGTGTCTACCTTCGGTATACACCAGCATCTGCAGTTCTTTCCTACACTATAATAATCCATCCCATTCACAGCCTGCGCTCTTTATCTTTAACCTTTTATATTGCAGCAACGAATTAAATACAATGGCTGTCCATTGATAATAAAGGAGAAGACACAAGGAACTGCATAAGCTGGAATCTTAAGTGAAACACAAAGTGCTGGAGAAACTCAGAAAATCAGGCAGCATATCTGGATGGAATGGAGGGACTATGTTTAGGATTGGATCCCTTCATAAGGTAATAAAGATTATCTTACATCTTAATTATAAAGAAAATTACAAAATTGCCAGATTTTATTAGTTTGTAAAAATGGTTCATGGCCTGCCATAATTTTAATATGACATTCTAATTATGAATTTGGACGTTTTAGAAAGAAGAATTCTTCACATGTGTTGCATATCAACCCAGTCCTTTGATGATTTAACAGCCACTTTATCACTGCCAGGTACCTCAGATGTAAGTTTAACAGATCATAAAATCCTTCTTGCCTTCACACATGCCATTACAGAATGAAAACCAGAGACTTTTACCTCAGTTCTTCAGAAATATAGAAGGTAGTGCTGAAGGCTGAATTAGTAATAGATGGTAAAGTGTGGCATTTTACTGGTAGATGCAGCATTGTTGCAACGATTAAAGTTAATAGTGCTATTGCTGGGAATTAAACATTCCCTCACTTGAGTTCTGATGACGGACTTCAATCTGAAACGTTAACCATGTTTCTCTTTCCACAGATGTTGCTTGGCCTATTTAATATTTCCGTCACTTTCTGATTTTATAATGGAATATTTCTATTTCTTCAATCAGCCTGCACTAAACATTTGGAAAGTTGGCTGCTACTTCATTAAGGTATCTATTTGTAAACTGCACCTGCTAGTTTGTGATTTTTTTTGACAAAGTCTGTGTGTTTTGTTAATTCTGTGCTAAATTATCATTGTGCTATGAATTTATGCCTGCTGGAAATTAAACTAACACTACCCTATATTCAATAGACAATAGACAATAAGTGCAGGAGTAGGCCATTTGGCCCTTTGAGCCAGCATCGCCATTCAATGTGATCATGGCTGATCGTCCCCAATCAGTACCCCGTTCCTGCCTTCTCCCCATATCCCCTGACTCCGCTATCCTTAAGAGCCCTATCTAGCTCTTTCTTGAAAGTATCCAGAGAACTGGCCTCCACTGCCCTCTGAGGCAGAAAATTCCACAGACACACCACTCTTTGTGTGAAAAAGTGTTTCCTCGTCTCTGTTCTAAATGGCTCACCCTTTATTCTTAAACTGTGGCCCATGGTTCCGGACTCCCCCAACATTGGGAGCAAGTTTCCTGCCTCTCACGTGTCCAAACCCTTAATAGTCTTAAATGTTTCAATAAGATCCCCTCTCATCCTTCTAAATTCCTGAGTATACAAGCCCAGCCGCTCCATTCTCTCAGCATATAACTGTCCCGCCATCCCAGGAATTAACCTTGTGAACCTGTGTTGCACTCCCTCAATAGCAAGAATGTCCTTCCTCAAATGAGGGGACCAAAACTGCACACAATACTCCAAGTGTGGTCTCACTAGGGCCCTATACAACTGCAGAAGGACCTCTTTGCTCCTATACTCAACTCCTCTTGTTATAAAAGCCAACATGCAATTCGCTTTCTTCACTGCCTACTGTACCTGCATGCTTACTTTCATTGGCTGATGAACAAGGACCCCAGATCCCGTTGTACTTCCCCTTTTCCCAACGACACCATTCAGATAATAATCTGCCTTCCTGTTTCTGCTACCAAAGTGGATAACCTCACATTTATCCACATTAAACTGCATCAGACATGCATCTGCCCACTCACCCAACCTGTCCAAGTCACCCTGCATTCTCATAGCATCCTCCTCGCAGTTCACACTGCCACCCAGTTTTGTGTCATTTGAAAATCTGTTAATGTTACTTTGAATACCTTCATCTATATAATTGATGTATATTGTAAATAGCTGCAGTCCCAGCATTGAGCCTTTCGGTACCCCACTGGCGACTGCCTGCCATTTTGACAGGGACCTGTCAGTCCCTACTCTTTGTTTCCTGTCTCCCAACCAATTTTCTATCCATGTCAGCACTCTACCCCCAATACCATGTGCCCTAATTTTTCCCACTAATCTCCTATGTGGGACCTTATCAAATTTTTTTCTGAAACTCCAGGTACACTACATCCATTGACTCTTGCTTGTCCATTTTCCTAGTTACATCCTCAGAAAATTCCAGAAGATTAGTTAAGCATGATTTCCCCTTCGTAAATCCATGCTGACTCGGACCGATCCTGTTACTGCTATCCAAATGTGCCACTATTTCATCTTTTATAATTGACTTCAGCATCTTCCCCACCACCGATGTCAGGCTAATTGGTCTATAATTCCCTGTTTTATCTCTCCTGCCTTTCTTAAAAAGTGGGATAACATTAGCTACAGGAACTGATCCTGAATCTGTAGAACATTGGAAAATGATCACCAATGCATCCACGATTTCTAGAACCACTTCCATAAGTACCCTGGGATGTAGACCATCGGGCCCTGAGGGTTTATCAGCCTTCAGTTCCCCTGTCACCCCAGATCCTCTGGCCACTAGTATATCAGGAAGATTGCTTGTGTCCTCCTTAGTGAAGACGGATCAAAAGTACCTGTTCATCTCATCTGCCATTTCCTTGCTCCCCATAATAAATTCACCTTTTTCAGTCTTCAAGGGTTTGATTGACTGTTTTTGATGAATACATAGAAAAATAGAAACATAGAAAATAGGTGCAGGAGTAGGCCATTCGACCCTTCGAGCCTGCATCACCATTCAATATGATCGTGGCTGATCATCCAACTTAGTATCCTGTACCTGCCTTCTCTCCATACCCCCTGATCCCTTTAGCCACAAGGGCCACATCTAACTCCCTCTTAAATATAGCCAATGAATTGGCCTCAACTACCTTATGTGGCAGAGAATTCCAGTGACTCACCACTCTGTGTGTGAAAAATGTTTTCCTCATCTCGGTCCTAAAGGAATTCCCCCTTATCCTTAGACTGTGATCCCTTGTCTGGACCTCCCCAACATCAGGAACAATCTTCCTGCATCTAGCCTTTCCAACCCCTTAAGAATCCCCCCTCAGTCTTCTAAATTCTAGTGAGTACAAGCTAAGCCAGTCTTTCCTCATATGAAAGTCCTGACATCCCAGGAATCAGTCTGGTGAACCTTCTCTGTGCCCCCTCTATGGCAAGAATGTCTTTCCTCAGATTTGGAGACCAAAACTGTACGCAATACTCCAGGTGTGGTCTCACCAAAACCCTGTACAACAGCAGTAGAACCTCCCTGCTCCTATACTCAAACCCTTTTGCTATGATGCTAACATACCATTTGCTTTCTTTACTGCCTGTTGCACCTGCATGCCTACTTTCAATGATTGGTGTATCATGACACCCAGGTCTTGTTGCATCTCCCCTTTTCCTAATTTGCCACCATTCAGATAATAGTCTACCCTCCTGTTTTGGCCACCGAAGTGGATAACCTCACATTTATCTACATCCTATCCACATCCACATCTTATCCACATTATCTTTCCCCAAACCCACATAAGTTCACAGATGTTATCTTGCCTACTGTGAGATTTTTTTGCTTTTGGTTTAGACTTCCTTGTCTGCTATTTTATTGCATTTTCTGTGTTAAATTTTACTAGTAGTATAATTAAATGGAAAGAAGCAGTATATTTATGTCGAGAGTGAGGAAACATTAAGCTCGTTTTGATATAACTATTGTCACAGTATATAAAAAGCTTCAAAAGAAATTCAAAATCCAAATGTGAGCCATCACTTTAATCGCATTGTTGAAACAAATTATATGTTTTTCATTGCCTGTATGTGCAGAGTTTATTATAATTTTAGTTTAGTATCTTTTTTGTCAAGTCAACAGAGTTTATTGTCATGTGTCTCAGATAGGACAATGAAATTCGTGCTTGCTGCAACACAACAGAATATTGTAGGCATAAATATGATCAGATCAGTGTGTCCATATACCATAAATATATATATACACACATAAATAAACAGATAGGTGCAATAGGCTGTTATAGTTCAAAGTTTGTTTGATGGTGAGTTTAATAGTCTGATGGCTGTGGGGAAGAATCTGTTCCTGAACCTGGATGTTGCAGATTTCAGGCTCCTGTATCTTCTACCTGAAGGCAGTGGAGAGATGAGTGTGTGGCCAGGATGGTTTGGGTCCTTGATGATGCTGGCAGCCTTTTTGAGGCAGCGACTGCAATAGATCCCCTCGATGGCAGGGGGTACTGGGCAGTGTTTACAACTTTTTGCAGCCTTTTCCGCTCCTAGACGCTCAAGTTGCTGATCCAAGCCACGATGCAACCGGTCAACATGCTCTCTACTGTGCACCTGTAGAAGTTCAAGAGAGTCCTCCTTAACATACTGACTTCATAGTCTTCTCAGGAAGTAGAGGTGCTGATGTGCTTTCTTTATAATTGCATCAGTGTTCTGGGACCAGGAGAGATCTTCGGAAATATGCAAGCCCAGGAATTTGAAGTTCTTGACCTTTTCCACCATCAATCCGTCTACAATCAGTTGCTTCCTTTTCTGGTGTTGAGAGCTAGGTTGTTGTGCTGGCACCATTTGGTCAATCGGTCAATCTCACTTCTATACTCATATGACTCATCACCATCAGTGATTCGTCCCACAACAGTGGTGTCATCTGAGAACTTGATCTTGGAGTTCGCACTATGTCCGGCTACACAGTCATGAGTATAGAATGAGTACAGCAGGGGTCGAGCACGCAGACTTGAGATGCTCCTGTGCTGATTGTTATCGAGGATGGCATATTTCCACCAATACGGACAGACTGTGGTCTGTGAATGGGGAAGTTGAGGATCAAATTGCAGAGGGATGCATAGAGACCCAGATCTGAGAGCTTGGTAACCAGCTTGGAGGGGATGATGGTATTAAATGCCGAGCTGCAGTCAATGAATAACAGCCTGACATGAGTTTTTGTTGTCCAAGTGGTCCAGAGCGGAGTGGAGAGCCAGTGAGATCGCATCCACCGTTGACCTGTTGTGGCAGTAAGCAAACTGCAGTGGGTGCAGATTTTTGTTGAGGTATAAGTTGATTTGCACCATGATCAACTTCTCAAAGCACTTCATCACCACAGACGTTTGTGGCACATCATAGTCATTGAGGCACGTCACCTTGCTCTTCTTGGGCACCGATATTATTGATGTCCTTTTAAAGCAGGTGGGTCCAGTTGGTGTGCCCAGGCTTTTAAAATACGCCCGGGTATACCATCAGGTCCAGGCGTTTTCCAAGGGTTCACCCCTCTGAAGGATCTTCTGACATTGGCCTCTGTGACTGTGACCAAAATTCCATCATGGCGAATGAGGGCTAGGGAAGGCACATCAGTGTTCTCCCTATCAAAGCATGCGTAAAACGCATTGAGCTCGTCAGAGAGTGATGCTTCGCTGACATTTGAGCTGCCTCCTGATTTTGCCTTGTAGGAGGTGATTGCATTCAAGTCCCGCCACAGTTGCCGAACATCTGTCTCATCCTCCAGCTTGGAGCAGAAGATATGTGAGTGAAAATCTTATTCATCTTAAACTCTTTGCTCTGAAATGTTGTCGTTTTCTCTTTGTTCCATTTTCTTTGAATTCACAACTTGAGATAACCCCCAATCTGGCCAGTTGAAAATCAAAGTCAAAGTCAAAAGAGTTTATTGTCATGTGTCCCTGACAGGACAATGAAAATCTTTCTTTGCATAGCACAACAGAACATAGTAGGCATTGACTACAATTATATACGTAAATACACACATGAATTAATAAATTAATAAAGTGCAAATAACAGATGGAGGGATATTAATGTTCAGAGTTCCGAGCCAAGTTTAATAGCCTGATGGTTACACAAAAAGCTGGAGAAACTCAGCGGGTGCAGCAGCATCTAAGGAGTGAAGGAGATAGGCGACGTTTCGGGTCGAGACCCTTCTTCAGACTGGTCAGGGATCAGGGAAACGAGAGATATAAACAGTGATATGGAGAGATAAAGCAAGAACAATGAGTGAAAGATATGCAAAAAAGTATTGGTGATAAGGAAAGCAGGCCATTGTAAGCTGTTTCTGGTGTGAAAATGAGAAGCTAGTGCGACTTGGGGGGGGGGGGGGGGGGGGAGATGGAGAAGGAATGTCAGGGCCCGAGGGCTGAGGGAGAGGTGGGGGGGTGGGGGGGGGGGGGGGGAAAGGAGCAGTCTGGGTTAACAGAATTGAGAAAATTCAATGTTTAAGCCCAGAGGATGCAGACTCCCCAAGCGGAATATGAGATGTTGTTCCTCAAACTTGCGGTGTTGTTCACTCTGGCCATGGAGGAGGCCCAGGACCGAGAGGTCGGATACGGAGTGGGAGGGGGAGTTGAAGTGCTGAGCCACCGGGAGGTCGGGTTGGTTATTGCGGACCGAGCGGAGGTGTTCGGCGAAACGATCGCCTAGCCTCCGCTTGGTCTCACCGATGTAGATTAGCTGGCATCTGGAGCAACGGATGCAGTAGACGAGGTTGGAGGAGGTGCAGGTGAACCTCTGTCGGACTTGGAATGACTGCTTGGGTCCCTGAAAGGAGTGGATGGGGGAGGTGAAGGAACAAGTGTAGCATCTCTTGTGGTTGCAAGGGAAAGTGCCCGGGGAAGGAGTGGAGCAGGAGGGAAGGGAAGAATTGACGAGGGAGTTGCGGAGGGAGCGGTCTTTGCGGAAGGCAGATAGGGGGGGAGATGGGAAGATGTGGCGAGTGGAGGGGTCACGTTGGAGGTGGAGAAACTGGCGGAGGACTATCTGTTGTATGCGCTGGCTGGTGGGGTGAAAGGTGAGGACCAGGGGGACTCGGCCCTTGTTGTGAGTGGGGGAATGGGGAGAGAGGGCAGTGTTGCGGGTATGGAGGAGACCCTGGTGCGAGCCTCATCGATAGTGGGGGAGGGGAAACCCCGTTCTCTGAAGAACGAGGACATTTGCGATGACCTGGTGTGGAACACGTCATCCTGGGAGCAGATGCGGCGTAGTCGGAGGAATTGGGAATAGGGGATGGAGTCCTTACAGGAAGCAGGGTGGGAGGAAGAGTAGTCCAGGTAGCTGTGGGAGTCAGTTGGTTTGTAGTGGATGTCAGTCAGGAGTGTGTCACCTGCAATAGAGATGGTGAGGTCAAGGAATGGTAGGGAAATGTCGGAAATGGTCCAAGTATATTTGAGTGCCGGATGGAAGTTGGTGGTGAAATGGATAAAGTCAGTCAGTTCTGCGTGGGTGCAGGAGGTGACACCAAAGCAGTCGTCAATGTAACGGAGGTAAAGGTCGGGGGTGGGGCCCTGGTACGTCGAGAACAAAGATTGTTCGACGTACCCGACAAAGAGGCAGGCGTAGCTAGGGCCCATGCGTGTGCCCATAGCTACGCCTTGTGTTTGGAGGAAATGGGAGGAGTCAAAAGAGAAGTTGTTTAGGGTAAGGACCAACTCCGCTAGGCGGAGGAGGGTGTCAGTGGATGGGTATGGGTTGCTCCTCTGGTCGAGGAAGTACCGGAGGGCTTTGAGACCATCCTGGTGGGGGATGCAGGTGTATAGTGACTGGACGTCCATGGTGAAGATGAGAGGATGGGGGCCTGGACAACGGAATGTGCGGAGCCGACGGAGAGTGTCTGAGGTGTCTTGAACATAGGTGGGGAGGGATTTAGCCTGATGGCTGTGGAGAAGTAGCTATTCCTAAACCGGGTTGTTGCAGTCTTCAGGCTCCTGTACCTTCTACCCAAAGGTAGCAGGAAGATTAGTCTGTGGCCAGGGTCCTTGACAATGCTGCCAGCCTTTTTGAGGCAGCGACTGCGATAAATCCCCTCGATGGAAGGAAGGTCAGAGCCGATGATGGACTGGGCAGTGTTTACTACTTTTTGTGGTCTTTTCCTCTCCAGGGCACTCAAATTGCTGAACCAAGCCACGATGCAACCAGTCAGCAAGCTCTCTACTGTGCACCTATAGAAGTTAGAGAGAGTCCTCCTTGACAGACCAACTCTCCGTAATCTTCTCAGGAAGTAGAGGCTCTGATGAGCTTTCTTAATAATTGCATCTGTGTTCTCAGACCAGGAAAGATCTTCACAGATGTGCACGCCCAGGAGTTTGAAGCTCTTGACCCTTTCAACCATCGACCCATTGATATAAACAGGACTGTGGGTCCCCATCCTACTCCTTCCAAAGTCAACAATCAGTTCCTTGGTTTTGCTGGTGTTGAGGTCCAGGTTGTTGTGCTGGCACCATATGGACAGTTGCTCGATCTCTCTTCTATACTCTGACTCATCCCCATCAGTGATACGTCCCACAACAGTGGTGTCGTCAGCGAACTTGATGATGGAGTTCTCACTATGACCGGCTACGCAGTCATGAGTATAGAGTGAGTACAACAGGGGGCTGAGCACGCAGCCTTGAGGTGCTCCCGTGCTGATTGTTATCGAGTCTGACACATTTCCACCAATATGAGCAAACTGTGGTCTATGGATGAGGAAGTCAAGGATCCAATTGCAGAGGGATGCGCAGAGACCCAGTTCTGCGAGTTTGGTAACCAGCTTGGAGGGGATGATTGTGTTAAATGCCGAGCTGTAGTCAATGAATAACAGCCTGACATATGAGTTTTTGTTGTCCAAGTGGTCCAGAGCGGAGTGGAGGGCCAGCGAGATCGCGTCCACCATTGATCTGTTGTGGCGGTAAGCGAACTGCAGTGGGTCCAGGTTTTTGTCGAGGTAGGAGTTGATTTGAGCCATGATCAACCTCTCGAAGCACTTCATCATCACAGGCGTTAGTGCCACAGGTCGATAGTCATTGAGGCACGTCACCTTACTCTTCTTGGGCACCGTTATTATTGATGCCCTTTTGAAGCAGGTGGGAACCTCAGACCTCAGACGTGACAGGTTGAAAATGTCCGTAAAAACTCCAGCCAGTTGGTCCGCACAGGTTTTTAGGACACGACCAGGTATGCCATCAGGTCCAGACGCTTTTCGAGGGTTCACCCCTCTGAAGGATTTCCTGACATCAACCTCTGTGACTGAGACTGAAATACCATCACAGCAAATAGGGGCTCGGGAAGGCACATCGGTGTTCTCCCTATCAAAGCGTGCGTAAAATGCATTGAGCTCATCAGGGAGTGATGTATCTCCGCCATCCGAGCTGCCTCCTGGTTTTGCCTTGTAAGAGGTGATGGCATTCAGGCCCCACCACAGCTGCCGAAGATCTGTCTCATCCTCCAGCCTGGAGCAGAACTCCCTTTTGGCCTTTTTGATGGTCTTACCAAGGTCGTATCTGGACTTCTTGTAGACCACTGGGTCATCAGACATGAATGCCCGGTGTCTGGTCTTCAGAAGAGTGCGGATCTCACAGTTCATCCAAGGCTTCTGATTGGGAAATACTCGGAAGGTTTTTGTAGGGATGCAGTCCTCCACACATTTCTTTATGAAGTCTGTAACGACTGTGGCGTATTCATTCAAGTCCGTTGCCGAGTCCTTGAACATTGCCCAGTCTACAGACTCCAAACAGTCCTGTAGTTGTTCCTCTGTCGTCCCCCCCCCCCGCCCCCCGATCAGCTCTGTACTGTCCTCACCTCTGGTGGTGCGCTCTTTAATTGCTGCCTATAGGCAGGAAGAAGCAGCACCATGATATGGTCGGATTTACCAAAGTGAGGGCGGGGGATAGAGCGGTAGGCATTCTTGATGGTGGTGTAGCAGTGGTCGAGGGTGTTTGGTCCTCTGGTGCAGCAGAAGGCATGGTGGTGGAAGTTGGGGAGTGATTTCTTTGAAGTCTTATTGAAGTCCCCAGCAATGGTGGTAAATGCCTCGGTGTAAGACGTCTGGTGTTTGTTGACCACAGCGTGCAGCTCCTCCAATGCCAGACGGACGTCTGCCTGGGGTGGGATGTAGACTGCGGTCAGGATGATGGAGGTGAATTCCCTTGGTAGGTAGAAGGGATGGCACTTCACCGCCAGATGTTCGAGGTGTGGAGAGCAGGAGTTGGACAGGACTGCCACATCTGAGCACCATGCATGAGTTGACCATGAGGCAGACGCCCCCTCCTCTCGCTTTCCCCGATGCCAGTGTACGGTCCATGCGGTGGATGGAGAACCCTTCAGGCTGGACTGCTGAGTCTGAGGAGCTGGGGGTGAGCCATGTCTCTGTGAAATAGAACACAGAGCATTCCCTCAGCTCCCTTTGATTAAGCAGCCTTGCCCTTAAGTCCTCCACTTTATTTTGAGGGGACTGTACATTGGCCAGCAGGATAGTAGGGAGAGGGGGCCGAAGTCCCCTGCGCTTCATTCTGACCTGAAGTCCTGCCCGTCGGCCACGTTTCCGGACACAATGGAGGCTTCCCCTTTGCTTCCAGGCACTGTGTTTCCAGTACCTGCTGTTTCTGTGGACCAGCGCTGGAACGGGAACTCCCTCACAGACAGCAGCTCCAGCTCCGTAACGAACGGGGGTTCCCTTAGAGTCAGCAGCTCCAGCTTCATTTCTTCTGGGATATCCAGCCCGTCGGCTCTGGAGGTCATCCCAGGGTTTCCAGGTGCCATACCTGGGTTCCTCAGTCGGGTCGGGAGTTTCACAGCCAGCGTGGGAAAATTTAAAGTCCGGTGCTCCCGCACCTGTGGGAGATCGCAAAATTGCCAGCGCTTTCAGCTGCACAAGCAGCCTGTCTAAAACGGCACCGATTACTGACGGTTTCTACTGGTTCTAAAATGCTTGCAGAAGGTGTCTATTGGTTCCAAAATGCTTGCAAAAAGTGTCTCTATTGGTTCTAAAATGCTTGCAATAAGTGCCTCTATTGGTTCTAAAATGTTTGCAGAAAGTGTCTCTATTAGTTCTAAAATGCTTGCAATAAGTGCCTCTATTGGTTCTAAAATGCTTGCAGAAAGTGTCTCTATTGGTTCTAAAATGCTTGCAGAATGTGTCTATTGGTTCTAAAAATGCTTGCAGAAGGTGTCTATTGGTTCTAAAGTGCTTGCAGAAGGTGTCTATTGGAGTCAATTATTAAAGAGGTAATAATGGGGCATTTGGATAGCAGTAAAAGGATTAGTCCAAGTCAGGATGGATTTATGAAAGGGAAATCATGCTCGACTAATCTTCCTGAATTGTTTGAGGATGTGACAAATAAAATGGATGAAGGGGAGCCAGTGGATGTAGTGTATCTAGACTTTCAGAAAGCCTCTGATAAGGTCCTGCACGGGAGACTGGTGACTAAAATGAGGGCACATGGTATTGGGGGTAGGGTGTTGACATGGATAGAAAATTGGTTGGCAGACAGGTAGCAAAGAGCAGGAGTGAACGGGTCCTTTTCAGAATGGCAGGCAGTGGTGAGTGGAGTGCCACTAGGCTCGGTGTTGGGGCCGCAACTGTTTACCATATATATTAATGATTTGTAAGAGGGAATTAGGAGCAACACTAGTAAGTTTGCGGATGACACAAAGCTGGGTGGCAGTATGAACTGTGAAGAGGATATTAGGACGTTGCAGGGTGACCTGGACAGGTTGAGTGAGTGGGCAGATGCGTGGCAGATAAATGTGAGGTCATCCACTTTGATGGCAAAAACAAGCAGGCAGATTATTATCGCAATTGGGTTAGGTTAGGTAAGGGGGAGGTACAGAGAGACCTGGGTATCCTTGTACACCAGTCACTGAAAGTTGGCGTTCATGTGAAGGCAATGAAGAAAGTTAATGGAATGTTGGCCTTCATACCAAGAGGATTTCAGTACAGGAGTAAAGAGGTTCTTCTGCAGTTGTATAGGGTTCTGGTAAGACCACATCTGGGGTATTGTGTACATCCTTGTGAATGAGGCAGTGCAGCGTAGGTTCATGAGATTGATCCCTGGGATGGGGGGACTGTCATATGAGGAAATATTGCACAGACCAGGCTTGTATTCACTGGAATTGAGAAGGATGAGGGGGGGTCTTATAGAATCATATAAAATTATAAAAAGAGTAGACAAGCTCGATGCAGGAAAAATGTTTCCAGTGTTGGGTGAATCCAAAACCAGGGGCCACAGTCTTAGAATAAAGGAGAGACCATTTAAGGCTGAGGTGGGAAAAAAACCTTTTCACCCAGAGAGTTGTGAATTTGTGGAATTCCCTACCACAGAGGGCAGTGGAGGCCAAATCACTGGATGGATTTAAGGGAGAGTTAGATAGAGCTCTAAGGGGTAGTGGAATCAAGGGATATGGGGAGAATGCAGGCACGGGTTATTGATTGGGGATGATCAGCCATGATCACAATGAATGGCGGTGCTGGCTCGAAGGGCCGAATGGCCTCCTCCTGTACCTATTTTTTTATGTATCTATGTAACTGAAAATTCCAGAAAAACTTCAAATGCTGAAAATCTGAAACAAAAAATGCTGGAAATAGTCAGTAGGTCAGCCCAAATCTGTGGGAAGAGAAACCTTGTCAATATTTTGTGTCAGACCTTTCATCAAAACTGAGGTTTTACAGGGTTTGGTAAAAGTGGCATAGAGCGATTGGAAGATGCCTATCAATTATTGAAGGCACCTATTGTTTGGATCTGCAGAGATTATAAAGTGGCCCTTGTTGGAATGGAGCATCTGAACAATATCCCATGATTTTTTAAGCAACATTTGTAAGATCTTTGCTAAATTGGACATGTGTCAATCGAGACCCATCTTAACAATTAACATTCATAAGCGATTGTATCAAGCTATTAAATTAGGTTAAATTAACACCAAATATATTCCCCAAAACCATGGATAAGATACTGTCAGGATCCAGCAGAATTTGTGCAAAAAGGAAATTTGCAAATATAATGATGGAGGAGGAAAACATTTAGGTATGTGAGTGCTGTTCTGTAACGCTATGAAGCATTGTACCAAGCTGAAAATAAACAAGGAATTGTTCCTTTTTAAAGAAGGAAATTATTTATTGAGGTCTGTAAGTGGATGCACACTGGCTATATTCAGTTAAAGAGAACATTGGATGTCAGCAGAGTTGGTAAAATCAAATACTATTGAAGTTGCAGGCATTTGGAGATACGAGCCATTACTCTGCTGGATCACTGTCTGATCTTGCCACATTGAATTGACTTCATCAACAAAGAAAGCAAATCATGGTAGTGAAGAAGAAAAGTAAGGAAACTGGTATGATTTATACTAGAAAAGTTAGAAATATTAATCCTTTTCGGTCTCGTATTACACTGGCCATGTACAAAACGTGTATGTGGTGCTTCTAATAATAGAATTGTGCAGGGACCAGCACACCATGGATAGTGGCTTCAAAATGCTTATTGATTACTTTGTTGGAAGCTTATTGAATTATGCACACTCGCCCAAGTTGAAATACCTAGTTTTTGATGATAGGCTTTTATTGGTCTTTCTCAGGCCAAGGTTTGCAATACTCGTGAAAATAGGTATTGAGAAAACAAAGACGGATCATTTTTCAGTCTCAATACAATAAAAATCATGGTATCCAAACAAAATTCCATGGCTGAAGCCTTGTTGACACTTTATAGGAAAGAGACACACAGATGTAGAAAACAAAATTTATACAGATGGAAGAAAAAAATGTATATGGTGGAAGACAATTTCCGTATCATAGCAATGGAAATAATTACAGCTGAGAAAAAAGAACTCGATTTTGAAGCAAGTGTATGAACATAGATTAAGAGAATGGACATTTTCAGGCACATGTCTGAATAAAAACATACTGTATAGGAATGTTACAAAATGTTGAAACATAACATAGAAACATAGAAAATAGGTGCAGGAGTAGGCCATTCGGCCCTTCGAGCCTGCACCGCCATTCAATGTGATCATGGCTGATCATCCAACTCAGTATCCCGTACCTGCCTTCTCTCCATACCCCCTGATCCCTTTAGCCACAAGTGCCACATCTAACGCCCTCTTAAATATAGCCAATGAACTGGCCTCAACTACCTTCTGTGGCAGAGAATTCCAGAGACTCACCACTCTCTGTGTAAAGAATGTTTTCCTCATATTGTTTTCCTGAGATTTTAAAAATCAAACCTGTAATTTATCCCATCAGGTAAAGCATAGAAATAACTTTAATTTGATACCTATTCACTTTCATATCTTCAGCATTAAAAAGGTTATGGTAATTTTCATACTTGGAAATTAGCATCTTGTTCCCTATTGCTTTTCCATTGACAACACAAAAGCTGTGATCGAGGACAGTTAAAAGCATAACTTTCTTAAAAATTAAGAGAACTAAATGAAATTTTCAGTTATTATAGATTGAAGTATTCTGAAACAAATATAAAACATCTTACTTGGATGACCTGAAATTAAAGCATATAATTAGTTAGTTACCTAATTGTAACTAATTACAAAATTGACCGTTGTGATGGAAATAGGAATAAACACCAAGTGCCTTGAAAATTCAAAAATGTGATATTCTCAAGATCAGAACATTAATATCATTGTTTTATATGCTGTAAGTCTGTAACACACAGGTAAAGAAATTACAATATCTAGCAAAACATCAAGTCTTTATGGAGAAGATCAGTTGCCAGCTGGTATATTGGCATATCATAATCAGTAGCATCATCATACTCCTCTGATTGTTACCAATAAGCAACTCTGTACACCTTGTTTATCCTCAACATTTCAATTTTGGCATTGTAAAGTACATGTTTTTGCTCTTCAAACCATGCATGACATGCCTTTTTCCCCACAAATTTCCCATTAAGAATGTCCTGGAGATCGTCACATTTGGAGTAGTCCAAATTCGGATAATCTCTGTGAATGCTGTCTAAATCAGTCTCTTTTGCTGGGCATTTGGATTGACAATTTTGCATTTCTTCTTCAGATGTTTAAAATGTAAAGAAAAAAAAAACACTGAACAGCATTAACAGAAACAAGTTATTATTTGCAGTTTTAGAAAAAAAAGGTAGAAATGACAAAGTTAAAGGCTAAAACAAATAGTAAATACCCAACATAAAATTCATATTCATCGGTTTCATCAAATCAATTAAATTCATCTAAATTCAATTACTAGATCTAAACATCTATCCATTTCTTAAGAAAAGGCAAAACATTTTAAATAGCCTATCCAAATAACAAACAACAAACTGATCCCATTTCCCCCCAAAATTTACAATATAGCAGGATTTTTAAATCTCACTTTGTCATGAATTTTATAAGCCAAATGGAAAGAATTTAAAGTTTAATTCCCATAAATTAATCCAGAAACATCCACTCGCAAGATAATCAAAATCATTATTTTTTGCACAATACATCTGACTAAAACTGTACTGTGGATATTGATCATGGATATATAACAACACAAAATATAGATGATTTAGATGTTCTTATGACATTGTTAATCCTGGCCAGATTGGATAGGCTAGGACCATGAATTGGTTAAAGGCTTCAGGACTGCGTGGCTTTCTGGAGTGTCTCTGTTCGAGCGAGGCCTAAAGGGCTTGATCAGGCAGATACGAGGATTGAACCTGCAGTGGTTAGGTATAATAGTTGAACTATAATTGTGTTTTGTCAAAATAAAGAGTTGCGCAAGTGCTTGATTCATTGATTTTTGAGTGAAACTAGACTGGGAGGAAGCTTAGAACAAGCAATTTACATTGTGGACTCATCCGTTATCTCTACAGACCCCAAATACAAATTTGCTGTCAAGGTTGTTGAGCGGTTTCGATTGCGAGTGCAGAAATCGGACCCACTGTGATGTTTTCACGGTACCCGAACGTGGCACCGACAGACAAGAAGGAGAAGCAAAGATGTCAAAGCAGTAAACCGAAAGAATGGAATTGAAATGAGGCCGAAACACCAGTAAACCGAAAGAGTCCAAAGACGAAACGCCTACTAACCAAAAGGATGGGACGCCTAAATCCCAAGGAACTGAAAAGCTGCATTGCCTAAAAGCAAACTTACCAAATGGTCACTCTGTCGAGATGCCACCTACCCAAAAGGCGGCATCGCCCACAGGCCAACGGACTGAATGCCTCTTCCCCTCCCCCCCCCTCCTCCCCCCCCTCCTCCCCCCCCTCCTCCCCCCTTTCCCCCTCCCCTTCCCCCCCCCCCCTTCCTCCCCCCCCCTTCCCCCCCCTTCCCCCCCCCTCTCCCTCCCCCCCCCTCCCCCCCCTCCCCCCCTCCCTCCCCCCCCAAATGGTCACTCTGTCGAGATGCCACCTACTCAAAAGGCGGCATCGCCCACAGGCCAACGGACTGAATGCCTCTCCCCCTCCCCCCCTCCTCCCCCCTTTCCCCCTCCCTTTCCCCCCCTTCCTCCCCCTTCCCCCCCCCCCCTTCCCCCCCCCCCCCCTTTCTCCCCCCCCCCCTTTCTCCCCCCCCCCTTCCCCCCCCCCCCCCCCCCTTTCCCCCCCCCCCCCCTTCCCCCCCTTCCCCCCCCCCCCTTCCCCCCCCCTTCCCCCCCCCCCCCCTTTCCCCCCCCCCCCCTTCCCCCTTCCCCCCCCCCTTTCCCCCCCCCTTCCCCCCCCCTTTCCCCCCCTTTCCCCCCCCTTTCCCCCCCTTTCCCCCCCCCTCCCCCCCCCTCCCCCCCCCTCCCCCTCCCCCCCCCCCCTTTCCCCCCCCCCCTTTCCCCCCCCCCCCCCCTTTCCCCCCCCCCCCCCCTTTCCCCCCCCCCCCCTTTCCCCCCCCCCCCCCCCTTTCCCCCCCCCCCCCCCCTTTCCCCCCCCCCCCCCTTTCCCCCCCCCCCCCCTTTCCCCCCCCCCCCTTCCCCCCCCCCCTTCTCCCCCCCCCCCCCTTTCCCCCTTTCCCCCTTTCCCCTTTTCCCCTTTCCCCCTCCCCCCCTCCCCCCTAAATTTCATTGAGAAATTTAGTTTAATTAGCGAGCCCACATATGTGGAGTGGTACGCACCAAAACTAGGAGTTCGAGAACGAGTCTAGATGAGCAGAATTACATTTCCAAATACAGAATTTCACATTGAAGTTCTGTGCATAAGGTAGAATTTGAATTCTTGTAGATAGAACTTCAGAGTTGGTGCATGTCCGTGATCGATTCTGTAGATTCTGTAGTATTGTAAGAATCTGAGCCATGGTGGTTCGATCAGGGGTTGTACTCTTTCGATCGCTGTGTCGGGGGACGAGTCATTCCACTGACCGATTGCACCACAAGGAGGATTTATTAGAGTGATTTAAAATAAACAAATGCTTGTGGTTTATGTAGGAGTGTGGTTGAGCCTGATAGTATTAGGTATCCTGCTTGTGCACTGTGTTACTTGCGTGTCTGAAAATCATTTTTGGGTGTTTCGATTGAGGATTAAATGCATGCGGGAATGTGTTTGATTGTGCTTAGATGTGTTTGATTGTTCCCTTGAGTATTCTGATCCTTGATTGACTGGGGATTGAAAATGTTGTAAATTTGAAAGGGTGTGAACTCGTGGGAGATAGGAGAAGAATAGGAGACAGGAGAAGAATTTGAAGGTCCGAATGGCCTTCTCCTGCACCTATTGTCTATTGTCTAATTTGAATAAGAGAGTAGGATTGGTGAAGCAAAAGAGTAAAGAGTTGCGAGGCTGCGAACGCTTTGAACCATTAGCCATTGTTTAAGAGCGAGCTTGATAAATTTAGGGATCAAAAAGAAGGATCTAGGAATTCTGTTTTGGCTGTTCGGAATCATGGGGAATAATGTAGATCGAGATGTGACAGGAGAGGAAAAGAGCCCATTGCAACTAATGTGTAATGAGTTCCCTCACAAGCCAGAGAAATTAAGAAATTAATCAGGGGCGTTAAATAAGAAATTAGGAAACAAGTTATGGCTGCCGGAGGGCATTAGAACAGTAAAAGGGATAAAATACGTAGAACAGATTATTTGGCAGCATAATAATAAAGAAAGTGCTAAATAATTAATAGGGTTATGGAGAAAATATTACGAGGAACGGAAGGTGAATAAAGAGGTTAAGAGAATGGATAGTTGGGAAAAAGCAATTGCTAAACTCAGAATAGAACTAAAAGAAGGTGAGGTTGATCGACCTCCAGGCAGTAGGAAGGACAGGAGTGGAGATGAAGGGAAACACACAGAACAAGGGAAAGGCAGATCTCCTGGGAGGAAATCAGTTCCTGTAGAATTAAAGATTAGGAATCCGATGGTTAGTGCTGACTTTGAGGGGGAAGGAGATGAATATTTGGAAGAATTGTCAAATGTTAACGCTAGTGGAAGTTTGCAGCTCTCACCATGTTCCTCTTGTGTTTCCCAGGCTTCACTAGCACCGTGTATGACTTGTGTCTGTAATAAATATTTTAGGTCTGCAGAATCTATAACAACTCCTGCAGATTCTACATCTGAACAGATTCTACCAACAGCAGATACTGGGGTACCAGATTATTCGATCCGATCCATGCCATCATTGATAGACCATCAAGTGGCTTACGGCACCCAGAGGTGAACGCAAAGGTTAGCTCCTGTGTTTAAAAAAAAAAGGAAGGTATGTTAGATATAGTGCAACTGCCAGAGTATTTCTGTGAGCCACAACCTAGACAGATTACACAAATAAAAAGGAAGAGGAATGATTTATTTTGGCAGTACCGGGATACCCCCAGCGAACGGGAAGATTCATCTGAGGGTGAGACAGTGATTGAAGATACTGAGATAGATTTTGACGTAACCAAAAGTTTACAAATTAAACAGATATCCCATACGCAGTTCTCAATGGGGGGGGGGGGGGGGGGGGGGGCTGGGTACAGCAGATTCGACCAGTGCAGTAAGTATGAACAATCCCCGTGCCACAGACGTCCATACTCCATGGAAACCCATGAAATAAGGGCAACCTAAACAGGATTCCTGATAGGAAGAAGTTACCTGCTGCCTTTATAGAATACTAAACTAATTAAGGCCCGTTGTGTCCCAGCATCACACGGGAGGGCTGGTCCCCAACACAATTTTCCACCTCTCCACCAATTCCAATATTGGTGGCCAGTGGGGGGGGGGGGGGGGGTTCTGGAGCGCTAGTATGGGTGTTGTGGGCTGAAGGGACTGGTTTCCAGAGGGCCAGTATGGATATTGTGGGCCAAATGGATTATTGGACTGGCGGCTCAGTCACTCAAGCCTGTCGTGCTGGCAGATCATTCACTCACGGCTGGTGGGCTGGCAGTTGACAAACGGCTATTCCTTGAAATTCCATTTCAAGCAGGATGCAAGGACACCAAATTCAAGTGCAGTTTCTTACTACTTCAAGCAGGGTACAAGGCCATCAAATTCAAGTGCAGTTTCATACCATTTCAAGCAGGGTGCATGGCCACTAAAGACAGCGAGACAACACCTCTCTTTTCCATCTTGCAGAGACTGAACCACGCCCACACTTCTGGGTTTCATAATCCCTCCCCCTCCCACCAGAAGGGGCGTGGCCTTCATGGCATGATTGACAGGAGAGAGAATCGCAACATTTTTAAAACACTAATAACTCTTTTATTTTTCACCGATGGGAAAAATCCTCAGCAAGTGATGAACTGAGGGGTCTCCGAGTAAGATGGCCAAAGATCACAGCCGTACATGGTAGCGTTTTTTCTAAAATCAATATAAAACGCAAACAGGAAGATTACATTTTTAATTATATAGAAGGAAAGGCAACTTTAATTAGTCACGGCAACTTTAATTAAACAAGGCAACTTTATTTAGGCAACACAGCTTCAGCATTTCCAAACCAAAGGCAACACAGCTTTAGCATTTAGAACCAAAGGCAACACAGCTTTAGCATTTCCAAACCAAAGGCAACACAGCTTTAGCATTTCCAAACCAAAGGCAACATAGCTTTAGCATTTCCAAACCAAAGGCAACACAGCTTTAGAATTTCTAAACTATATTTTCAAACCACATTAATGACACTGACAGGTCAGTAAAACCACTCAGTTTAGTAGACATGTGTTCAGTGTTATTCACAGCTCAGACTAAGAGACATGACCATCTCACTCCCCCATCTTACAGAGACTGACTGAGGCGCTCAATACTTCCGGGTTTTATAGTCCCTCTGGAAGGGGCATGGCCTTCAGGAGAGAGAATCTCAGTATTTTTTAAACACTAATAACTCTTTTATTTTTCATCAATAGGAAAAATCCTCTAGGGGGACTCTGAGTAAGAGTAAATCACAGCCGTAAGTGACTGTTTTTTTTCTAAAATCAATATACAGAACAACATGAAGTGGTCAAGATCAGACTTTTAGTAATATAGATTTAAGAACCATAATGCGTGTCTATCATGCAGATTCCCGGGTGTAGATTGATGTTGCATGTTAACCAATCATACACAAGCCAGCATCTCTAAATCCACCCCACTGTAATACTTATACTAACACTTGTTTCCAGCACGGGTAGTTGGAGCAGCCAGAATATACTGACAACTAACCATCCTTTATGCTGTTAAGTTTCAGTGCTGATTAAAGATGCATTTGAATCATGTACTGAGTCTGGTGTCCGTTTGCACCTGGATTTGTGGGAGACCATACAACAGATAATTACTCCAGCTGAAAATACCAAATTTCCAGTAGCCCTAGGATACCAAACTTATGAAGCCTTGGCAAATGAAGTAATGAATGACAGTGCAAGAGAAGAGGCTGTTTTAACGGCTCTTGCAAAAACGTTTCTGAAACCAGGCGATTTAAAATGAAGTCTGGAAATAAAACCAGAAAAGGTTGGACTAATTTCTAGACCGCCTTTCAAAATTATATATAGACCAATCAGGCAATTTAGACTATCAGAATGGAGCAAATTCCCCTCAGTATTGTGTTATCCTATTGAATTGTCTCCCCACTAAAGTAGCAGATTTAATTAAAACTGATCTGAGAACCGAGCCAGTCAAATGGCCAGAGCTGTGAGGCACTATTGGAAGGAGGGTAGGAACCAGGAAAATTACCCTGTAACTAGAAGAGAAAGTGTATGCATAGCTAAGAATTGCCAAGGTCTAACTCTGAATCGTGGATTCCCAGAGTACCAGCAAATTATGGATTGGGAGAAATTAGGGTTCCAGATTACTTCCATTACTATCACCACTGCACCCCCAATTTAGAACCCATTCCAATGGGACCAAGAGGTAGAATAAGACCAACCATGTTGCATAATCAATGCTATATTTGTTGGGTTATGGGACATTGGAGTCGGGCCTGTCCAACAGGGAGCGAGTGAAAGAGAGGGGTCAAAAAAGGGATTTCTAGGATCATGAAGAAATTAGAGATCCTTGGGAATATAGAAACACAAGAGACCTGAGGAATTATGGGAGGTTCTTTAATTCAAGAGACTACTGGGACCCAAGAGACCAGAGAGAGAGATGGCCCGAATGTCAGGAACCAAGAAGTCACACACTGTTCACTCAAGCTAACCCATTTTCTCAGTCCTGACTTGCCAACCCGTCCAGGAATTGTGGGCGTGAAGACATGACCCCTACTCTAGAACCCCCTCAAGTAATTTACCAGAATGAACAAATTGGATGTACTATTATAGTAAAAACTGAAAATCACATAGAAGAAAATTGTGAACCATCTTATGACTGCTCAAGAAAATCTCTTTGAGCAGAGAACATTGTAAGTCAAGGAGCTTGTAACAATGGTATCCAATTAGGTAATTGGAGCAAGGAATGCCCAGCGAGAAGACAGAATATAGGACGGAAGAAAAACCAAGGGTCAATAAGGAAAATAAGAAAATGAACATAGTAGCTGATGAGAAGGAATGGTAACTAAGGAATGGAAATGGCTATAGGGAGAGAAGAAACAAACCTATTGTGCAAAAAGCATGGGAGCGGGGAAATAAATTATTATACTAGCGTGTTACTGAGTTTGTGCCTGCAGGATAGTATATCGATAAAATACTATCTGGGGAGTTAGGTAAAGACTACACAGACCACTTGAGAACGGGCAGAAGACAGCAAAGGTAATGTAGCTCCCCAGAAACAGGAATCAACTAGCAGGAGGAAATGATACTGTCCTACCCCTTTAAGGCAAATTTGGAATAGACAGAGCTCCTCAATATCCCTACTCCCTTGAAATTGACACCAGAAAAGAAGAAGAGACCTACCCTAGTGCCCAACTTTAACATCATCTAGCTTTTGAAGAAAGAAAAGGAAGGAGGATACTAAAGGAAAGTAAAGAATACTATCTAATCATCCTTAATGAAACAATACCGACAACTTGTAATGACTATTGGAACAAGCTCCTCTTTAAAGAACTGGATTTGAATAAAAATAAATTCCTCTGTGGTTTGGGGAAAAATATTCACTTTGCACCTATATTTTGTTATAAAAAAATTAAGTTAAAGAGGGCTAATGGGATACAGTCTTAAAAATTGTTAGAGAATTGACTGTTGACTTGGCATTCATCTCTTGTCTCACCCATAGGAGGGTAGTTGAAGACGGGACTGGACTATTCAGTTACTATCAAGGAAGGAACAGACGCTAGCGGATAACAGGAATTAAGACATACCCTGGAAACGTAAGGTGGTAGTATAAAATGATGAGGTAGACTGAAAATTTATGAGTTCCCCTTGGAAAGTCAATACTAACCATCCAGAAGGGTTACTTAGAGGTAAAAAGAACTAGTGTAAGCAAGAACCCCTAGACTGAGAACGGAGCTAACATAGTAAAGAGCCAACATAAATAGGAAGAAGTACTGGAAGAGAAACCTAGGGAATTAGAGGGAGGAAATTCGAATGGGTGTGGGAATAGCAGAGCCGATGCATATTTAACTGATGGATCTAAATTGTTTAACCCTTGATGGTAAAGCGGCTTCTATAATCAAGGTGGAAAGAAATTATCCCTGGATTCGGCATTCCTAATTGGATTTAAGATGAAATTGACAGCATATGGAAATTGATTGCTTAAATTTTAACAGCTGGAAATTCCACAGGAATTGGAATGGAATTGTGTTAATGGCCACAATGCTGTGGAAAAAGAAGGATGAGATGGACACTGACATTTGAAATAGTAAATTGAAGGCTGAGACTGAATTTGGAACATTCATCATGGTTTGCTTTAAATTTGAGTCACACCTGTAGGGAAATCTGGACTGAACTCAGCTGAAATTTATATGAGAACCCATCATCAGATATACATATTATAACATCGTATGAATATGGAGAGGGCTGATTAGTGTTGATCCTAGGATTATAAAGACTATATTAGGGAACAGAATAGGAATAGAAATACAGTGATAGAGTAAAATATAATTGAGCAGAATATTGAAATGGAAAAGGGATAGTATTGCAGAATTACAGTGAATGTATGGGAAGCATGGGTGCATAATGGTAACTTGCTTTGTCCCAGGTTTTTCAGGAATTTTAGGTTATAGGTTTGACTATGGAAAGGTATGGAAGAATGGGCAACAACACAGACTTGGGAGGTGAAGACTCATCAGACGGAAATTGTGAAGCTACGCCAAGAAAACTCGGGAAACTTGACAAGATTCTGGGAAGAAACATCATCATCTTGTGTTGCTGTTAGATGTAATGGACACACTTACTATATATGGTTAGCTGATTATTGGACTATTTGATTATCATAAATAATGGCTTATCATATTTGATTAAAAAAAAGGGAGGAATGTTAATCCTGGCCAGATTGGAGAGGCTAGGACCTTAAATTGAATAAAGGCTTCAGGGCTGCTGGACCATCTGGTCAATTTGAAAGTGATCTCTGTAGAACTGGAACAAGCTGCAGAGTGGTACCAGTTTGTCTAGAGCCTAGATCCAAGCCGCAGGAAGGGAATGGGAACATCTGCAGACCCTGACAATTAGGTGCAAAATGCATAGAATGGATTGGGTAACGGCAAACCAGACATACAACTTGTATATAATTGTGAATAATGTTGCAAAGCTTTACTTTGCCAAATGTTGATTGGATGAGGTATTGAGCATTGTCTGGTTTTCTTGCAAATCATGGTAAATATTGTGATGTTCGCTTCCTCTGAGAAACACTGTTTGAATACAATGTATTAGCCACTGTATTATTGGGTAATGGAAATGTCTGTTATGTATAGGGTTAATCAATATCTGTAATTGTATTGTTAAGAGATCACCCCCATGTGGTTCAGTCCCTCAAGGTCTGGGGACCTATAAAAGTCCGCTGCCACGAGGTCCTGCGTTGATCTTCTGGGAGAGCGCTTGGGACTGCGTGACCTTCTCGAGTATTTCTGTTTGAGCGAGGCCTAGAGGGCTTGATCAGGCAGATATGAGGATCGAACCCGCAATGGTTAGGTATAGTAGTTGAACTGTAATTGTGTTTTGTCAAAGTAAAGATTTGTTGCGCAAGTGCCTGATTCAGTTATTTTTGACTTAAACTAGACAGGGGGTAAGTTTAGAATGAGCAATTTACAACATGATTGTGCAAAAAATAATGAATTTGATTATCTTGAGAGTGGATGTTTCTGGAATTTGATTGAATGGAATGTTGCCGTTGCCATAAATTTTAAGCCCATATCGGCAGGCAAGACACGGCTGATTCGTATGTGGGCCAAAATAACATTTTTCGCATCAGAAGATTAAAATGATTCCACACCAAAAAGCAAGATAATATGTTAAATAAACGACATACCTTTTGTTCTGTCCTGATATTGCGAATCGTGATGTTGAAGGCATTAGAAGTCGTGTTTAACTTCAATGCAGCGATGCAATTGTCCAGCAAATTACTTAAAAAACCGGGAACAAAGCGCGAACATTTTTTCTTAATCAGCTAGCAGCCCGAGGAAATCCTTCTCCGACAACCAATACAAATCTGCATTTTAATCCCACCCCCCAAAGGCTCCGGAATCGCATGCACAGGCAGTGGCAGATCTGCAGCACCACTGATGGCAGGTTTTGCAACAACGCCATACTGTAGACAGAAGAAACCAGATAGTATAATCTTGAGCTAAAACCAAATTGCGGGAGAAACTCAGGTGGTTGGGCAGCATCTGTGGAGGTAATGAACAGGAGACGTTTTGGGTTGAACATTCTTCTGGAAACTCATAGAGAAAGAAAGAAAAAGCTGGAGAAGGGGGTGGGGCAAAACCTGGCAAGTGATAGGTGGATACAGGTGAGGGAGGGTGACCGGCAGATGAGTGGAGTAAGTGAAGGAGACAACGGGTATCAGATAATGAGAGAAAAAGAGGCTTGGAATGTAAAGTTGGAGGGAAGGATTTGGGTGTAAGGGGACAGAAGGGGTTGGGGAAAGTGGTGGGTTAAGAGGAAATTTGAGTCTTAGGGATGGGAGAGGAGTGGAGTGGAAAGGAATAGGACAAATGGGTGGTGGGAAAAATGTGTGTATTTCAAGGTGGGAGGTGCAGGGGAAAGAGAGTGGGGGAAGGAAGTATTGTAATTTGAAATTTCAAGTTTCAGGCCATAGGGTTTTAAGCTATTCAAGCAGAATATGAGATGCTGTTCCTCCAGTTTGCATGTGGCCCCACTCGGACAATGGAGGAAGCCAAGGGCAAAAAGGTAGGTATAGGAATGGGAAGGGGAGTTAAAATGGTAACCAACGGGAGCTCCAACAGGCCTTTGTACCTCTAACTTTTGTTACTTACGTCAACCAATCACCCCCCTTACCTGTAGTTGCCTAAAACTTGCCAGGCTTGGCATTATCCTTCATTTCTATCAGCCTGAAGATAAGTCCTTAACCAAAATGTCATTTGTCCATTCCCACCCCAGGTGCTGCCTGATCCTTTAAATCCTTCCGGCAGTTTTGATATTTGCTCTGAATAAAGTTATGAAGCTATTTTACTTCGGAGTCATGTGAGTGACTACGTGAAGAACCCCGTACAGCCGTTCGTGCGTCATTGCGTCAGACGTTTTTCGTGCAGACGACTGTGGAGCAGCGCAGCTCCTCCATGGTGAGTCTAAAAAAGTTGCAGGTAAGCGCTATTTTTCTTACCTGTTCTAGGTCTCTGCAGGAACCTCCGGGGTTTTTGCAGTTGATGTTCGTGATAGCCGATGAGGGAACCAGCCTAGGGCTTTGGGGGAAAACCCTGGTCCGACCGCGGAAGCGGAGAGCCGGGAAAGTCGGGTTCGCGATTGGAGTCACTGATAATGCGGTCAGTGACTCCACACGTTGGGTTCCCGGGTAGGGGAAACCCGAGAATAGTGCGGTTCTAGACTGCAGTAGTCCCCAGGACATTGGGTTAAAACTGACCTAAATGGTTAGGCTGGGTTCCCGGTGCAGGGGAAACCCAGGTATATGTGGTTCCCAGACCACAGTAGTTCCCAGGTAATGGGGTTAAAACTAACCTAAACTGTTAGGCTGGGTTCCCGGTGCAGGGGAAACCCAAATATATGCGGTTTTACATCGCAGTAGTCCCCAGCGCATGGGGTTAAAACAAACCTAAATGGTTAGGCTGGGTTCCCGGTGCAGGGGAACCCAGGTATATGTGGTTCCCAGACCACAGTTGTCCCCAGGTAATGGGGTTAATTCACATAAATGATTAGCCTGCGTGCCAGGAGGGTACCGCGGGTGTATATATATATATATATATATATATATATATATATATATATATATATATATATATATATATATATATGGATTCCTGGGGAGGGGAAATTCACCTATGGGGTTCCCAAACTACAATAATCCCCAGGATATGGGGACAACTGACAAAATAGTCAGTACAATTGGGAAAGTTGGGAGATTTCACCTCTGGGAATTAATTTAGAGAGCAGCACTTTTGGGTAGGGCTGCTTCATGGGAATGTCAAGTTATGGCAGTGCCAGCCTATGGGAAAGGCTGTGCCAGCAGTACCTTTGCTCAGGACTTCTCATGGGGATGCCAAGCTATGGCAGGCTAGCCCATTGGAGAGGCTGTGCCAGCAGCACCTTTGCTCAGGGCTGCTCATGAGGATACCAAACTATGGCAGGCTAGCCTATTGCAGAGGCGGTGCCAGCAGTACCTTTGCTCAGGACTGCTCTAAGGGAATGCCAAGTTATGGTAGGCTAGCCTATTGGAGAGGTTATGCCAGCAGCACCTTTGCTCAGGGCTGCTTGATGAGAATGCCAAATCTATGGCAAATACTGGCCTAATGGAAAGTCCGTGCCTTCAGCTACTTTGTTCAGGGCTGCTTCATGGGCACCAGGGGTACCTTGTTAGGGCTGTTTTATGGGAATAGCAGTTTAGTAGGGGATTCCCATTCACAGTGATCATGGGGGATGAGGAGGCATTGTTAGGATAAGGCAATATAACAGAATGATGACAAAAAGTATTCAAAGAAAACTATACACAGTTTTAAAAAGCGCTGGTTATATTTGTGCTAAAATCCACTGTTTAGTCTCAAACTATATTTGAGAAATTGGGCTCCTCTATCCAGTTAGATTAAGTTCCTATCAAATAGATTTGTAGGATGTTAGGATTTACTTTTAGGTATTCAATTGGCCATGATGCCGGCCTGGGCAACAGATTGCAGTCAATAAGACTTTGGTAACAGTTGTTGGTATAAAACAGTTCTAGTCGTTGGACTAATTGTTAAGTGTATAGATGCAATTCAGGTGTGTAAGTAGAGCAACAGTTATTTTGTTAAATGGTTAATTATTAAGTGCCATCTAGGTCATTGTTAACACCAGCTGAAATTAATAATGTCACGATGATGGACAAACAGTGTTCATTACTGCTCTAGTAGTTGTTAGGTAAATCTTTTATTCTATTGCAAATTGGTGCTAATGGCCTAAATGGGAAATTGTGTCAGCAGGGCTTTGTAGCAGGCCTGCTTTATGGCTCCCTCATGTAAGAAGTGAACATGTGGGATTGGTTTAGTTTAACGCCGAGTCTGAAGGTATAGCCATAGAGCATGCCCAAGAGATCAGGGCATGTGCCAGAGGTCTATGCCTGGGAAGAAAGTTACCATCCCAAACACAATATGCAGTGAACACCGCTCTCAGGGGGACATTACAGTTGGTTGCCGAATCTTCTATTCAGGTAAGACTTTTCCATAAATGTAACCTGGAGGGCGAAGCACAAGCTATTGGAACGGGCAAGGTTTCATAGTTTCGGCGACAATGCATCCCATGTCTTTATTGGCCGTAGTGGTTCACTGACGTTGCTGGCAGCATGAAAGCTGGCCAGAGGTTCCACGAACTGGATTTGTGCTACTCTACAATTAAGGGACCACTTGCAGTTTGTAAGGTGTGTACTTAGTTATACAGTACAAATGATTGAGACATTATCAGCAACTTTGAACGGTAAATATAAAATGTACAATATTAGTTTTCAAGCAGGTTAGAATTGGACAGGTTCAGTATAAGGACCAAGATTGTCTTGCTAGACTGGCTCTGAAATCGGGCCACAGTTGCTGTTTAAGGTAGTTACCAAGTAGCTCAAATATCATCTCTGGTTTGGAGATGGAACAGATTTGAATGACTTGCCAAAAAAGTTCTGTTATTAGTATCAACTATTTATAGACTCTACGGGCATTGTATGGGCTATAGAGTGATTGGACAAATATTGTCATGCCCATGTTCAGGTTGATGCATTGTGATGATGGCATATGTTAGTCACGAGGGTGCAATCGGTTAAAGAACCACTGGAATGGTTACATAATTTTGTTGCCACAGGAGAATCATCAAGTGTAGGTAATGGCAACACAGAGTTGGTGTTGAATTGCACTGTATTATGAAATTCTGGTTCAATGGAACACATGATATGTATATGTGTGTATATATATGTATGTTGGTTTCATGTTTATTTCACTGGTTGCAAAATATTTGGCATAGCAGTGGTGAAAGATACATTCTCGCCAAAAGGAGCAGGTGGGTCTTTTATGGCTACCTCCATTTTGTCTCATCAATCGAGGCTCCAAATAAAGTCATTAAGAGGCTTTAAGTTCCTATTATGTGATTATGCAAATTGATTCCCGATTTGTTGCGAATAATTATATAACCTTATTGGTTATTTTAAACTTGAATTTGCTTGTTCAGCCTGAGGCTTCGGAAATCAGATGTTGCATGATAAACTCAAATTTATGTTCTGCAGGTCTAACAAACTGCCCTAAGATTTGGTTTGTTACATCTATCCTTCTATGTGTTCAAAGTGTTTGCATGGCACCAAACGGCTGAATTTCTTTTCCAGGAGATGAAAGAGTTTGTTATGCTTATGTTCCATGGAAAATGGTATTGATTGCTAATGTTTTGAGTTCATGCTAAATGATTGTCTGTTAATTATGGAGTTATACGGCCATTAATTGGCTCGATGAGCTTCCTCATTGAATTGGCTGTAGCAAACAAGACTCGCTCTGTTGGGTCCACACCGGTTATCAAGGGGTAGGATATCTTCAACATAGGTCCCAGGACCAGTATAATGCCATATGCGATGATGATATTTGTGAACACTATTTCACCAGGAGGCAGCAACTATATCCTTAAATTTGGCTGGAGTTTATTAGGTAGTTATCCTTCTGGCACTGGTTTAGTACAGCAGGTTCAGTCGCTAAATAATTGTGATGGTACAGGATGATAACTGTAAGTTATAAATATATAATATTATGTTATAAATACTTGAGCAGACCAGAAGGGGGTCAGGTCTCAAAATAGTCAC
The DNA here is from genome assembly GCA_963514005.1 of Raja brachyura. Next base: position 49,068,237 of record OY740783.1, read on the forward strand.
AGGCATACCAGGGGACCTTTGATAAGGTAAGCACACATGTATACAACAATATGTCAAGGTCATCAAGAGCCTTGGAGTTCTGGACTAGCAATGTTGTTAGTCACAAAGAGTTTGGGAGAACATATTCATGCCATTCCAGATCAGGAAAACGGAGTTGTGTTATGTACTAATGGATTCTGTTTCCAGATCTCATTCCACTAGGGCAGCTACAACAACAGAAGCAAGGGTATTTATGTTCCACTGGGTCGCATTGTTGCGGCTGGAGCATGGTCCATCGAATGAATCTCCAAACATCTGTAATGACCCATTAGTGAACCAGGAGTATTTGTTAACTCTATTTGTGTTCTGGTTATATGTTCCATCTGGGTGAGAGATGGAAATATTATTGTTTCATTTAAACAGCATCAGCATGTTTTACATCTATGTTATGACTGTATGCATTATGAATGTTTTCCCTTCATTTGTCAATGAAGCAGCTGTGGTTGTGTATACACGTTTCACACGGCATGAAATCACAGAGCTTTGAAGTCTTCACGTAGTCACTCACACGACTCCGAAGTAAAATAGTAAGATTAAACGAGAACTTACAAGTTTGAAGTTTGATCTTTATTTTATGAGGAGTCGAGTTGAGGGACTACGTGCCCTCCGCTCCCAGCCATCATACATTTCATCTGATAGTACTAGTCTTTATTTTACCATTATACTTCAGTTATTATTTGCTGTGATTTCACACCGTTGCTTTGAAGATTGACGCACGAACGGCTGTACGGGGTTCTTCACGTAGTCCCTCAACTCGACTCCTCATAAAATAAAGATCAAACTTCAAACTGGTAAGTTCTCGTTTAATCTTACTATTTTCTTCTACTTGTCCATTAACAATTACATAAATGGAGACACAGGTACTGATACCAAAAGAATTGTATAATTGTTAACTGTATATGCAGACACCAACGAAAAAAAAAAATCTGAGTTGGCTCAGACAAAGGTACAGAGGATCTAATTAGGATGTTAAGATTCAGCCCAATTTGGGAAAACATTGAAGGAAAAGCAATTCCATCAAAGTATACATCATGACACAAACTACAAGGGGCAAAGGTGCATTCTGCATGTTAGAATTCATGCACTAAGTCCTCCTAGTAGGTCAAGGATGAGGAAGTCTGATGTCAAATAAATAACGTGGAATTCCCTACCACAGAGGGCAGTGGAGGCTAAATCACTGGATGGATTAAAGAAAGAGTTAGATGGTGCTCTAGGGGCTAGTGGAATCAAGGGGTATGGGGAGAAGGCAGGCACGGGTTATTGATTGGGGACGATCAGCCATGATCACAATGAATGGTGGTGCTGGCTCAAAGGGCTGAATGGCCTCCTCCTGCACCTATTCTCTATGTTTCTAATGAAGGTATATGGTTCTTACACTGATCACTGTGTAGGAACACTGGAGAGGAATTCAGAAAACTTCATGAAGACCACTTGATCTAAGTGCACAAGAATTGCAAACATACTCTGTTTTTCCAAGTGAATTCAACTATTATTTTTAGGCTCGAGAGTCTTCGGCGAGAAGGCTGAGGCAAGGAGGCTACACTTGAATTGGTTCTGTGTGAGTTCTGATATTTAAACTTGTGACTTATTGCAGTGACCTGAATTGAAGGAGTCTAACGGCAGCAGAGACTGGAATAGGTTTCACTCAGCTCTGTAAGTGTGTCTACCTGTGAATTGTCTATTGAAGTAATGGCAGGCAAATTGTAACAGTGCCTCTGGTTTCGCCTCCTGCACCGATGGCGAAATTGTCCGAAGGCAGGGCACTTCTCTCTCTTAGCCAAGTGTGCACTACCACAGTTATTACATTCTTGAATAAAACGAGCCGCAGAATAATTAAACTGTTTTTGCCTAGTGGGGGTAGATAGTATACAGGTTCAGGCGCGTCTGCAGCATAAAAGACAGACGCAGAAGGTGCACTACGATCGTTCTAGGAGCAAAGAGGTTCTTCTGCAGGGCCCCAGTGAGACCACACCTGGAGTATTGTGTGCAGTTTTGGTCTCCACATTTGAGGAAGGACATTTGTTTTATTGAGGGAGTGCAGTGTAGGTTTACAAGGTTAATTCCTGGAATGGCAGGACTGTCATTTGCTGAGGGAATGGAGCAGTTGGGCTTGTATATCCTGTAATTTAGAAAGATGAGAGGGTATCTTATTGAAACATACAAGATTATTAAGGGTTTGGACACACTAGAGGCAGGAAACATGTTCCCTATGTTGGGGGAGTCGAGAGGGCCACAGTTTAAGAATAAGGGGTAAGCCATTTCGAACAGAGATGAGGAAACGCTTTTTCACACAGAGTTGCGAGTCTGTGGAATTTTCTGCCTCAGAGCTTCTCTGGAAACTTTCAAGAGAGCTAGATAGGGCCCTTGAACATAGGGGAGTCAGGGGATATGGGGAGAAGGCAGGAACGAGGTACAGATTGTGGATGATCAGCCATGATCCCATTGAATGGCAGTGCTGGCTTGAATGGCCGTATGGCCTACTCCTGCACCTATTGTTTATTGTCCTCTACAACCGTTGTCGGAGGGCCAGGTGGTCCGTCTCCAAACCCAGGAGGGGTATGGTCAAACCGTATGGTCAAGGAAGTGTGTCCCGAACCAAGGTCTTATTTGATACAACATGATGGAGGTCTCTGCAGACAAAACCAGTTACATATTCTGTCAGTAAATGAGCCAGTGTCATTGAGGCATGTTCAGTATGATGATACAGATGACTCGGATGATGTGTTATGGAGGATGGAGATGAGGGTCATGTGACAACAGACAGTGAGCAGTTCTGGGATCAGGACTTTGTTTCTACACCTGTAAAAGTACTGCCAATGGGGCTGGTGCTGATGATGAAGACCCCTGTAAAGCCTGTGGACAAATCTGTGCTGGTTGAGTCATTGCCTGCTAAGAGATTCCCGATGGAGGCCGCGTCTGTGGCGACATCTCCTGTGAGTGGTACGGCTGAATGCCTGTACCGTATGCATATAGGACGGGGTCAGCAAGCCTGTGGCTAGATACGGGGATAATATCTAGAGGCAGATCTTGGACTCTAATTAACTATAACCAATGTTACTTATATTACTTACAATATATCTTCCATTGCTTTACTATAGATGATCGTTAATTCGATAGTTTTATATACATATTACGTTTGCATGCTTTATGTTTGCTCTGGAAAAAAAAGCCTAAGGGGGGATGTAGATCAAACGGTATTGCTGATTTGATCCGTGTCTGGGTTTTGCTGACACTGATCCATAATCCATGTCAGGTTTCCACACCATCACCACCCAGTTGCATGTGGGCAGCCATGTTGGTTAGGCAGTTCAACTTACGATTTCTATCCTACAGTACTCATTTTTATGGTCTCTGTATGTATTCCAATTAAAGTACTTGTGTATAAATGATATAAATGACTATGTATCTATAGTACTTTGCACACCCAGCTATTGAAAACTCGTGTTCATAAGAGAATTAGGCCATTCAGCCCATCATTTAATCTGCCATTCAATACTGGCAATCTAACTTCCCCTCTAGACCCCATTCTCCTACCTTTCCCCCATAACTGCTGACACCCATGCTAATCAGGAATCTGTCAATCTCCACCATAAAAACATCCATTGACTTGGCCTCCACAGCCGTCAGCGACAATGAATTCCACAGTTTCACCACACTCTGACTAAAGAAATTCCTCCTCATCTCCTTTCTAAAGGTATATCCTTTTATTCTGAGGCTATGGACTCTGGTCCTAGACTCTCCCACTAGTGTAAACATGCTCTCCACATCCACTCTATCCAGGCCTTTCACTATTCGTAAGTTGAACAACATTATTCAATTTTAATAGCTTTGTTCTTTAAGAAAGCAATAGGAGACAAAGTGCAGTCATAAAACTAATATCAAAAAAGGAAGATTTTCAATTTTTTTTCTTTGTCGAAACAGTCACCCTTTCACATACAAAATTGTTGTTTTAACACTTGGCTTTCTACCTGAAAAGAATACTTGTGTCCTGTTTTTGCACGTTTGTGCCTTGAATTTAGAACATAAAACATAAAAAAAATACAAAACGGGAAAGTCTGTGCCGAACCTGGTGTCAAAATAATGTGATCTCGTCTGCTTGCATATAATCCATATCCCTGCATACCCACGTGCATACCCACGTATCTACCTAAAAGTCTCTTAAATGACACTATTGTGTCTGCCTTCTACCTGTGCGATGAGTTAAAAAAGATGGCAAAAATAAAATAAATCACTTGCTAAGTTCTAATTATATTTTTCTTAATCAACTCCATATGTTTCAGTCCTCCCAAGTGAGGGCATTTTCTTCAAGGTTCCCATGATTAGAATTACCTGAAGAACATTGAAGGTCAACAGATGTAAAGATTATGTTGTATTTGTTCACAAGACAAAAGTAATTTGAATAAAATTCACTTGTGAATTGTTTGGAGATTTTAATAAATCAAATCTCAAGAAGGTCATGCCGAACTTCTACCAACACATCACATGTGCCACCAGGGGGGGAAAGATCATTGGACCACTGCTATACGCCATTCCGGAAGGGCTACAAGGCCGTTTCACTCCCTCCTTCAGGAAAATCTGACCACGCTGCTATTTTCCTGCTGACGGAGTAAACCGAGGATAATTCGGGAAGCGGCAGTTACGAGAGACATAAAGCGGTGGTCTGACCTGTCAGAGGCCATGCTGCAAAATGCACTGACAGATGTTGACTGGAATATGTTCCAAGCAAATTCCAGTCACGTCAGTGAGTTTGCAGAAGCTGTCACGGACTTCATCGCAACAATAGCCGACAACATTGTTCCCACGGTAAGGGTAAGCTCCTTTCCAAATCAAAACCCTTAGGTGGACAGGTCCGTTCGTGTTGCCTTGAATGCTCGCGCCACTGCCTACAACTCTGGCCTGGCATCCGGAAATATGGACGTCTGCAAGGTAGAGTCCTACCGACTGCGAAGGGCGGTGAAGGACACAAAAAGGAGGTACAGAGACAAGATGGAGTCACAAATGGAGCAGCAGGACACCAGACACCTGTGGCAGGGGCTACAGATTGTAACCAACTACCGGAGCAGCCCCCCTTCTACCGGAAGTGCCGGCACCTCCTTAGCTGATGACCTGAACTCCTTCTACGCTCGTTTCGAGACGGGCAACATCACCCCAGGTCTGCAGACTAACGACAACACCGCCAGCGTGCTGGCTATCGAAGCTGAAGGGAGATCCATCACTGGGGATGTGCACACATTCTCATTGTCTGAGCATGATGTGAGGAGGGCTCTGACACGTGTGAACACGAGGAAAGCTGTAGGCCCAGATGGCATCTTGGGGCGAGTACTTAAGTCTTGTGCTACGCAGCCAGCTCACTACAATATTTCAACCTCTCCCTGGCCAAGTCCGTGGTCCCTGCCTGCTTCAAAAAGATCCATCATTGTACCTGTACCTACAAATGCCTCCCCAGCTTGTCTGAATGATTACCGTCCGGTGGCCCTCACCTCTGTAGTCATGAAATGTTTTGAGAGGTTGGTCAAGAAACACATCTGCGCCTTCCTCCCTTGCAACATGGACCTGCTACAATTCGCATACTGTCCGAACAGATCCACGGACGATGCGGTCCCCCAGGTTCTGCACACCGCTCACTCTCACCTTGACAGCCAGAAGGGGGACTATGTGAGGATGTTGTTCATAGACTTCAGTTCAGCCTTCAACACGATAGTCCCCACCAGACTTGCGGAGAAGCTACTGGAATTGGGGCTCAACACCCCGCTGTATGCCTGGGTCCTGGACTTTGTCACCGCCAGGCCCCAGGTAGTCAAGATGGGAGGAAATACATCAAAGTCCCTCACCCTGAGCACAGGATCCCCCCAGGGTTGTGTCCTCAGCCCCCTATTGTACTCCCTGTACACACATGACTGTGTGGCTACGTTCAGCTCCAACTCTATAATCAAGTTTGCTGATGACACTGTGGTGGTGGGCCTGCTCTCCGATAATGTTGAGAAGGCCTACCGGGAGGAGGTGGCTGATCTGGCACTGTTGTCCTGAGGTGCCAGGACAACAGCCTCCTCTTGAATATCAAAAATACTAAGGAGCTGATCGTGGACTTTAGGAGGGCACATCATCTGAGGACGTACACACCATTGAAGATAAATGGGGATACTGTGGTAGGTGAGCTGCTTTGAATACCTGGGAGTCCACATCTCTGAGGATATGACGTGGACATCACACGCCGCCGCACTGGTGAGTAAGGCAGCGCCTTTACCACCTCGAGCAATTAAGGAAATTCAGAGTGTCTCTGAAGATCCTCCAGTGCTTCTATTCAGCGGCTGTGGAAAGCATCTTGTCTGGAAACATCACGATTTGGTTTGGGAATTGCTCTGCCTGGGACAAGAACGCTCTGCAGAGAGTAGTGCATTTGGCCGAACGCACTATGGGAACTACACTCGCCCCCCCCCCCCCCCCCCCCCTGCAGGAATTACACATCAGAAGGTGCAACTCCAGAGCCAACAAGATCATGGGAGGCCCCTTCCACCCCAGCACGGACTGTTCCAGCTGCTACGGTCAGGCAAACGCCTCCATTGCCATGCTGTGAAAACTGAGAGGATGAGAAGGAGTTTCTTCCCAGAGGCCATTAGGACTGTAAACTCCTATCTCACCAGGGACTAACTTTACTGTACCAATTTACTGTTGTGTGGTGTCTTTTTAAAATTACTGTTTTTTCTTTTTTTCCCTCCCACAAATATGTAATATTTGAATATGTGGTTCTGTTCCATTCTGTTTTGTACTTTTTTTGCACAGTCCCCAAGCATTGCCACTTTGCATTTCACTGCACATCTCATATGTGTATGTGATGAATAAACTTTTCTTGACTCTTTCTTGACTCTTGACTGTACATGTAAGATTGGCTTGTAAGATTCCACTCAATTTTAGAAAGTTCCACTGATATAAAGTATTTATCAAACTAACATTGTGTGAAGAATGAAGATAGACACAAAATGCTGGAGTAACTCAGCAGGACAGGCAGCATCCCTGGAGAGAAGAAATGGGTGACATTTCGGGTTGGGACCGTACTTCAGGCTGATAATAAATTGTAAAATGCACACTAAAATGGTTATTAAATGATGTGACTTTTTAACTCTGAGATGTATTTTTGAATTAATCATATTTTGAATGTGTCTTTTTCGTGGACCAGAATTTATAGGAATGCTATTCTGCACATGAGATTATAGGGAATATTACATAAGCTACATGATTACGGATACTTCCGTGATCATGTAAAAATATTGCAAATATATTGATTGCTATTGTGAGATTTGTTTTCATTACAATTTAGTTTTGGTTTAGAGACACAGCACCGAAACAGGCCCTTCGGCCCACCGAGTCCCCGCCAACCAGCAATCTCTGCACAATAACACTATCCTACAAACACTACAGATAATTTACACATACACCAAGCCAATGAACCTACCATACCTGTATGTCTTTGGAGTGTGGGAGGAAACCGAAGATCTTGGAGAAAACCCACACAGTCACGGGGAGATCGCATAAATTCCGTACTGTTAGCACCCATAGTTGGGATCGAACCTGGATCTCTGGCACTGTAAGGCCGCAACTCTACCGCTGAGCCACTGTGCCGCCCCACCTGCCATCCACAATTGCGTAGTACAAACCTGTTTATATCTCAAATGATTGGCCACCTCACTGCCAACTGGCTATGCATTTTCCAAGTAAGAATGTGCACAGATGTGTTGAACAGATATTTAGATTAAAAAGGCTTTTAATTAATTGGTGTACTAATGTTACATGCAGTAAAATACATGCAAGATTGCGTTGATAGATGTGATGCCAGCAGGGAAAGGGGTACTCAAAACCCCAATGTCATTTATTCAGATGTGAGCGGCCAAGATGATGAACTGCATTTAGCCTGACAAAGAGGTCATTGCAGTTTTTGAATTGAACTTTCTAAGTCTGGTGTTTAGTACTTGAAATCTCACCTGTATCAATATTAAAGATAATGTGGGAGTGACTGTTCCTAATGAAACATAAAATAATGACCAAAAGTAATTACTTCTCGCATATGCAATAGGATATTTAAGGCTGTGCTATCAGAGGGGACAGTGACTCAACTTTTTTTATTGGATGCTTAATTTTAAAAGTGTGTTGGGTTAATTTGTAGCTTCATTAGAGTAGGTGCTTTACTGCCAAAAGGTCGGAAAAAATTGCAAGCGCATGAAATTCAGGTTCAATCAGCCAGCAAGGACTGAGGATTCCGTTCTGCACTGCATTATGTGGAAGGTTTATTGTAGTTTGTGCTTCATGCTGCTATTTAATAAAATCTAAATTATCAACAAATGACTTTTTTGTCCTCTAATGGAAGCCACTTATGTCTTCAGCCTGGGCTTCCATTTCTGGATTTGTGAAGCCCAGAAAGATGAAATCAATATTTTGCTGTAAAGATCTAACACAAAGCCATCCCAGCTCAATTTTAAATATAGATTTAAGGCACAAAACTGCCTATAATTGTAAAGTGGCAATTTAATTTAAACATATAAATGGATAATATTGATAACAGTATCCTGGTATGAACGAGATGCCAGCATGTATTCCACTGTTGAAATGCAGAGAATCATTAGTGAAGAATGACCAGCAGGATTGCAACTGGCACATTCACATTTCTAACGATGTGAGTTGGACACCTTTTCCTAACATGTTCCAATGCAGTTAGTCTCCCATCCCTGTGTCCGATGTTTTCTCTTTATTCCCCCACCGCTTTATCCCCTTCTATCCATATCCCTCCCTCCAGATTTACATTCCACTCTTGCTTTTCTCTCCTTTTGTCTCCACCCATTTGCCAGTCACCATCCCTCACCTGTATCCACCTATCACTTCCCAGGTTTTTCCCCACCCCCACCTCCCTTTTCCAGCCTTCTCCTTCTTTCTCTGTCAGCCAGTCAGTCTTTTCCTTTAACTCCGTTCCTCACAATAACGATAGGGAGATGCACAAAGTACATGGAGGTTGTGTTTATCTCTTGAGAAAACTTAACAAAGGAAACTATGAACAACAAAGGAAATATAAATGTAAAAAGTACATTGGTTGGTCTGAGATAGTTTGTTTTAAATGTATCATAATGAAATTAGTAATGAACATGCACACAGAAAAGGAGGTCAAAAGGCTTGCCTAACATTGATATTCATCACTCAAGGTATTAGGTATAGAAGTTAAGATGTAATGTTACAGCTGTACAAAACACTGATGAGGGCATAATTGGAGTAACGTGTTCAGTTTTGGTTACCCAGCTACATTAAAGATGTTGTTAAACTAGAAAGAGTGCAGAGAAGATTTACGAGGATGTTGCCAGGACTTGAGGGCCTGAACTATAGGGAGAGGCTGGGCAGGCTAGCTCTGTATTCCTTGGAGCATAGGAGGATGTTACAGATGTGCATAAGATCATTAGGGGGAATTGATCGAGTAGATACAGTCTTTTACCCAGAGTACGGGAATCAAAAACCAGAGGACATAAGTTTAAGATGAGAAGGGAAAGATTTAATGGAAATCTGAAAGGAAATGTTTTCACACAGAGGGTGGTGGAGATATGAAATAAGCTGCTGGAGGAGGTGGTTGAGGCAGAAACTATAACAACATTTAAAGGACATTTGGACATACATGAATAGGAAAGGTTTAGAGGGATATGGGTTAAATGTGGGCAGGTGGGACTAGTGTAATTGGGGCACTTTGTCTGCCATGGGCAAGTTGGGCCAAAGGAAATGTTTCCATGCTGTATGACTCCAGATTGAACTAAAATCAAACTGCTGGAGAAACTCAACGGGTCACGCAGCATCCTGGAAATGGACAAATCGGATGTTTACAAATATACAGGACAAGATGTTAAAAGTCCAATGTGCCAAATATCAATTTACTCCCGATGGTGATGGAAGCCTTCTGCACTCATCTATGCTCCTCCGATGTTGAGAAAGACTAGGCAGACACGTCATTGGGGTTATCAAGTGGGCACCTACTTTCATCGACGTTCTGCTGATTGAACCCACATTGTCTCCAGTAAGCTCAGCGGTGCATCTTGGCGTCCCAGCACCACCCCCCTCTGCATCTGTCTAGTCGGTTATTTGGGAGACCAAATGGGGTCTTTCCTCTTCAGCCAGAACCACTTGCTACTCCGCTCTGCCGTCTGTTATGTGTCTTTGATGGCCTTGCGTAGGGCTTGTCCGCTGATCCCTAGGTCCTTCATCAGTCTTAAGGTAGATGTTGCCACGAATCCTCGACATCCAACTTCTACCGGGCAGATCTTAGCTCCCCAGGCCCGTGTTCTGCCCCCGCTGCAAGCTCTGTATATCGCAGTTTCTTTCTTTCGAAGGCTTCCTGCACAGCATCCTCCCAAGGGACTGTCAGCTCCACGAAATACACCATGCGCTGAGAGTTTGACCAGAGCACAAGATCAGGCCTCAAGTTGGTGATGGCTATCTCTGATGGAACTGTAAGCTGTTGGTCCACATCCACCAGCATCTGCCAATCCCGGGCTGCCTCCAGCTGTCCAAATCTGGTCCTTGGTGGAATTTTCCATTGCCTTTGTCCTCCCCCCCCCCCCCCCCCCCCCCCCCCCCCCCCCCCCCCCGAACAAAGGCAATTGTCTTAACTGGGTTGGTTGTTCTGGGCGGCAGAGCATTGTTGGTTGTTCTCCTGCTTTCCAGAGTCGCTGCCAGGCATTTGAGCACTTGATTATGTCTCCAGGTGTACCGTCCTTGGGAGAGGCTTACTTTACACCCAGTGAGGATGTGCCTAAGTGTGGCTGGTGTTGAACACGGGGGGCATGATGGATCTTCGCCCAGCCATTGGTTGAGATTTTTTGGGCTAGGAAGGACATCATAGGTTGCCCGAATGAGAAAACTTGTCCTGCTCGCCTTCATCTCCCACATGTCCTTCCAGCTGATCTTCCTCTTTTCTACACTCTCCCATCTCATCCATTGGCTCTGTTTAGCTTGCGACACAGCCTTGGCACACCTACTCAACTCCTCCTGTCGGCGGACTTCAGCCATGACCAACTTCCGGCGCTCCAGTGATGATGCCTTGTTCCAGCAAGGTTGCTTTCCGCCAAGCCACTTCTTCCGTGTTGGATTTGCCCTACCATGTCGCCTTGGTGGAGAGCAGATTTTGCCTGCTGTGTGGCATTTTTAGTCGTCCACTTCTTTCCTGTTGCCAGGGTTGGAGCAGCAGCTCGGATGACAGTGTCCCTTGATTCTGCCAGGGTCATCTCTAGTCTGACTTTAGTGCACTTGAACTTCTCTGTGAAACTAGAGAGAGGTAGCTGGAGTACCCCCTGACCGTACAGGCCTACGCTGCTCAGGCACCGAGGAACACCTAACCACTTTCTCACAAAAGAGCTGATTGTTCTTTCTATCTTCTCGACTCTTGTGAGGGTGATGTCATACATGGTTAGTGGCCACATAAGGCGAGGTAGTAACCCAAACTGCAGGCACCAGGTTTTCAGCTTTCCAGGCAGCATGGAATGGTCGATGTTCACCAGACCTTTGATGACTTCTTGCCTAAACTCGTTAGCCTGATCAGTGTCCTTCAGTTTAGAGTTATACCATCTTCTCAGACTTTTGATTGGCTTCTCTGACACAGTTGGGATAGGTTCTTGATCAATGAAGAACCTTTGATCTGTCAGTTTGCTTTTGATTATAGAAATGCTTCTTGATTTGGATGGCTTGAATTTCATTCTGACCCCAGTAATGTTCTCTTGAAGCTTCCCTAAAAGGCGCCTGGTGCACGGTGTTGTTATTGTTATGATTGTCATGTCATCCATGTAGGCCCTGATGGGTGGTAGACGGACTCCAGACTTCAGCCGCTCGCCACCCACTACCCACTTGGAGGCCCTTATGATGACTTCCATAGCCATTGTAAAACTCAATGGGGAGATGGTACACCTCGCCATAATGCCAATCTCCATGCGGTGCCATGTGGTCATGAAGTCAGGCGTGGTGAAACAGAGCTGCAGATCTTGAAAATAAGCCTTGACAAGGCTTGCGATAGTCTGGTATCCTGAAGAAGTCAAAGGACGCGGAGAGGAAAGTGTGAGGGACAGTTCCGAACGCGTTGGCTAGATCAAGGAAAATGACATGCAGATCTCTCTTCTTTTCTTGCAGTCTGGATTTGGTGCCAAATCATGCTGGTATGTGCGAGACATCCAGAGAACCCTGGGATGCCTGCTTTTTGGACTGTTGTATCCACAAGGTTGTTTCTCTCTAAATAGCTGGTCATCCTCTGAGCTATGATGCTGAAGAAAATCTTACCCTCTACATTGAGGAGACTGATCGGGCAGAATTGGCTGATATCTGTGGATTCCTTCTCTTTCAGAATCAGGATTCCTCCTGCCCTGCGCAATGCTTTGGGTATGACTCTCTTCTCCCAAGCCACTCTCAGTAGCCTCCACAGGAAGCAAAGAACATCAGGAGCACCCTTGTAGAGTCAATACGGAACCCCATTTTTCTCTGGGGCTGAAGATGCTCTTGCCCGTTTTACTGTCTGTTCCACCTCCCTCCACTTTGGAGGACTAATGTCCATCTTATGCTCTGGTTGTTCAATTGGTGGAATGTCTGATGGAATAGCTGTCTTCTGGTGTCTCTTGTCATCTGCATGCATTCTTTCCAGATGCTCGTCCAGCTCCTGCCTTGATGTTTTCAGGTTTCCTCCCTTTTCTTTGATGAAAAGTGATTTTACGAACTTATAAGGGTCCTTGAAAAAGTGTGATCTCGTCCGTTCTTTCTTTTTTTCATGATTTCCGCAAGTACTCTGCTCATCTCAGGGTTGCTAAATGGTTTTTGATGTTTCCCTGGAGAACGTTGATGCCCTCCTTCTCACTATCAGATGCCTTCCTCCACTGCTTCTTGAGCAGCCTTCTCTTCCGGATTTAGGCATTCCATCTCCTTTTGCCGTCTGGACTTGCTTTCCAAAACTGGTGCCTTTTCCTTTTTCTCCCTTATTCCATATAGTTCTGTCCATAGCCATAGATGATGTTCCACATCTTATCAAGGTTTCTTTCAACTGTACCCCTTACACCCTGTAAGATACTGGTCAGGTCTGCATTTATGGTCTCCTATTCTTTCTTCTCCGAGGCTCCAGGCCATTTCACGCGAGGTTTTCTTCCGCTGATCTTTTTCTCTATTGCTGGTTTTCTTGGCTGCATGGGCTCCATATCTTCCTCTGCCTGCATAAAGGGCCTGTCCCACCAGCATGCAACTCTATGCGATGAACGCGATCAAACTAGAAGCGGGGGCCGCGCGGAGGTCGGGTGATCTCCTGTACAGGGCCGTTCCCACCAGCATGCGCCTGCATGCGGCAAGCGCAACCAAATCGGCAGTAGGGGCCGCGCAGAGGTCGGGTGAGTGGCACAACACGGAGCAAAGTGAGGCGAACTTGGAGCGAAGTCTAAGGTAAGTTCGCCAGGACAGAGAGGGGCACACAGAGAGGGGCACCGAGGCACACACACACGCAGGGCCACGGAGCCACACACATAGGGTCACGGAGGCACTTACAAATAGGTTCACGGAGGCACGATGTTGGGGCGGTGTGTAAATGTCGAGGCGACTGCGAGCCGATAAGCCGTTGCCGCGCGGAATTTTTGGACATAGTCAGTTTTTCGGAGCCCCGCGCGGTGTTGGGACGAACTCCGCACAATTCCGCATGGCTACGGCGTTCGAAGTGGGACCGGCCCCGCGATGCCGGACGGCTCAAGCGACCACGTTAGGTTGCGCTAATTGCATAGATTTGCATGCTGGTGGGACAAACCCTTAACTGTGCTTGAGTTTCCTTCATCAGAGGGAGGGTCCAGCTGAAACATCACCTGTGCACTTCCCTCTGTTGCTGCTACCTTATCGGCTGGGTTCTTCAGTTTGTTTTTTGTTCTAGATTGCAGCATTCGCAGTTTCTCATGTCTCCCTAAGTAGACTAAGCATTTGTTGTAAACCTGAGATGCTGAAAATGTAATAAATGTAATAAAATAAAAAGGAGTTTAATCACTGAGTTACATAGAACTATCTAAAGATCTTAAACTCAGGTTTATTCATTAAACCATACATGGGATTAAGTAATGGTTAGAAGGCTGAACAAAAATTATCCAAAGTCCATGAACAGAGCCAAATCATAAATGCCACAATTAAGTAATTTTCATTGTACTATTCATTGTAAACTTAGAGTTATTTAAGAAAGAACTGCAGATGCTGGAAAAATTGAAGATAGCCAAAAATGCTGGAGAAACTCAGCAAGTGATGCAGCATCTATGGAACGAAGGAATGGGTGACGTTTTGAGTCAAGACCCTTCTTCAGGCTGATGGGGGGGTTGGTGGGGGAGGGGGTTGGAAGGAGAAAGTAAAATGCGGAGACAGTAGGCTGTGGGAGAGCTGGGAAGGGGAGGGGGAGGAGGGAGAAAACGAGGACTATCTGAAATTGGAGGTCAATGTTCATACCGCTGGGGTGTAAACTACCCAAACAAAATATGAGGTGCTGCTCCTCCAATTTGCAGTGGGACTCTGGCCAAGGAGGAGGTCCAGGACGGAAAGATCAGATTCGGAATGGGAGGGGGAGTTGAAGTGCTGAGCCACCGGGAGTTCAGGTTGGTTAATGTGAACTGAGCGGAGGTGTTGGGCAAAGTGATCACTAAGCCTGTGCTAGGTCTCACCGATGTAGAGCAGTTGACACCTAGAACAGCGGATGCAATAGATGAGGTTGGAGGTGAACCTCTGCCTCACCTGGAAAGACTGCTTGGATCTTTGGATGGAGTCAAGGGAGGAGGTAAAGCGACAAGTGTGACATTTCCTGCTGTTGCGAGGGAAAGTACCAGGGGAAGGGGTGGTTTGGGTGGGATGGGACGAATTGATCAAGGAGTTATGAAGGGTGTGGTCTCTGCAGAGAGCCAAAAGGGGAGGAGATGGGAAGATGGGGCCAGTGGTGGGATCCCGTTGGAGGTGGCGAAAAAACGTACAGGTCAGAAATTGGTACAACTAAAAGAGTGATTAAATATTTAACACAACCATAGTAAGAGCGATATTGTCAATTGACCAGACATTTAATTTTTCTCATGTTAAAATGTGCATTGACCATAGTTTTCCTGAAGTTTCATTGTGGGAATGAATCCCATCATGTTCGGATAAGACCTGCCTGAAGCTTATGCAAGCTGTTCAACAGAATGGGATCCACATGGCATATGCTTATTTATTTATTTGTTTGTTGATTTGTTCCGAACAAGTAAAGACATAAATAGGAATAAATAACAACAACAAAATCGAAGTAGTCAAACGATTGGACATTCCAGGCAATATTTGCAAAACAATGAAACGTATAAAGCAAAATTTAAATGTCCAACACTCTTTCTTTACAAGCTCGAAAAGGAGCGAGAAGAAGAATAACTTATTTAATCTCACCCCTTCTCCCTAAACCCTTCTTCCATATTTAATAATTAATTAATTAATAATAATGATTATCACCATTATTAATAACATTGCTTATAATAATAATAACAATAATGATAATGTATCAATAGTAATGTAATATGTAACATAAGATACAATATATAATCTACAATAGCTAATTAATTATTCATTGAGTAATTTGTTAGATAATAATGATATAATTGTTAGTATTACCACATAGTGAAATAGTTCTTGGAAGAATTCAAAGTGCTCAATACAGATAGAGTATAGTTTTCAACAGGCACTTTATCAAAATTGAATTGGGGAAAATAATTGAAATCCAAGAGCAAAACTGAGCCTATTGTAATCATTTTTTTTTAAAATCGCATTATTCTTTATCTAATTCATAAACTTAACATGTAATCCTTTGAGGATATACCAAGTGCTTGGATCTGGTATCATGCCAAAATAAATTAAAACTAAAGATCATTTTAAGAAATTAATCCGCAAATTGAAAAATTATCAAACTGATGTGGTGATCAAGAAAGCACATCAGCGTATTTACATTCTTAGATGCCTGAAAAGATTTGGCCTGATGGTCTATAAAGATAATGTTAATGTCCTCGAGAATTCTCCCGACAGATACGCTACAGAAAGTATTTTTCATTGGATGCATCTCAGCTTGTTTTTGTAACTGCTCTGCTCTTGACCTCCTGAACCTGCAGAGAGTGGTGAATATTGCCTAGTCCATCACAAGTTAATCACTTCCTTCCATCCAATCACCTTCCATCCTCCCTCACCAGAGCTCCAGGAACCGTTCGTGAGGGAGGAGCGACGTCCGAGCGGTAAGCTTAAAACCCGAGCGCGGTAGTGGGGAAACTGCTAGAGTCAATTATTAAAGGTGGGATAGGAGTATATTTGGAAAGTGGTGAAACCATTAGACAAAGTCTGCATGGATTTATGAAAGGTAAATCATGTCTGACGAATCTTATAGAATTTTTCGAGAATGTAACTAACTAGATAAGGGAGAACCAGTGGATGTGTTATATCTAGACTTTCAGAAGGCTTTCGACAAGGTCCCACATAAGAGATTAGTATACAAACTTAAAGCACACGGTATTGGGGGTTCAGTATTGATGTGGATAGAGAACTGGCTGGCAGACAGGAAGCAAAGGGTAGGAGTAAACGGGTCCTTTTCAGAATGGCAGGCAGCGACTAGTGGGGTACCGCAAGGCTCAGTGCTGGGACCCCAGCTATTTACAATATATATTGATGATTTGGACGAGGGTATTGAATGCAACATCTCCACGTTTGCGGATGACACTAAGCTGGGGGGGTAGTGTTAGGTGTGAGGAGGATGCTAGAAATCTGCAAGGTGACTTGGATAGGCTGGGTGAGTGGGCAAATGCATGGCAGATGCAGTATAATGTGGATAAATGTGAGGTTATCCTCTTTGGTGGCAAAAACAGGAGGGTAGACTAATCTTAATGGTTGCAAATTAGGAAAAGGGGAGATGCAACGAGACCTGGGTGTCATGGTACACCAATCATTGAAAGTAGGCATGCAGGTGCAGCAGGCAGTGAAGAAAGCAAATGGTATGTTACAAAGGTCAAGGACAAAGGACATTTATTATCACATACACCAATTGGTGTAGTGAAATTTGACTTGCCAATGCAGCACATGAATAACGATAATACACAACACTAGAGTATTTAACAAAAAACATAAAAAACATCCCCCCACAATGGTTTCCACTGTGGGGGAAGGCAGCAAAGTCCAGTCCCATCCCCAGTTCACCCATAGTCGGGCCTATTGAGGCCTCTGCAGCTGCTGCTACGACAGCCCAATGCTTCAGGCCCACTCGCCGGATGATGAAGTTCTGGCGACGGGTGAACACTCTCAGCGGCCCATAGTGTCTGGAACGGCTGCTTCTCCCCGGAATTCGCAGCTCCCGTAGTCCACGGGCCGCGCTGGTCGGAGCTCCGACTTTGGTGATCTCGGCGTGAGATCCCAGGCTCCGCGGTTTTTAAAACTCAGCGCCGCCCGCCCGTGGCTAGAAGCTCCACAGACCCGCGATGTTACAGTCAGCGGTCCCAGCCCTCCAGAGCTCCACCGCACGGTGACCTGGGCAAGGCATTGCCCACTCCGCGATGGCGCCCCAGCGCTGTGTACCGCCACCGAAGCTGAACTCCTGGCCAGACCCGGCAGGAAACGGCGCTCCAGACTGCCGGTATGCCGTGAGGAAGGGGCGAAGATACGGCCCGGAGAAAAGCCGCATCTCCGACCAAGTAGGGACTGAGAAAATAGTTTCCCCCTTCTTTCCCCCCCCCCACCCTCTACATAAAAAGACTAAAAAACCTCCAAAAACAAACACTTTAACTAACTAAAAATATAAAAAAGTGAAAAATGAAAAGACTAACACCTGCTGGCAGGGCAGCCATACTCGATGGCGCCCCTACTGAAAACAAGTTAGCATTCATAGCAAAAGGATTTAAGTGTAGGAGCAGGGAGGTTCTGCTGCAGTTGTGCAGGGTTTTGGTGAGACCACACCTGGAGTATTGCGTACAGGTTTTGGAGATGGTTTATGCATGCAACCAATAATATAGCTACCTCAGTACCAATAACCCCACCTTAGTTAACATCAATCATAACGCTTTCCCCTCCCTGGGTAGAGTTCAGTAGAAGAATGTAACCAGTGCTTGCTGATGTGTGTTACACCGTATGCTATCATTAAAGGATGTTATACACTTCAAGAGTATGTGAATTGCTTATTTACAGTTTTGGTCTCCAAATCTGAGAAAAGACATTCTTGCCATAGAGGGCGTACAGAGAAGGTTCACCAGACTGATTCTTGGGATGTCAGGACTTTCAAATGAAACTTATAGAAACTTACAAAATTCTTAAGGGGTTGGATAGGCTAGATGCAGGAAGATTGTTCCCGATGTTGGGGAGGTCCAGAACAAGGGGCCACAGTCTAAGGATAAGGGGGAATTCCTTTAGGACCGAGATGAGGAAAACATTTTTCACACAGAGTGGTGAGTCTCTGGAATTATCTGCCACAGAAGGTAGTTGAAGCCAGTTCATTGGCTATATTTAAGAGTGAGTTAGATGTGGCCCTTATGGCTAAAGGGATCAGGGGGTATGGAGAGAAGGCAGGTACAGGATACTGAGTTGGATGATCAGCTATGATCATATTGAATGGCGGTGCAGGCTCGAAGGGCAGAATGGCTTACTCCTGCACTTATTTTCTATGTTTCAATCCATCTTCTTGATGCATGGCATCAGGAAGCTGGAATTATTGTCTAGGATGTCTGCCACACTGGCCATTCCCTTCCTACCTTCTGAGAAAAAATGACAGGAGCTTGTAAGCTTGGACGTCCAAACTTTAGAACAACTTCTCCCCCATGGCTATTGGACTCCTGAACCAATGACATCTTTCATGCACTGTTCCCGGAGGTGCTGCTACGTACACGTACTAATAACTTTGCCTCCATCGGTTATTCTGTTTTAGCAGGTTAGTTCTTTTTTGCTACTTCAAACGCACTACAATCTTTCTCCATTCTGCTGCTTTGCATTTGTTATTGCATTTATTGTTTTATCCATTATTACCATATACTGTTTCTGAGCTTCATGCAAACAAGGAATCTCATTATACCCTGGTGTATATGACAATAAGCTAATGTGAAATTGAATCTGAAGTAATGGGAGAGTGCGGCATCATAGCACAAGCTTGCATCCATTCAGGAATTCAAAGAGAGCCACTTATTTTATTGTTATTACTTTTTTCTTGTATTTCTCAGGTGAACAATTTACCCATGAGATCCGAGAATCTTTGCTATACACTCAGATATTCCATTTACTGCCTACATCAACAAAGAGCGGCAGTGACTAATAAGTAATACTTGCATTCAGCACTCCCAAGGTAAAAATGATCAGAAGTAAGCTGTAGGACATATTTCTGTCAACTGTACTGTGCTTAGCATGGCTAATCCTGCTACTCCTCCATGGGCAGATAATTTAACACTTCTCAGTCATTACAAATACCTTTCTTCTTTGCCATTCCCTCAGGATTCTGAACAATGCGCTTACATTCTGATTTAGTGGAATCCAAGGTTATTGATGAGGACAATGTAGAAACATAGAAATTAGGTGCAGGAATAGGCCATTCGGCCCTTTGAGCCTGCACCGCCATTCAATATGATCATGGCCGATCATCCAACTCAGTATCCCGTACCTGCCTTCTCTCCATACCCTCTGATCCCCTTAGCCACAAGGGCCACATCTAACTCCCTCTTAAATATAGCCAATGAACTGGCCTCAACTACCCTCTGTGGCAGAGAGTTCCAGAGACCCACCACTCTGTGTGGAAAAATGTCCTTCTCCTCTCAGTCCTAAAGGATTTCCCCCTTATCCTTAAGCTGTGACGCCTTGTCCTGGACCTCCCCAACATCGGGAACAATCTTCCTGCATCTAGCCTGTCCAACTCCTTAAGAAAACTGCAGGTGCTTCCACGGATGGGCAGGAAGTGTCTAACAGAGGAGACAGGTAGGTAGTTCAAGAGGTCGTTGGTTCATCCTGTCATTTACACTGGGGCCCTATGTGTGTGTGTGTGCATGGACTTAAGGTTTTCAGTATCATCCCAAATGGTCCTGCTCTGTTTTGAGCAGTTATTGGACTATGGATTCCCAAGAGTCAGTAGGGATTTACAAATTTTCAAGCCAGCTTTGAATACATCCTTGAATCATTTCTCCTGTCCGTCCAATAATCTATTCACACAGCAGAGGTAAATAAAGTATTTATTTCAGGACTCTGGTGTCAGCCATTGAACAATGGAATGAAAAGAAAGTCCCAGGATATAATAATATGGTACAAGTTGCTTACTCCATAATTCCTTATTTCTTACACACTATACAAGGGACCCCACATATGTTGCCAATACAATGGTGCTTGTTTTCAATAACCTATGGTGACTCCTAATGCTTTGCAATTTTTCATGTGAATTCAAACTACGGTTTTTCTTCATACACCTGAACTAGTACTGTCTCGAGTAAAGTGAGTATAAAATGCATTGCTTACATATGGGAGAAGAGGGAGGAGGAGGGAGGAGGGAGATGGGGGGAGGGGGGGTGGGAGGAGGAGGAAGAGGAGGATGAGAAGTAGAGAATTGTGTGTCACACAATATTACTTATTTCCTGATTTTTCTACAGGAAATTGGAAGAAATTGTCAAATAGTGAGATATTCATCCACCTATATGTACTTGCTTAATACAAAAATATTGCGAGACTAGATCTTATACTAGATCAGGACTAATTCTTACAGTAAGGCATTTGACAAGGTTCTGCATGGTAGGCTGCTCTGGAAATTAGATTGCATGGGATCCAATGAGAGATAGTTGAATGGATAGCAAAGTGGCTCCATGGAAGGAAGCAGAGAGTGATGCTGGAAGGTTGCTTCTCAGACTGGGGGCCTGTGACTAGTGGTGTGCTCAGGGTCCAGTGCTGGGCTCATTACTGTTTGTCATCTACATCAATGATTTGGATGAGAACAGACAGGGCAAGATTAGCAAGTTTGCTGATGATACAAAAGTAAGTGGTTTTGCAGATAGTGAAGATGGTTGCGAAAGATTGCAGCAGGATCTGGATCGATTGGTCAGGTGGGCTGAGGGATGGTTGATGGAATTTAATACAAAGAAGTGTGAGGTGTTGCATTTTGGGATGTCTAACAAGGGCAGGATCTATACAGTAAATGGTAGACCTCTGGGTGCAGAGCAGTGGGAGTGCATGTGCACCTAAAGGCCGAGTCACAAGTAGATAAGGTGGTTAAAAAGGTTTTTGCCACATTGGCCTTCATCAGTCAGAGTATTGAGTATAGAAGTTGGGAGGTCATGTTACAGTTGTATAAGATGTTGATCAGACCGCATTTAGAATATTGTGTTCAGCTTTGGGTACCATGTTATAGGAAAGAAATTGTCAAGCTTGAAATAATTCAGAAAAGATTTTCAAGGATGTTGCCAGGACTAGAGAGTGTGAGCTTTAGGGAGAGGTTGAGTAGGCTGGGTCTCTATTCCTTGGAGTGAAAAAGGATGAGGGGTGATCTTATAGAGGTGTGCAAATTCATGAGATGAATAGATCGGGTAGATGCACAGAGTCTTTTGCCCAGAGTAGGGGAATCAAGGACCAGAGGACATACAGTACGTTCAAGGTGAAGGAAAAGATTTAATAGGAATCCGAGGGGTAACTTTCTCACACAAAGGGTGGTGGGTGTATGGGACAAAGTGCCATAGGAGGTAGTTGAGGCTGGGACAATCCCAACGTGTAAGAAATAGTTAGACAGGTACATGGATAGGACAGGTTTGGAGGGATATGAACCAAGAATAGGCAGGAGGGACTAGAGGCTGGGACAATCCCAACGTGTAAGAAATAGTTAGACAGGTACATGGATAGGACAGGTTTGGAGGGATATGAACCAAGAACAGGCAGGAGGGACTAGAGGCTGGGACAATCCCAACGTGTAAGAAATAGTTAGACAGGTACATGGATAGGACAGGTTTGGAGGGATATGAACCAAGAACAGGCAGGAGGGACTAGAGGCTGGGACAATCCCAACGTGTAAGAAATAGTTAGACAGGTACATGGATAGGACAGGTTTGGAGGGATATGAACCAAGAACAGGCAGGAGGGACTAGTGTAACTGGGACATTTAGGTTGGTGTGGGCAAGGTGGGCCGAAGGGCTTGTTTCCACACTGTTTCACTATGACTCTATGACTATGACTCAATGACAAATATTTTCAAAGTTGCTGCAATTGGAACAACTACCAAACAAAAGTTGTTCGGTGATATTAGAACAAATAATCAACAACCTGGTCATGGCAGTAAGATTTACAGATTGACTTGAAAGGGAAAGAGAGTGATAAGATGAAGAAATTCCAGAACTTTAAGTCGTAGGTAGTTGAAGTATTGCTTCCAATGATAAAGCAAACAAAATCTGGATTTGGTAAGAAATCAGAAATGGCAGAATGTAATGATCTTGAAAAGCTGTGGGATTGAAACTCGCAAACCAGAAAGCAAAGTTAATTTTTCAATGCATAGCTAAAGATAAACAGACACAAGAACAGATTGCTGATGCTGCAAAGCCTACTGCTTCCTGTAGCATGAAAAACGAGATGTGCTTCAATATACTTGAAACATTTTGCTGTTGGATTAGATTTTTAGAGACTTACCTGATGTGGAAGCCGCCAAACAAGCAGGTTACAAGAAGTAATCCAAAATGCCAGAAGGGCTGGAATACAAACATGAGGAATCCATGTTTTTTTTTAGTAGAGCATTGGTCAGACCTGATTTGAAGAACTAGATACACTTCCAGGCACACTTCTCAGGAAAAATATTTATTTTAAAACTCTGAATGTTTGAAATCTGAAATAAAAGCATGGCATATTAGAAGCTTTCAGCATCAGGCTAGCCATCACATGTGGAAAAGAATAAAGAATTAGTGGCTTAGATTAGATACACTTTATAGGATTAAGCGTCTCAGACTTGCTTCATAAGTTCATAAGTGATAGGAGCAGAATTAGGCCATTCGGCCCATCAAAGTCTATTCTGCCATTCAATCACGGCTGATCTAACTCTCCCCCCGAACCTCATTCTACTGCCTTGTCCCCATAACCCCAGCCACCCATACTAATCACAAATCTATCTATCATTTCCTTAACAATATCCATTGACTTGGCTTCCACAACCTTTTGTGGCAATGAATTCCACAGATTCACCACCCTCTGACTAAAGAAATTCCTCCTCATCTCCTTCCTAAAGAAATTAGAAACATAGAAAATACGTGCAGGAGTAGGCCATTCGGCCCTTAGAGCCTGCACCGCCATTCAATATGATCATGGCTGATCATCCAACTCAGTATCCTGTACCTGCCTTCTCTCCATACCCCCCTGATCCCTTTAGCCACAAGGGCCACATCTAGCTCCCTCTTAAATATAGCCAATGAACTGGCCTCAACTACCTTCTGTGGCAGAGAATTCCAGAGACTCACCACTCTGTGTGAAAAATGTTTTCCTCATCTCGGACCTAAAGAAATTCCCCCTTATCCTTAGCCTGTGACCCCTTGTTCTGGACCTCCCCAACACGGGGAACAATCTTCCTGAATCTAGCCTATCCAACCCCTTAAGAATTTTGTAAGTTTCTATAAGATCCTCCCCCTCGGTCTTCTAAATGCTAGCGAGTACAAGCCAAGTCTATCCAGTCTTTCCTCATATGAAATTCCTGACGTCCCAGGAATCAATCTGGTGAACCTTCTCTGTACCCCATCTATGGCAAGAATGCATTCCTCAGATTTGGAGACCAAAACTGTACGCAATACTCCAGGTGTGGTCTCACCAAAACCCTGTACAACTGCAGTAGAGCCTCCCTGCTACTATACTCAAATCCTTTCACTATGAATGCTAACATACCATTTGCTTTCTTCACTGCCTGCTGCACCTGCATGCCAACTTTCTGAAGAAGGGTCTCGACCAGAAACGTCGCCTATCTCCTTCGCTCCTTAGATGCTGCTCAACCCGCTGAGTTTCTCCAGCTTTTTGTGTAACCCCCCCCCCCCCCATCTGCCAACTTTCAATGATTGGTGTACCATGACACCCAGGTCTCGTTGCATCTCCCCTTTTCCTAATTTGCCACCAATTACTCTTCATCTCCTTCTCCTTACATGGATGCTGCCTGACCTGCTGAGTATTCCCAGCATTTCCTGCTTTTACTTCAGCAAGGATACAATGGACTTAAATGCTTGCCATATAGATGCATTAGAATTAGATCCGACCATATCAGTGGTATTTCATCAGTTTTATTTTTTTTTAACATTTCAGAACATTCGTCAGGGCCTTGCTGAGTCTTGTCTCCTGATGTCTTACCGTTTTGAGACTTATTTTGAGAACATGGTGGTGTGATACGCAACACACTACTACGTCTTCTGGGTTGTATGATATGCTCAAATCTGATATCACTCGATAAATGGAGTGTTTGTAACAATATGTCTCTCTCTGATGTTTAAGAAGGAACTGCAGATGCTGGAAAATCGAAGGTAGACAAAAATGCTGGAGAAACTCACCGGGTGAGGCAGCATCTATGAAGCAAAGGAAATAGGCAATGTTTCGGGTCGAAACCCTTCTTCAGACCGCTTTGTCTCCCTTTGATCTTGATTTCAGCATTTGGTCTCCTTATACAGTATCTTCGGATGATTTTGTGAATTTCAGTGTGGGTCTTTGACCAACATGGTAAGAGGACAATCACATGCTTTTGTGTTATCTTGATTTAAAATAATTACTTATCCCATTGTACTTAGCTGTGTTGATTATAACAAGATACTGTAAGTGTTTGTTTCCTGAGCATTATAGACACTTTGTAGGTTTAGTGCACTTTGTAGGTTCGGTACTCTTGCTCTGCACAATCCATTTCTGAACTGAATTAACTTATTTTTGGTCATAATTATTTCCTTGCATAGAAGTTAAAACTAGGCAAAATAGTCTTTTACTACATTTATGGGAATCCTAGTCATCCATGATTTTCCACTAAAGGTTGCTGGAACTTCTTATACAGGAATCAACGTTTTGCTTCAATGCTGGGAGTTGAAAATCAGATATAAAAAATAGATCTAAAATAGGTAAATACATAAACACAAAATTAAAAACAATAAAATGAATCCAAAACACATACACTCATTTCCACACTTCCTGAATGCTGTTTAATGAAATCGCTAAGGACAGTGACATTTCTGACATTTACCCTTAAAAAGGACCTTCAGATTTATTCTTATCTTTTTTATAAATGTTCAATTTATGGGAAGGAATATTTAATTAGTAGTAAGATAGATTTTATAATGTTTAAAGATGTGTGCGCGGCAAACTCCTCTAAGTCATGCACAGAAAACATATGTGTAGTGTAATGCACAATACCCATTCTCAGCTTCACAATTTGTAGAGTTCACCAAAACGAAAAAGAGTATTTGATGGATCCAACCTGAAATATTCCAGTTTAATATAAACTTCTTTTGTTGTCCTGGATGTTCATTAGTAGATCAGTAGACATTTTCAATTCGTTCACCACAGAAGTACTGCAGCGATTACTGCAGGAAGAGTATCAAACTGCACAAATGCTGATGGGGCTGATGGCTGTACATTCAGGGGATGGTTTATCTTCCACAATCCCAGATATCAACCAAAAGAGCAGTATTAAAGCATGCCCTAGAGCAATCAAGATTGTGAAATACACAATCTATGAGAACAAGAGAAAGAGCGAGATAAATGTGATTTGCTGTTCTGATCATGTGGTTTTCTTTCCTGAACTCCCGTGCTTCCTGATTCTCCAAAGAGATACAATATTCACAATACTGTTGTAAAATATGCTCCTTTTGCTTGCATTCCATCAGAACTAATAGAAATGTTAATTAGCATAAATTATTGAGTCTTTTAAAAGCCTTTTGAAAGATGACGGAATGACTTCATTGTGTACATATGGCAACATAAGTTAATTTGGGATTTTTTTTGTTTGAGAGCTGGGGCTTGGAAATTGTTAGATATTATATTCCCAAAACAGGTGCTCAGTAGAAAGTTGATAACTGCATGATCCTGCAGATTATGGTGAACATAGCCCAGTCCATCACACTCATCCCTTCCTTTCCTTCAGTCCATTTTCACGGTGCATGCATCAGGAAGGCTGGAAGTATTGTGAAGGATGCCTGCCTCCATGGCCATTCCCTTTTCTTCTATCTTCTGGACGGAAATACAGGAGCTTAAAAGCTCAGAAGCCCAGATTGAAGAACAGCTTCTTCTCCACTGCTATCAAACTCCTGAACCATTCATCTCATTCACTACTCCTTCCTGGAGGTGCTGCCATGTACCTTTACTCTATCTCAGTTGGCTTTTCTATTATTGTACTTTCATATGTTTTTGAATTAATTAAATTTCATTACAATCTTGAACCATTCTGCTGCTTTGCTCTCATCATTTTATTTGTCGCCCCCCCCCCCCCCCCCCCCCCCGGGGTCTCCCCTCCCTCCTTCCCGTTCTCCCACTGAAAAAGGACAAAAAATCTGACCCAAACTATACTCACTGAACGTACAGCACTTAATTCGATTTTTATTTAGTGTTATACGATTATTATAGTGTTCAACCTTTGACAAATCCCATGATTCCTTACGTTTTTTGAAAAACCGAACTCGCTTATTTCTCTTGAGAAAGAGCAGATACAGTAGTTGATTATGTGGAATAAATTATGCAGAAGAAAACCATCAGACTTTTAATAATAAAACATGCATTTCCCAAGGAAAAACACCAGTACATAAATAATTTGCCTGAAGATCAATGATTCTTTCATGTAAATTGAATGTAAATTACTGGAAAAAGTACATGTAATCTATTTGAGTTGCAATATGCAATTTTCCTACTACCTTTTGATTAACACAATAGTGCATCTGTCATAGATCATAATATGAACTTTAAGGTAGCAATAAGAATGTCTGAATATCTGTTGTTTCAATAAATAATCAACAACAGTTTATTTAATCAATGCAAATTAGATTATATTCAATAGGAATTATATTGACTGTTGCAATGAAAGATTGATATGATAACTTAAGTCTGATTTGTAAAAGTTCACTGTTTTGGAGGTTGGTTATTCATTTTCAATGTGTTATATTTGTCAAATGTGACATGTGTGTCAATGTGTTAAATCACCATTTGGTACTGACAGCTCAAAAGCAGAAACAATCATTTATTTTTATCCATCACTTCTAACAAGGCCAAACCATTCCACAATGCTTCACTGGAATGTTACCAGACAAATGAACTGATTCCTTGTCCCACTGAAGTATATTAGACAAGGTATCTAAAAGCTTGGACAAAGAGATACATTGTCAAAAATATCTTAAAGGAGGACAGCAAGACAGAGTTTTGAAAATGTTCTTGAAGGGATTTACAAAGTTCAGGGATTTTAATGCTGAAAGTACCAAAACTAATGTTGGAACAAATAAATTCTAGACTGGTCAATGACCAAAGATAATTTTTTAACCCCATTGTATTTTTTTTTCCAATTCAGCATTATTTGGCTTGTTATATTTCAAATCCTTCAGCAGAATTTGATAACTTATTGTATTAGGTGTTAAATATTACATGGTTAATAATAAAACTTTATTAGATTACCTGTATTATTGTTTAATTCACATTCTTCAGAATAGTTAAGCACGTGAAAATATTCAAATATTTCATTCAATCCATCTGAACACTTACAGTTAATTAATAGTAAACCATTTTTATCGTCAAAGCTGATAATTGTTGATAATAATTTGCCAATTTGTAAGTGCTACTCTTATGCAATGCTAATTATCTTTCCAAACACTAATTTAGGTTTGATTTTACAAATTGTATTTACAGTAAAGTTCACAACAAATCCCTAACCTTTGCAGAAATCCTCTAAATAAATGAAGGGATTGAAAGCTGAAGAGCAAATACATATTAATGACACTTACATTAAATTAAAAGCAGCTGGGAAGACCCTTGAGATCAATCAGCTGTCCAGATGAAATATAATTATACTGTTCATGCAAATGAATCCAGCTGTGAGGTTATTAATACTGCATCATTAGATGCAAACAGTTCACAGGCTTCTAATTTACTGATCAGTCTGTGTGTGTTTACATGCTACCTGCAGTGAAATAATAAGCAGCTCAACCAAAAGGTGCAATCTTGAAATGAAAAATTGAAACAGACTCTTCAGATAAAATATCACAAAGCATTGCACAGTATTCAAACCACAGAGCTGCAAACACCACAGAAAGATGCATTATTATATTCCTGATTTAAACATTCTGATACATCAGTGCAACAGCAAACTAACAATATTTAA
Source organism: Raja brachyura (assembly GCA_963514005.1). The sequence continues at coordinate 49,096,576 of OY740783.1, forward strand.
AGATTGCATATATTTTTCATTGAGGTCCTGGCCTTTAGCACCAAAGTAATGGTGTAGGGAAATAATTGCTCGAAGCAAAAGGCAGAAGCTAGAAAATTCCTTTAGTATGCACTTTGCTTGACCATTTAACATCAGAAGTATAGAGAAACCCTATTTTGTTAGTTTACACATTCTTCTACCAGGCTACCGTTACATTTATGATAGATCAGCTGAAACAACTTTCTACTAGAAGTATGTCTAATAAGTTGATATCTGCTATCACAAATAGTTGATGTCAAAGGATAGGTTCCCAACTGGAATTGCAATAGTTCCTATCCTCTTCTGGCAAATGGATTGATTTCTGGGAAGAAAGCAGCACGAAAGTTAAAGTTGTGGTAGAAGTGCCGTTCAATGTAGTGTCAAGATCCAAATCTAACCTGAATAACAAACTGTTTATAAATGCAGACATATTGACTAATTGTTTCTCAGTTTCACCCTGAGATGCTTGCCAAAAATATTTAAAATTGACTTGGTTTGAACAAAAGAAGAATTCAGCTCCTCTGTCAGTGTAGAAGGTTTGGAGATGGTCATAACTTGCTTTCATGTCATGGTTGTAGTATTGCAAATATGCAATCATTGTAAAAGCACTTTTTCTCACCTAAATCATTTTTCATCTGACGTCGAGTCATTAACTTAACGTTTATGCAAGTTGGTCAATTAATGTGGCATCGGGGATGACAATGATAACACCGATACTCACAGTAGGGTGAACTCACATTACATACTTTATTTCAAATGACAGACGAGAAGGTCCAGGACCGCGAATAGGCGTTATCCCATGTCGTTCTGGTCACCCCATTACGGGAAAGATTTGAAAGCTTTGGGGAAGGTGCAGAGGAGTTCTTAAATATAAGAACTCTTATATTTAATGGCCCTAGCAACGAAGGCAAGCATATCATCTGCCTTCTTTACTACCCTATCTACTTGTGCTGCCACCTTTAGGGAGCTATGAACTTGGACTCCAAGATCACTTTGCACATCAATGCTGTTCAGGGTCTTGTCATTAACTGTAAACGCTCTCCTTACATACAACCTCCCAAAGTGCAACACTTTCAGACTTGACTGAGTTAAACTCATCTGCCATTATTCTGCCCATTTCTGCAGCTGATCTATATCCCAATGTATCTTCTGACAACATCCCTTACTGTCTGCAACTCCTCCAATTTTGGTGTTGTCAGCATATTTACTCAACAACCCATCGACATTTACATCTAGGTTATTTATGTATATCACAACCACAGAGGACCCAGCACAGATCCTTGCGGAACTCCACTGGTCACAGACATCCAGCCAGAATATCTACTGTCCACCATGACCCGCTGTCTTCTGTGAATAAGCCAGTTCTAAATTAATATGACCAACTGATGGTGAATCATGAATGTTGCGTGGATCTATACCCTTTGCAATGACATGAAGTTAGGTGTGAGGATGTTTGCTGTTGTTTGAACAGTATTCAATTTAATATGTGGTTTTCAGATAATGAAAAAGGCTATGTTCAATTGAAACAAGACCTGCACAGCATTCAGGCTTAATGCAATGTGGCAAGTAATATTTGCATACCACAAATGGCAGAAAAGGACTATTTTCAGCAAGAGAAAAATCGAACAATCTTCCTTGACATTCAATTGAAACAAAATCAGTCATTCCCCTCCATTAATATTGTGAGGATCACCACAGACTAGAAACTGAAACTGAACTTGTCCCAGAAAGTACTGTGGCAATAAAAAGAGTTAAATATTCCATGGCCAGTGTCTCATTTCTTGTTGCTGGAAAATTGTTTCATGAGATTCCTGCAACAGACAGACGCTAGCAATCTCTGCTCGTCGGAAGATGAATCAAATTTGTGAAGCCAATGACAGAGGCAGAGGAAAAGGAAAAATGCAGAGGTTAGGAATGGAAATGACAGCCAACCAACGGGCAAGGTGAGGGGATAAATATGCCTATTGCACCCTACCTTTTTAGTTTAGTTTTATTTAGACATAGTTTTATAGAGACAGTGCAGAAACAGGCCCTTTGACCAAGTCCGTGATGACCAGCGATCCCCATACACCAGCATTATCCTACACCCAGGGACAATTTACAATCTTTACTGAAACCATATTAACCTATGAACCTGTACGTCTTTGAAGTATGGGAGGAAACCGGAGTACCCAGAGAAAACACACGGGGTCACAGAGAGAACGTACAAACTCCATGCAGACAGCACCTGCAGTCAGGATTGCACACGGGTCTCTGGAGCTGTAAGGCAGCAACTCTACCACTGCACCACCGTGCCTCCCTTGGGAGATCAGGGAGACATCTGTGAGACCAGAAGCTGAAGTGCCCAGTTCAGCCCAGCTTGAGGAGTGTGAGACCACTGCAGAGGCCAGCGGTCCCAGCTCCAGGGGACAGTGAGCAATGAAGCGCAGAACACACTCCAGTTTTGGGAAACTGGGAACAGTACAGAGGTCAGCAGCCCCCAGCTCTGGGAGACTAGGAACACGGCAGAGTCCAGCGGCCCCCAGCTCTGGGATACCTGGAGCAGTGATGCGCAGAGCACATTCCAGTTCTGGGAAACTGGGAAAAGTACAGAGGTGAGCAGCCCCCAGCTCCGGGAAACCGGGAGCTGTAAACTGCCGATCGCACCACTGCCCCGGGAGATGAAGGATTCAGAGCTTCCAAATGAGGGAGAAACAAGGAAGAACCTCCCCCCAGCAGTACCACATTTAGCCTGAGGAGACCCCTCTCCCTAAGGGAGATGACACCCTGTTCCTGGGCCCAAAAACGGTGCTACAATTCACGAAGGCCATGGGCATGTGGACCCAGGACATAGGACTGTGAACTCCAAATGTACAATGGAGGTAAAACTGGCATCTTTAAACGTACGTAGTGTGAAGAGCATTGTGTGATGTGTAAATGCCTTGCCTGGCCAAAGTCAAGACAGATGTCAAGGTCGCGATGGTGGCCCCACGGCCTGTCGGTGTGGTCAGAGGGCAATGTCAGTCTGCATGGAGGGAACTTCTCAATCACTGAAGTCAGGGAGGTGGTTGGGGGGGCATCTCATGGTGGACTTAATGTACCGTAACTCTCCAATCCGGCTGATCAATGTGTACACGTTGCCCATGCGGAACGAGTGGCTGGCCGTCTTCCACCAGCTCCCCCCCGCCCCCCGCTGCTGGTGACTCCCGGCTGGTCGCTCTGGCCGGTGGCTTCAACTGCATCATGGATGCGGCTGGATGATCTGGCAGTGCGGGAGTGGAACAGCACCTCCACACTCCTGATGTAGACGGTCAAAGATGCAAAACTGTGCGATACCTTCAGCAACCCTGGAGGTGGATCTGAGTCGTAATTCACCTGGTAGATACCAGATGGCTCAGCCTGGTCCCAGATAGACTTCCTCTTTAAACTGAAGGCTGTCACGGTCAGATGCATCAACTGGTCATAATTTATCCCAAACAGCTCCGTAACAGAGGACTCTCTGATTTACAGACTGTTGCAAGGGACACATTCAGAGATGGACAACAAGTGCTACTGGAAGGTCATCAACTCAATCAAAGACACTCTTCGGTCCTGATCTGCCAGTAGAGCAAGTGGTCCATCAGGGAATGTTGCCAACTGACCCATTTCAGACTGTAGGAGTACATGCAGAGGGATGCACTGAAGCTCGGTGCAGCCAATGCCAATGCTCTGTGGGGGACAACCACAGTCTAAGGTCATTTAGGGGCAGGCTCTGGTGGGGATGCCCCTCAAACAAGGGAAGGGATATCAAGTCAAGGGCCACATGAGTGGCAAGGGTGCTTGGCATAAGAATAGTTTGTGAACACTAATGAATGTATGTGTAGATGCTGAGAACATCGGAAGAGTTTTTACACTGATTCTTGTTCTGTATATTTTTTTAATTATCCTGAATAAAGTTTATTTTTTGAAAAAATAACATGTTGCTTATTACAAAATCAGAATTATGCTGTAATATTCTGCATTTATTCTTCTGTCCAATAATATTCTGCAATGCTCTTATAACACTCAGGAAACGATATACCATCTGAGAAAGACAAATCCATAGCAGCTTCTATTCCACCACTTTGTGTAATGATTTCTTCCAAGACGCGACGATTTACGATTTACAAGATGCACTGTAGCAACTCATCAAGATTCCTTTGTCTGGAGCTACTAAACTTGTTTCTTCTTATATTCAGAAGGGAGAGGCCAGTTTGCAAAACCTAGCCATTTTAGAAATCCCTTTCAAATAACTATACCTTTCAAATTTTGCAATACCTTAATTGTCCCCCTCATTCCCCTTGGTCCACTTCCTCTGCCCTTTCTTTGTCGTACCTGACCATCAGGGCCGAGCAGGTGTGCAGAGCAGACTCCACCCAGGGAAAGCCATGGTGTCAGCCCTAGGGTGCTCAAGGCGTGTGCCAGCCAGTTGTGTGTTGTACTCCAGCAAATATTCAACCTGAACCTGAGCCTGGAGAGGGTTCCTGTGAAGTGGAAGACATCCTGCCTGGTTCCTGTACCAAAGAGGACGCGTCCCAGCTCCTCCAATGACTACAGACCAGTGGCGCTTACCTCACACATCATGAAGTTCCTGGAGAGGCTGGTGCTCACTCACCTGTGATTCCTAGTTAAACCCTACCTGGACCCCTTGCAGTTCGCTTACAAAGATCGGGGCTAAGGATGCCATCATCTACCTTCTCCATCTATGCTCACCTGGATAAACTGGGAAGTACTCTGAGAGTCATGTTTTTTGTTACTTCTCATGTGCTTTTAACACCATCCAGCCTGCATAAGATGGAGCAAACTGACAAAGGTGCAGGTAGATGCTCCATTGGTGTCCTGGATCACCAACTAGCTGACTGGCCGACTACGTCAGGCGACAGAACTGTGTCTCGGACATGGTACTGATCAACATAGGGGCACCATAGGGGACTGTCCTCTCTCCCTTCCTGTTCAAGATCTACACCTCGGCCTTCAGATATAACTCAGACTCCTGCCATCTGCAGTAGTTTTCAGGTGACTCTACAATTGTAGGCTGCATCAGTGAGGGGCGGGAAGTTGAATACAGAGGTGTAGTCAAAGCTTTTGTTGAGTGGTGTGGGCTGAATCACCTGCAGCTCAACACTGACAACACTAAGGAGTTAGTGGTAGACTTTAGGAGGAGAGGAACACCCCTGTCCCCTGTCCCCATCAAGGGTGTGGAGGTGCATTTCAGCAAGGAGTACAAGTACCGTGGGGTTTACCTAGACAGTAAACTGGACTGGTTCAGGAATGCTGAGGCACTGTACAAGAAGGGACAGGGCCATCTGTACTTTCTGAGAAGGCTCTAGCCAATGCCATCTTCTTCGCTGCCGTGTGCTGGGGCAGCAAGGCGAAGGCTGCAGACGCCAACAAAATCAACAAGCACATCAGGAAGGCTGGCTCTGTCCTGGGGGTGGAGTTCGATTCACTGGAGATGGTCATGGAGGGGAGGTTGCTCCTCAAACTGAAGAGCATCTAGGACATTACAGCTCACACACTGGTCAACCTGAGGAGCAGCTTCAGCAACAGACTGGTTCCACCAAGATGCAGCACAGAATGCCACGGGAGATCATTTTTCCCTGTGGCTATCAAGCTGTACAACCTCCCCCTTCTGTAGTGGGGTAGACTGATTTCCCTCCATGCCCCCCACTCCCACCCCCTCCCCAAACTTTGCACATCCCCAATCCTGGACTTTCCACTCGTAACTTTAATTTCATGTTTCATGTATCTTGTGTTTTATGACTGTTGGCAGATCAATTTCCCTCCTGCTATAAATAAATTACTATCTTATCTTAACGTATCGTATATCGTAATTGGGTCAAAATTCTGGCATTTCCAATTCAGCAGCACTTTGGAAGCAGTGATTCACAAGAAGCCTCTGTTCACAACTCCTCTGTTCCCGACAGCGCTATTAGCATGGAGGGGTTAACAACATTCAGGTTGGACAGAAGCTACGCTCTCAGTGGGAAATCCCAGGGTAGTGGTGTGTGCATTTACACTAATAACAGTGGTGTAAAAATGCCACCGTGGTCTCAAATTATTGCTCCCCAGACATTGAGTTTTTGACAATAAAATGTAGACCCTTCTATCAGCCCAGGGAATTTACCATTATAACCATCACAGCCGTGTACATCCCCCCCAGTGCAAACACCAAGGAGGCCCTGAATGCTCTTTATCGTTCCATTAGTGACCTGCAATCTATACATCCAGATGGCGTTTTCATTGTTGCTGGGGATTTTAACCAGGCCAACATGAAGACAGTTCTCCCACATTACTACCAGCATGTAGACTTTGCAACCAGGGGATTGAACACACTGGACCTAGCCTATACAAACATCAAGAAGGCATTCAAGGCAGTCCCCACCCCCACCTTGGTTCCTCAGACCATATCTCTGTGATGCTAATTCCTCCATACAGGCCCCTGCTTACCAGAGAAAAACCTACTGTGAAGGAGGTTAAGGTCTGGCCAGAGGGAGCTATGACAACACTACAGGACTGTTTTGAATGCACGGACTGGGGCATGTTCAGGAAGGCTGCAACTGACCGTCAACACAACAACCTGTAGGAGTATGTAGCGTCCGTGTCTGCTTACATGGAAAAGTGCATAGAGAATGTCTGTGTCACCAAGACCATCACTATACGGGCCAACCAGAAACCCTGGATGACCCCAAAGGTACGTGGAATGCTAAGAGCACGTAATGCCGCGTTTAAATCCGGTGACGTGATGGCACTCAGATCCGCAAGAGCCAGCCTGAACCGAGTCATCAGGCTGGCAAAGCATGCCCATGGTCAGAAAATCCAGAGCTTCTTTCATGACCCCATGAACACCAGGCACATGTGGCAGGGAATCAAAACAATCACGGACTATGAGAAAGCTCCACCACCCTATGATGACAACATTGAGTTCCTCAATGAACTCAACAACTATTTTGGACGGTTCGAGGCATTAAATAACACACCTGCGAGAAAAGATATTCCTCACTGTGATGAACAGGCACTCAGTCTTGATATAGTGGATGTCCGGAGGACCCTAAAAGGTGTGAACACACGGAAGGCGGCAGGTCCTGATAACATTCCAGGGCGGGTGCTCAGGGAATGTGCTGATCAGCTGGCACATGTCCTTACGGACATCTTCAACACCTTGCTGAACCAGGCTGTGGTCACATCGTGTTTCAAGACTGCCACCATCATACCAGTGCCAAAAAAATCAAAAATACAATGTCTCAACGATTACCGCCCTGTAGCACTCACTCCCATAATGATGAAGTGCTTTGAGAGGCTGGTCAGGGACCATATTACCTCCAGACTTCCCTCCACACTTGATCCATACCAGTTTGCTTACAGGCCAAACCGCTCCACAGAGGACGCTATATCCTCCGTACTCCATCTGAGGCTGGAAAATCTAAAGGAGAACAACACTTATGTGCGAATGCTGTTCGTGGATTTTAGTTCAGCATTCAACACAATCATCCCTCAGCACCTGATAAGCAAACTGGGTCCATTGGGCCTCAGCACCCACATGTGTAACTGGCTACTGGACTTCCTCACTGACAGACCCCGGTCTGTGAGGGTTGGAAACAACATCTCTAACATCATCTCTCTGAGCACTGGCTCCTCTCAGGGCGGTGTCCTGAGTCCACTGCTGTTTACCCTGATGACCCACGACTGTTGTGCCAGGTTTAGGACAAACCACATCATGAAGTACGCAGATGACACAACAGTGGTGGGCCTCATCCGGGACGGCAATAAGCTGGCTTACAGGGAGGAGGTGAAACAACTGGTGCACTGGTGCAATACGAACAACCTGATCCTGAATGTCGAAAAAACAAAGGAGGTCATTGTCGACTTCAGGAAAAACTGGCACAGTCCAACACCACTTCACATCAATGACAGCGATATGGAGTTGGTCAGTAGCACTAAGTTCCTGGGGGTGCAGATCACTAACAGTCTGACCTGGTCAAATAACATCTCATCAACAGTTAAGAGAGCGCAGCAGCGGTTGCACTTTCTGCGCCGGATGAGGAGAGCTCACCTCCCCCATCCCGTCCTCATCACTTACTACAGGGGCACCATAGAGAGTATTTTGATCAGCTGCATCTCTGTCTGGTTTGGGGACTGTAAAGCCTCCTACTGGAAGTTTGTGCAGAGAGTGGTGAGGACAGCTGAAAAAATCATCGGGACTTCTCTCCCTTCAATCGGGGATATTGCGGCCAAACGTTGCGTGTCTAAGGCCAGCAGTATTATAAAGGACCCCACACATCTCCATCACGAACTGTTCACTTTGCTGCCCTCGGGCAAAAGATATCGTAGCATAAGGAGCAGAACATCAAGGTTCTACAACAGCTTCTTCCCACGAGCCATCCTGAATGCCATGTAATGGGCTGCCACCATTGTCTATTTCATCCTTTTATCCATTTTATCCTTTTATCCATTTTATCCTTCTGTTTATTATCGTGTTGCATGGGGAGCCAAATGCAACGGAATTTCGTTTGGAATTGCATATATCGATGTATTTCTAAATGACAATAAAGTTTGTTTGATTGATTTGATTGATTGAAGCCAACTTAACATTATCTCCTCACGATGGTTAGGTTAGAGATATAAATTCTGGTCTTTCCAAACCCATGTGCATAAGTGAATATAAAAATGAAATATTAAGCTGTTTGCCATGCCCCAAAAGGTCTTATGTGAAAAAAATGTAATCAAATTAGTTATGACAAGAAATGGCAGACGAGTTGCACACGTACTTTGGTTCTGTCTTCACTAAGGAAGATACAAACAATTTCCCAGATGTACTGAGGGACAGAGCACCTAGGGTGACAGAGGAACTGAAGGAAATTCACATTAGTCAGGAAATAGTGTTGGGTAGACTGATGGGACGGAAGACTGATAAATCCCCAGGGCCTGATGTTCTGCAGGCCAGGGTACTCAAGGAGGTGGCTCTAGAAATCATGGACACATTGGTTAAGAAGGAACTGCAAATGGGTCTGAAGAAGGGTATTGACCCAAAACGTCACTTATTCCTTCGCTCCATAGATGCTGCCTCACCCGCTGAGTTTCTCCAGCATTTTGTATCTACCATGGACACATTGTTGATCATTTTCCAATGTTCTATAGATTCTGGATCAGTTCCTGGGATTGGAAGGTTGCTAATGTTACCACACTTTTGAAGAAAGGAGGGAGAGAGAAAGCAGGGAATTATAGACCAGTTAGCCTGACATCGGTGGTGGGGAAGATGCTGTAGTCAATTATAAAAGATGTAATAGCGGCGCATTTGGATAGCAGTAACAGGATCGGTCCGAGTCAGCATGGATTTACGAAGGTTTGACAAATGTTCTGTAATTGTTTGAGGATGTAGCAAGTAAAATGGACAAGGGAGAGCCAGTGGATGTAGTGTCCCTGGACTTTCAGAAAGCCTTTGATAAGGTCCCACACAGGAGATTAGAGGACAAAATGAGAGCACATGGTATTGGGGTAGGGTATTGACATGGATAGAAGATTGGTTGGCAGACAGGAAACAAAGTGTAGGGATTAACGGGTCACTTTCAGAATGACACGCAGTTACTAGTGTGGTGCCACAAGGCTCGGTGCTGGGACCACAGCTATTTACAATATACATTAATGATTTAGATGAAGGAATTAAAAGTAACATTAGCAAATTTGCAGATGACGCAAAGCTGGGTGGCAGTGTGAACTGTGAAGAGGAGGCTATGAGGATGCAGAGTGACTTAGACAGTTTGGGTGAGTTGACAGATGCATGGCAGATGCAGATTAATGTGGATAAATGTGAGGTTGTCCACTTTGGAGGCAAGAACGGTAAGGCAGATTATTATTTGAATGGTGCCAGGTTAGGAAGAGGGAAAGTACAATGAGACCTGGGTTGTCCTAGTACATCAGTCACTGAAAGTAAGCATGCAAGTACAACAGGCAGTGAAGATAGCTAATGGCATGTTGGCCTTCATAACAAGAGGAGTTGAGTATAGCAGTGAATAGATCCTTCTGCAGTTGTACAGGGCCCTGGTGAGACCACACCTGGAGTATTGTGTGCAGTTTACTTCTCCTAATTTGAGGAAGGACATTCTTGCTTTGAGGCAGTCCAGTGTAGGTTCACAAGATTAATTCCCAGAATGGTGGGACTGTCATATGATGAAAGAATGGAGCGACTGGGCTTGTATTCACTGGAATTTAGAAGGATGAGAGGTAATCTTATAGAACCATATAAAATTATTAAGGGATTGGACATGCTAGTTGCAGGAAACATGTTCCATATGTTGGGGGAGTCCAGAACCAGGGGCCACAGTTTAAGAATAAGGGGCAGGCCATGTAGAACTGAGATGAGAAAAAAACATTTTCACACAGAGAGTTGTGAATCTGTGGAATTCTCTTCCTCAGAAGGCAGTGGAGGCCGATTTACTGGATGCATTCAAAAGAGAGTTAGATAGAGCTCTTAGGGCTATCGGAATCAAGTGGTATTGGGACAAAGCAGGAATGGGTTACTGTTTGTGAATGATTAGCCATGATCACATTGAATCGCAGTGCTGGCTCGAAGGGCAGAATGGTCTACTCCTGCACCTTTTGTCTATGTATCTATGTATATCCTATCGATTATGAATTTACGTTTAGCAACACCTGCAAAAATAAGATAGGAAATCATTAGGAACTCATAAACATTGTAAGCAAGAAAGACCAATTATCACATTGTTTTTACAGATGGATCATAGAGGTCTCATTGTTATCTAGCACAATGGGATTTTGTTTAATTGTGTTGATGCTTTATAGGATTCAGACGTCAACAGTTAGAGTTTCTATTTTAGGTGCTATCCAGAATTTGTCCCTCAAAAGTGCTCTAAATTAAGTTAGCTGAGTTAAAAGTTTAGGTTTCTTTAGAACTTATCTCAATAATCACAAATGAAAGCTATCCATAAAATAATGTAGTCAAGTTGAATGATATTATTTTAACAATAATTGAAAAACAAAAAAACTGTGAATACTTTAAATGAATAGACGGTGGTGGAAGTAAATAGATCAGACAGCATCTGCACTGAGAGTCATAGGGATAATCCTTCATCAGCACAAAAAGGCACATTGTAAATTGCAGAAAAAGGCAAAGTACTGGAGTAAAATGCTGGAGAAGCACAGCGGGTGAGGCAGCATCTATGGAGCGAAGGAATAGGTGACGTTTCGGGTCGAGACCCTTCTTCAAACTGATATGGCGGAGCAAGAAGAAGAAAGGAAGAGGCGGATACAGTAGGCTGTGGGAGAACTGGAAAGGGGAGGGGAAGGATTGAGAAAGCAAGGACTATCTGAAATAGGAGAAGTCAATGTTCATACCCTTGGGGTGTAAACTGCCCAAGCGAAATATGAGGTGCTGCTGCTCCAATTTGTGGTGGGACACTCTGGTCATGGAGGAGGCCCAGGACAGAAAGATCGGATTTGGAATGGGAGGGGGAGCTGAAGTGCTGAGCAACCGGGAGATCAGGTTGGTTAATGCGAACTGAGCGGGGGTGTTGGGCGAAGCGACCGCCAAGCTTGCGCTTGGTTTCACCGATGTAGAGCAATTGACATCTAGAACGGCAGATGCAATAGATGAGGCTGGAGGAGGTGCGGGTGAACCTCTGCCTCTCCTGGAAAGACTGCTTAGGTCCTTGGATGGAGTCGAGGTGGGAGGTAAAACGACAAGTGTAGCATTTCCTGCGGTTGCAAGGGAAAGTACCAGGGGAGGGGGTGGTTTGGGTGCGAAGGGACAAATTGACCAAGGAGTTACGGAGGGAGTGGTCTCTGCGGAAAGCCGAAACGGGGGGAGATGGGAAGATGAGGCCAGTGGTGGGATCCCATTGGTGGTGGCGAAAATGTCAGAGAATTATCTGTTGTATGTGACGGCTGGTAGGGTGGAAGGTGAGTGTCCTTGTTACGATTGGGGGGATGGGGAGTGAGAGTGGAGCTACAGGATATAGAGGAGACCCTGGTGAGAGCTTCATCTATAGTTAAAGAAGGAAACCCCTGTTCCCTAAAGAATGAGGACATCGATGCCCTGGTTTGGAACACCACATCCTGGGTGCAGATGCGGCATAGGCGGAGGAATTGGGAATAGGGGATAGAGTCCTTACAGGAAGCAGGGTGGGAAGAAGTGCACTCCATATAGCCATGCGAGTCAGTGGGTTTGTGGTAGATGTCGGTCTGTAGTCTGTTACCTGCGATGGAAATAGTGAGGTCTAGAAATGGTAGGGCAATGTCAGAAATGGTCCAGGTGAATTTGAGTGCCGGATGGAAGTTAGTGGTGAAATGGATGAAGTCAGCGCATTCTGCATGGCTGTAGGAGGTGGCACCAATGCAGTTGTCAATGTAGCGGAGGTAGAGTTTGGGAATAGGGCCAAGGTATGCCTCGAACAAGGATTGTTCGACGTACCCTACAAAGAGGCAGGCATAGCTGGGGCCCATGCATGTGCCCATAAGGAAAAGTTGTTGAGGATAAGGATCAGCTAGGCGGAGAAGAGTATTAGTAGACGTAGATTGCTTAGTTCTGCGGTCAAGGAAGAAATGGAGGGCTTTATGACCCTCCTGCTGGGGGATGGAGGTGTAGAGTGACTGGACATCCATGTTGAAGATGAGGGAGTGGGAGCCTGGAAAACGGAAGTCATGGAGGAGACGAACAGCGTGTGAGGTGTCTTGGACATAGATAGGGAGGGTTTTGACCAGGGGGGATCGGATGGAGTTGAGGTATGTGGAAATAAGTTTGGTGGGACAAAAACAAGCAGAAACAATGGGTCTGCCAGGACAGTCATGATTGTGGATTTCGGGCCATGCAGGGTTGGGGAACGATAATGTTGGAGGCTTGGGAGGGCAGGGAGTCGGAAGACATGAAGTCAGTGATGGTGTTTGAGATAATGGCCTGGTGCTCGTCTGTGGCGTCATGGTCCAAGGTTAAGTAGGAGGAAGTGTCTGAGAGTTGGCGCCTGGCCTCAGACCGTCAAATTCAAGTTAAAGTTACATTTGTTGTCTCCGCGCCAAACTACCACGACACCTCCCTTGTCGGCAGGTTTGATTACCCAGTCCGGGTTGTTGCAGAGTGAGTGAAGGGCTGTACGTTCAGGGGGAGAGAGGTTAGTTAGAAAGGGGAGTGGAAAAGTTCAGGTGGTTGATCTCCCGCCTGAGTACTGGAGCAATTCAGCGGGTCAAGCAACATCTCTGGAGAACATGGATAGGTGACGTTTTGGGTCAGGTCCCTTCTACGGACTGATTGTGGAGGTGGTGGTGGTGGGGGGGGGAAGGGGGGAAGAGAGGTTGCGCAAGACAAAGTCTGGCAAGTGATATGTGGATGCAGGTGCACAGGCGGGGGGGTGGGGGGAGGGATTGGATAGGTAGATGGTAGGGCAAAACCCATGGATGAAAAGTTAGAAGATATGTGATAAGGATAGAAGAGTTGTGAATTGTGAAGCCAGAGGAAGGATTGCAGGTGGAAGGGAATTGGGAGGGGAGAAATGGGTCTGAGTCTAGGTGGGGCACAAGAGGGGGGGAGAGGGGGAGAGAGGTGGGGGGCATCATTTTGGTAAGTTACCTAAAAGTGGAGAATTTAATTTTCATACTATTGAGTTGTAAGCAACCCAAGCGAAATATGAGGAGTTTGCACTCTAGCAATGGTGTGAGCCCAGGACAAAAAGGTCAGTACAGGAATGGGATGAGGAGTTAAAATGATTAGCAACCAGAAGATCCATATAGGCCTTGGCGGACTGGGTGCAAGTGTCTGGCAAAAAGGTCAAGCTGATGTAATAGAAACTACATCAGGAACAGTGGATGCATTGGATGAGGTTATAGGAAGTACACGCGAACCTCGGTCCACTTGGAAGGACTGCTGGGATCACTGGATGGATGTGAGGGTGGAGGTACAGGGACAGATGTTCTGCAGTTGCAGGGGAAAGTACCTGGGGAGGGCATGGTTTGGGTGACAAGGGAGCTGTAAAGGAGGCGGTCTCTGCAGAAGGCGGAAAAGGGTGGATATGGGAAGAAATGATTAGTGGTGGGATCACATTGGAAGTGGCAGAAATGTCGGAGTATAATGTGTTGGATGCAGAGGTTGGTAGGGTGAAAGGTGCGGCCAGGGGAACTCTATACTTATTCCACCTGGGGGAAAGGGGAATTGAGAGCAGAACTACAGGAAGCAGAGGAGATGCAGGTGAGGGATCCATCTTTGACAGCAAGCATGGCACCAAGTTTACTAAAGAAAGAAGACATATCAGATGTCCTGGAATGGAAAGCCTCATCTTGGGAGCAGATGTGGTGGAGATGGAGAAATTGAAAATATTGGATAGCGTCTTTGCAAGAGGCAGGGTGGGAGAAAGTATAGTCCAGATGAGGGGGAGTTGGCGGGTTTGCAGTAGACATTAGTCGACAGAGACAGGGAGATCAAGAGAGTGGAGAAAGGAGTCAGAGTCCTGGGTGGGCAGGGTGGAAGTTTATGGTAAAGTTAATAAAATCAATGAATTGCAGAGGTGTGACTAAGACAGTAAAAATCAAAGGAGACGATATATGATACAATTGGTTGTATTTGGTGCGACTTGGGAGGTGAAAAATAAAGGGAGATTAATAATGACACAATGGAGGGAGAACAAAAAAATATTGGAACTGTGGCTGACAATGAAGTAGTTGCTGGGAAGCTGAAATGACAGAGCAATGCTGGAAATACCCTCAGTGCAACATGGGGAAGGATGTAGGGAATGGGGCATGAATTTCCACTGTCCCAGATTACTCAGATGAGTGCCATGCTTTTGTAATGTTGATGCATACTGAGATGCAATTAGCTTGTAAGTCTGAATGCAGAAGATAAAGAGCATGGAGGAGCCCATTTGCAGATAGATGCTGCCTGTGAGATGCACATGAGTTGATTGCTTTCCTGCTTGATGTGAGGGATGTCTGTTCTGCAGGATCAGAAATCGAGCAAAGGGAAACTCATCACTCTTTTCCAGTATAAGAAACGTGTCCTCCATTCATTCACCAGCTCTGCTGATATTGCAGAGAGAAGAGTGACTTCAGGTCTATCGTTTGAGGGCTGTCAGCCAGGTCAGTTATGGGTCTGGAATATGAAGCAATGCCAGAGCAGTCTGAGCACCATTATAGCATTGATTACTCCCCTGATTTATAGCCTGGTGTTCAGGTTCAGAACATTGATGTACACATGAATCACCAATTCACATCCTGCTGTTGTCTTCCTAAGCAGCATAGTGCTGTATCTCTTGTTCAATAGCCAGTAATTACAGTCAGCTTCCTCAAATCTATTTGAGCAAATTGACACTGCCCCAGCTAGGGGAAAAATACTTCTGATGGGTTTTAAACAACATGGCCTTAAAACATAGAGAGTCTTCCCAGTGACCAGAATGCATCCACAAAGGGAGCATTGCGATACATAGCCAGGCTACCACCCTGTTAGTTCAGAATGTCATGAGGGGAATTTAATTTGATAGACAAATGCTGTCATTTCCTGTTTATTTCACTATTATAAACTATTTTAAAGAGGGAGAGTTGAACTTCAAGGGTAGATGGAACCTGAGGCGGGGGGGGGGGGGGGGGGGGGGCACCGGTGGGTGAAATGGCCGTGGATGTAGTGCATGGAACCAAGAAAATGGGTAAAAGGTGCTGGAGGGGAAGTACGAGGAAAGAATGAAAATGGGATGACCCAAGATAGCTCATCTTTGTCTGCCCATCATCCCTCACCCCTCGTTGTTCCACCCATCAACTACCACCACTTGTCTCCCCCTCCCCCTCTCCTACATATACTCGCTAACTTCCCTCTACCTGATGCAGGGTCTTCATCCAAAATGTCAAAAATTCTGCTCACGACGCAGATGATGCACAATCGACTGAGTTCCTCCGGCAAATGTGTTATTTTATCTCCATCTTTTATGTTGATCAGTAGGCTGAAGTATAAATGCTCAAAGCTGCTGTTAAGAAAAGGGTGATTCATTGCAGTGGTTGGAGCTCTAACTGGGGTTCCATTAATCCACAAATGCAGAGATGTAGTTGCAAGCCTTTTAAATCATTCGTCGAAGGGATCATTTATTATTGTGTTATAAGCAGCACGGAGGGCCTGCAAAGCCACATGTGATTAAATGTTATGGCATTGGGGTTTGCTTGTTTTTTGCTAATAATGATGATGACTGGAAAATGGAGACTGGGGGCTGTGAATGCAAAGGGTCTTCAAGAGTGTCATCTTTCTATACGGAAATTCCTTCTTGAGGTCTTGATTTTAACTCTCAGTAAGAGCAGTTGAGAGTGAATCCCAGATTAAGAGGATGGTTTGTTAATCCACTGTTCTGCTAATCACAACAGGACCGAGGATGAGGTGTACATGAATATCCCACATCTCCAGAGGAAGGGAACTCTGGACAGCAAGGCAGGACTTTCTTATGGAACTATCTCTTTGATCGGACTTTACTGGCTTTATCTTCCACTAAATGTTATTCTCGTTATTGCCTTTATCATGTTTCTGCACACTGTCAATGGCTCAATTGTAATCATGTATTGTCTTTCCACTGACTGGCTAGCATGCAACAAAAGCTTTTCACTGTACCTCGGTACACATGACAATAAACTAAACTCAAATTAAACTTAAATATTTATTACACCTTCCCCGTTAATCAAGAACAGTTAAAGTTCTGCGACAATTACTGATAATATTCAGCCAAACGGCTGAGTTCCATGTTACGCTGCACATTCCCTCAATTTTCTGTTAATGAGCTTGTAGAAATTAACTGAACAAATTCCACCACAGAAACATTTTGAAAATATTATCTGAGAACTTTAAATTACAACCAGAATGATTCAGGGTGTATGTCATCAAAATGGTTACTCTATTTCACAAAGCAGAACAAAATCTTGAATGCATCTTGTTATACATACCGTTGGCTACTACTGCCACCTCTTGCTCGATCATTTTAAAAGATCACAGTATGGAAGCATTCTTGAAGTACAAATATTGCAAGGACATGTATTCAAAAGCATATACTGAAAGACCAGATGTAATTACCACTGCTCAAATTCAGCATCTATCTGGCAGAAGTAGATGACAGCCTAATGATGGGGGTGTGAGGTAACCATAATGGATAACAAGTTATGTTGCAGTTTTTAGAGAGGAAAATGTCAATAATTAGACAGTGCACCAATATTGACAGTCCTGGCATGTTATTTTGTTTGTTGTTGGCAGCATTTATTAGTACTTGTGGCTGAAGAAATGGATGAGAAGCTATTCTACAGGCAATTCACAATTTGTTTTGTGACCTGCTATCTCTTTGAGTGTTTTATCCAGGATTCATCTCGGGTCCAGGGTATTAGTGCTGTGATCAGAGGCATATATGGGGTTGGGGCATTGGGCTAATAGGTCCAATCTGCCATCAGGTAAGAAGTTGGTGAAGAGAGGTGCATTCTAGGTTTGTTGTTCAAGGAAATTGTTGGGTTCGGGATGAGGTTGGTCGACTGGGTTGAGCTTGGTACCTTCAGAGATGTGGCAGAAGTATACCAGATAAATTTAGGTCTGGGTTGAGATACTGTCATGTAGAGAGTTAGAGGCACAAACAGACCCCTCCCGCAATACGCAAAAATGAATCTGTCGCACCTCCCAACTATGTCTCCACTGCATCAATGACTGCTTTCATGTCACTTCCTGTACTCATGCAAAGCTCATCCATTTTATCATTTTTGCCATTAACTTCCATCCTACTCTCACCTAGACTATCTCTGACGCTTCTCTTCCTTTTCTGGATTTCCTGGTCTCCGTCTCAGGAGATGGACTTGCCTCTGACATTTTCAATAAACCCTCAGATGCCCAGAACAACCTCCATGTACCTCCTTCCACCCTGCCACGATAAGGATACTATCTCTTTGTCTTAATATCCCTGCCTCCATTGTATCTGTTATCCCCAAGAGGCGTTCTGTTCTAAAGCTTCTGAAATATTCTTCTTCTAAAAATGGAATGTTTCTTCTACCATAGTTCATTGAGTGCTCCCATGCATTTTCTCCACCTATGGCTCATCTGCTCTCATCCTCCCTCCCCACCCCTCACCAAACAGCACAGCGATAACGTTCCTTTGGACTCTACTTTCACCTTGACAGTATCTGCATCCAACACGCCATCCTCTGCGCACTTCCACCAGCTCCAACGCTGATGTGATTGATGCTTCTATCAGTCCCCTCCTCTCCATCCCATGGGAAAATCTCTCTCCATGCTTCTGGTGGTCTATTCCCTGCCCACAAAAGCTTAGCATTCAGATTCTAGGCATTAGAGATTCTAGCCATTGTCATGAGCACAAGCATGGCGGGTGAGTATCTTAATTTAGTCTGTGCCCTTTTTAAAATAAATGATTACACTGATCAATCCCAGATCTCAGGGGCATCTCAACACAAATTGAGGTCTATATCAATATAATAGATGTTTTCAACGTGGCCTTCCCAGAAGAAACCAGACAAAAAAGGCTTACAAATTTTGCTATTCAATCAAGCACGTTTGCAATATGCATTGGACACATCTATGTACTGACAGCATCTACACTCATTTCTTCACGTAGTTAGGCAAACACTACTTGTATCATTCATTGGTGTCTCTATATCACAAAAGGGCAGGTTGTAACTCTTCAATTGCACCACACTATACTCAACATTTTCATCCATCTTTGTGTTACATTTCACATTCTCATCATGACTGCTGAATTCTACACTGTGTGGGTAAATATTTGCATCAAAGAGTGTCTAAATCCATTGAATTGAGATGGAGAAACAAGGAAGTACAGATACTGGTTTACAAAAAAAAAGATTCAAAGTGCTGGAGTAACTCAACGAGTCAGACACCATTTCTGGAGAATATGGAGAGGTGATCATAAGATTAGTTTAGTTTATTGTCTGGCCAGGGCAGGTCTGGGTCTCCGACGCTGGCTGGGCTGGGTCTCCGACTCTGAAAATAGACAATAGACAGTAGACAATGGGTGCAGGAGTAGACCATTTGGCCCTTCGAGCCAGCAACGCCATTCAATGTGATCATGGCTGATCATCCCCAATCAGTACCCCATTCCTGCCTTCTCCCCATGTCCCCTGACTGTGCTATCATCTAGTTCTCTCTTGAAAGTATCCAGAGAACCAGCCTCCACCGCTCTCCGAGGCAGAAAATTCCCCAGACTCACAACTTTCAGTGTGAAAAAGTGTTTCCTCGTCTCCGTTCTAAATGGCTTACCCCTGATTCTTAAACTGTGGCCCTTGGTTCTGGACTCCCCCAACATCAGGAACATGTTTCCTGCCTCTAGCATGTCCAAACTCTTAATAATCTTATATGTTTCAATAAGATCCCCTCTCATCCTTCTAAATTCCAGAGTATACAAACCCAGCCGCTCCATTCCCTCAGCATATGACAGTCCCGCCATATGGGGAATCTTGTGAACCTTGTGAACCTACGCTGCATTCCCTCAATAGCAAGAATGTCCTTCCTCAAATGAGGGGACCAAAACTGCACACAATACTCCAGGTGTGGTCTCACTACGGCCCTGTACAACTGCAGAAGGACCTCTTTGCTCCTATACTCAACTCCTCTTGTTATGAAGGCCAACGTGACATTCGCTTTCTTCACTGCCTGCTGTACCAGCATGCTTACTTTAATTGACTGATGAACATGGACTCCCAGATTCCGTTGTACTTCCCCGTTTCACAACTTGACGCCATTTACAAGATAATCTGCCTTCCTGTTTTTGCTACCAAAGTGGATAACATCACATTTATCCACTGCATTAAACTGCAACTGCCCAACCTGTCCAAGTTACCCTGCATTCTCATAGCATTCTCTTCACAGTTCACACTGCCACCCAGCTTTGTGTCATCTGCAAATTTGCTAATGTTACTTTGAATTCCTTAATCTAAATCATTGATATATATTGTAAATAGCTGCGGTCCCAGCACCGAGTTGTTGCGGTACCCCACTAGTCACTGCCTGCCATTCTGAAAAGGGCCTGTTAATCCTTACTCTTTGTCATCCCTACTCTGGGCTAGGCTGGGTCTCCCACACTGGGCTGGGCTGGGCAGGGTCTCTGATGCTGGGCTAGGTCTCCGACGCTGAGCTGCTTGGGGATGGACTGCTCGGGACTGGGATACTCGGGGCTGGGCTGTTCAGGGCTGGTCTGCTCGGGGCTGGCTGCTCGGGGCCAGGCTGTTTCGGGTCCCTCTGAAAGGTGTGTCCAGTTGGAAACCTCCACTGGCCATCCTCAGCTCCAGTAAAGACACGATGGTGCAGGAAAGGGCAGACCGTCCCGGTAAGTGACAGGGGAAGAGACTAATCCGCACAGCGCTGAACGGCTGGAGAAGAGATCGATCTGCGCACGCACGGTTTTTAGGATTTTTTAAACCTCGCTAACTTTTTCGACATTCAACCGATCAGAACTAAACTTGGTGCAATTGCAGCATGGGAGAATGGTGAGTGAACTGGCAAAAAATCGTAGTGCTATCCAGAACTGTTTTCGCGCAAATAGAAAGGCTGCACAAACCGGAAGATAACACAATGAGTGTTTTAGTTATGTATAGATACTCTGACTGATGAAGGCCAAAGTGCCAAAAGCCTTTTTGACCACCTTACAGTACCTACCTGCAACTTGACCTTCAAGGAACCATGCACCTGTACTCCTAGATCCTTCTGCTCCACAACACTACCCAGAGGCCTACCATTTATTGTGTAGGTCCTGCCCTTGTTTGACATCCAAAATTGAGGGGAAATAATCCAGATGTAGGAACATTTCTATCCAAGAGGAAGAAAGATTCTAAGGGGAGTAAGAGGCGACCGTGACTGACAAGGGAAGTCAAGGACAGTATAAATATAAAAGAGAAGATGTATAACATAGCAAAGATGAGTGGGAAGCCAGAGGATTGGGCAACTTTTAAAGATCAACAGAAGGTAACTAAAAAGGCAATACAGGGAGAAAAGGTGAAGGATGAAAGTAAGTGACAAGTGACTGGAATATTGTGTGCAGTAAAAACAGAGGAGAAATTCTCATTTAGGACATTGTCCATCTGTCCACACAGAGGTGACCGCTTTGATTCCTGAGAGGTCCCACTCTCTCTCTAGTTACCCTTTTCCCCCTTATGTACACATCCTGAGCTTTCTTCAGTACACTTTTAAAAACATTCCACTTGGCCGATGTTCCTTTCCCCTCTAATAACCTGCTCTAGTCAACTTGAGCAAGACCTTCTCTCATACTCTCAAAGTTGGCTTTACCCTCGTTGAGCATTTTAACACGTGGACCCTCTGCCTCCCTATCCTTAACCTAATCAAACTGTGGTCACTGGTCCCAAAAGGCTCCTCCACACACACTTCATTAACTTGCCCTTCCCAATTTCCCAATACTAGATCCAGTATTGCCCTCTCACATGTGGGACCCTCTACATATTGCTGGAGAAAACTCTACTGAACACGTTTGAGGAATTGCACCCCATCTAAACCCTTCACGCTATGATTTTCCCAGTCTATATTGGGAAAGTTAAAATCCCCTACTACAGCAACCTTATTTGGCCTGCAGCTGTCTGCAATCTCCTGGTATATTTGCTCTTCTAGTCCCGTTGACTATTCGGGGTATGAGTACACCCCCAACAAGGTGATCATCCCTTTCATGTTCCTCAGCTCTACCCATATAGCCTCACTAGTTGAACCGTCCATAATGTCACCTCTGAACACAGCCATGACATCCTCCTTAACCAACAATGCAACCCCCCCTCCTCTTTTTCCCTTATGCTTATCTCTCCTGAAGCTCCTGTACCCCGGAATATTGAGCTGCCAGTCCTGCCCCTCCTTTAACCAGGTTTCAGTGATGGCTCCAACGTCCCAGTCGCTAGTACCTATCCATGCCCTAAGCTCATCTGCCTTACCCGTCAGGCCCCTTGCATTAAAATGTGTACAGTTTAAACCAAAACTCCTTCACGCTCTCTGCCTTTCACCTGCATATTCTGCCCAGCAGCGGCGCCGCAGCGCTGGATTCACCGCGGAGTGGGCAAGGCCTTACCTGGGATCGCCGTTGATGCTTCGGACTATTGGGCCTGCTGCAACAACATCTTGGGGCTGTGGTTTGAAGAGCTTCCAGTGCAGGCGGCGCTGACTTTATCATCGTGGAGCCCTGGGGCCCTTTGCCGAGGGCCACCAGCATTGAATCTCCGCCCAGCGCGGCCTGTGGACTTCGGGAGCCGTGGACTCTAGCAGGAGGTGGCCGATTCAGGTGTCCAAGCTGTGGAGGATGTCCTCCAGTCCCGACATCAGATTTCCATCACCCCGGCGAGCGGGCCTGAACATCGGGCCGTCCGTAGCGGCGACAGCGGGGGTTCAGGAGCCCCCCCCTCCCCCGACCACAGGAGGACAACAGAGGAGGATGACTGAATTTTGGAGCCTTCCCTCACAGTGGGAAACTTTGATCCCTACACCAGCACGAGGTACTGGAAGCAATCCTACCCTGCAGGTCCTGCTTTTCAGTCTTCCACACAATTCCATAAATTCTCCTTGCAGAACCTCCGACCTATATCATTCGTGCCAACATGCACAACAAGCTCCGGCTGCTCCCCCTCACTCTTGAGGGTGCCGTGCAGCCGCTCCGAGACATTTTGGACCCTGGCACAAGGGAGGCAACACACCACCCTGGAGTCTCACCTGCTGCCGCAAAATCTCCTGTCCGCACCTCTGACAATGGAGTCTTCCACCACTACGGCTCTGCCTGACGTTACTTTTCCCGTTGAGTCTCGGCACCAGAGTTGGAATCACAGCCCTGGCTACCACTCAATCTTGTTGTGTCGCCCGCTCATGATACCTCCAGCAATAATAAACTTGTTTCATGTTAATTTTTGCAGCAAAATGAGATTCACATTTTAATGCAAAGCAGTGGAAACCTTCCCTGTAACTAACATGAATGTTATTCTGATGTGAAGTCCCTCACTGCAGATTCTGTCCTGCCTAATAGGTATTTCCAACATCTCTTAGTTTTATTTCATATTTCTCATATCTGACATATTTTGCTTTTAGATTTCACTTTAGATTTTGATGGGTAAGTTCAGATCGTAAACAGCAGAGGTTCCAGAGCAGATCATTTGTTAACTCTCTTGAATGTAGCTGTTGCAGGCTAAGAATAAGAGAGGTAATCTGTTATAGTGCAGCGACATGCATTAAATACTGCGCATTTCTAATTTATGTGGGTCAATTTCCTGCCCAAGCCTTGTAATTTTACATCCCATGTCCCCGAGGCAGTAAAGGTAATGGTTTTGGAGCAGACTTCAGTGATAACAAGTTCTGTGTAGTAACAAATCACTTGCCTTCTCCAATGGGAATTGAGGAACGAGAGAAAGGAAATTTACTTCCAAATTGAAACACAATAATTACGATGTGGCATATACTTTAAAACATTCAAAGTGACATTCTCTCATTAGGAATTCTCTCACATTCCTAATTAGCACCCATCACAGATACAGAAATATGACAGTACATTTGCACATTAACTTTTAAAATGAATTCAGCTTAACCTGATGACATGACTTAAGTAAACTATATTCTGATTACGGTGCTGGAACAGGGCTGCATCCATCGTGAAACAATGTCAACATGACGAAAGGAACAATTGTAAGATAAGAAGGAACAAGACTTTGGAGAAACTTGAAAACAAATTTGTGAATTTTAAGAGAAATGTTTTGCTACAACCGTCATCATCACACACCACACAATTTAGCCAGGTACTGACGAAATGACACACACTCTCACCATTTGGTCCAACAATGAATGATGAGTTAATAGCAAAGGGAATTGTGCAAATGTATGTCATGGATGAAATTTATGCCCCCAAGATTCCTCAAGCTAGGTTCTCAAATTACTGCATAACCACTGCCATGCAGACTTTTAATGTTAAATTGTCTGAGGACTCAAAATGTGTCAATAATTCGCACTACTATTGACTCATTAGTGTGGAAGAATGCAACCTTCACGTGGTCCGCCCTGTTTTGACTAATGCAATCAACTCGACGTGCACAAACGGAAGATCACATAGAACAAGTTGTCCTACAACTTTAGGATAAGCGGACAAGTTAACATTCAAAGAGTGCATGGCAATGGTCATGCAGTAATTTGAGAGTAATTTGCAGTAATCAGCGCCACATAGAAACAGTAAGAATTATAATTTATAGAAACTGAAGTTCACCCATTTAATACACGAGGCTATTGAACAAAATATATTGCTGCTAATTTCACTTTTTTATGTCGTGCCATTAAAAAAAACATCGATTTGCCCCACTACCACATCTTGACAGTTATTGAGATTAAATTGACAACTCTTCATTGCTAATAAATGTCAGTACAAGATGGAACATTTGTGTTAAAGGATTACATATTGGTTAGGCCACATTTGGAGTAATGTGCTCAGTTTTGGTTACACTACTATAGGAAGGTTGCATCAAGTTGAAAATAATGCAATGCAGATTTACATGAACGTTGCCAGGATGCGAAGGCCTGAGTTACAGGGAGAGTTTGGACAGGCTTGGACTTTATTCCTTGGGGTGCAGAAGTGCAGGATTGCAGGAAATTGAGAGGTAATCTTATAGAATCATGGGGAATTGAGAGGTTGAATGCATGGAGTCTTTTAGCCAGAGAAGGGGAGCAGAAGTAGAGGTCGCAGGTTTAAGGTGAGAAGAGAAGGTTTTATTATGAACTTGACGGGCAACATTTTAATTCAGATGGTAGTGTATTCGTGAAATGAGTTGCCAGAGAAAGTAGTTGAGGCAGGTACAATATCAACATTTAAAAGACGCCAGGACAGGTACATGGACAGGAAAGGTTGAGAGGGGTATGGGCCAAATGTGGACAAATGGGACTAGCTTAGATGGGCATCTTGGTCGGCCTGGACAAGTTGGCTGAAGTAAAGGAAATAATCTCGTGTATGTTTTATACTCGATGAACTTTCACAATATTGCAGCATTCCTGGCAGCCATGTAAGTAGCTTGTTTAACATTATATGCACCATTGTAACCTTACAGTCATAGAGTCATACGTCATGGAAACAAATCCTTTGACCCATCATGTCAAAGAAATATATCTCGTTCCTGCAGCACGAAGAAGTTGATATATATTTACATTGACAATCGTTTCACTTTGTATTACATGTATTTAATCAATACATGATATATGTCGTTACATATAGATTTTACTTTAGATTATTCACGTCCTTCAACAAGTTCTTATGCCACATCCTGAAAATAACACTATATCTCTTTTCTCCCCCTACACTATCAAGGGTTGCTACCAGTGAAGAACAAAATACATCTCATTCTCAAAGGCCCAGCGATTTATGAAATTAAGGTTTAACCAGACTCATTTGCAATGATTTCAAATTGGATTAGACCGTTGAGTTATATTTTTTGGCAGCATATTTAATAGCTTATTGAAAGCAGAAAATATTATGCTGGAAAATATCGAAATAAATCAGTGGATTTATAGTGAACTCACAGCCAAAAGCACAGTTCCAAGTACCCTGAGAGAAATCTTGTTGGATGCTTTTTTTGGAACAAATTAATTCTCAGAACCTTCTAAGTAAGTGTAATGGTCTGGAGTCAATCAGAGGTTTGTGGAATGTTACCATCTTTTTAAGTGTATTGGTATCCCATGAAATAATGGATTCTGCTCTTTCCAGTTATAACATTAGTTATTGCAAATAGGTGTAATCTCAGGCTGGGATTCAATCCGATTCACAAATTTGGTCAGGCAGGGATTCAATCCGATTCACTAAAGGCCTTTGGGAAGATGGGTTTTAAAGCAGAAGATTAATAAACTTTGTAAAGAAATTTAAGATCAAATTATGTTCCATCTAGGGATACTCAGATGGCCGACTTTAGAAACCTGAAGTAGGCTTGTTCCATTTGACGATTGATTGTTGTAGACTACCTTAAGGTACAGCCTTTCTGAAGCTGTTCCTTTCCTGAGAAGGACCAGTGATGTTCCAATAGATTCAATAGCAAGGCACCATTAACATGACAAACTATTCCATGACAATTCACATAAGATAAATAAACTAAAACCTGACCAGCCTAGAGAAGGAGCATGAATGGAGGTAACTTGAGAAGGAACTGCAGATGCTGGAAAATCAAAGGTAAACAAAAATGCGGGAGAAACTCAGTGGGTGAGGCAGTATCTATGAGCGAAGGAAATAGGCAACATTTCGGGTCGAGACCCTTCTTCAGATTTTTCATGAGCGCTTTTCTAAAGAAGGGGCCGAGAAAGAGAGGGGGAGAAATATTTATGGATAGAAATCCAGTCACTAGTGTCTGAAAATCAAGTCCACATGTGTAGGTCAAAATAAATTGGAGTTCTCAATGAGTTTGAGGAAAAGAGAAGTTACAGGATTAAGGATGTGCATTCAGATGGGAAATTTGAGCACAAGGATAAAGATTTAATTTTGTGACAGTGATGGCTTGTGAGCTATTATAGCTCTCACAGCATAGAAGCTTAAAATACCGTACAGTCACTTCTCACCACACTTCATTCACTGAGGCAGGGCCTGGAAGAAGCTGAGCATTCGTGTCTTGAGCATGTATTTCATATGCTGACAGCAAAGGATAAATGTGAGGTTTGAAACACTAACCATGAATGAATGAATCAATAAGTTTATTGGCCAAGTATTCACATACAAGGAATTTGCCTTGGTGCTCCGCCCGCAAGTGACAACATGACATACAGTGACAGTTAGGAATGACACATAAAACATCAAACATTGATCATTAATCATAATGAGATCCAACATCTGAGTGCAGGACTGAAAAATGAAGGTAGGACAGAGGTGAAGATTG
Source organism: Raja brachyura (assembly GCA_963514005.1). The sequence goes on from OY740783.1 coordinate 49,123,429, forward strand.
GGGATGGGAAGAGACGTTATGATTGTGAGTAATGTAGAGTATAATTATTTGTAAATGATTATTTTAAATGAAATATTTGGTAATAATTAAGAAAAGAGCTCTTCAATGGTAAAATATAAGATAAATTTTAGTGAAATGAATTCCATAAACTTAACATAATACTCATGCATTTATTTATATATGTGATTTTTATTTGTTAACCAAGCTGATGGTTACCCTTGAGTTGAATTTATGTTACAGATATTCAATAATATCAGTCAACCATAACATTTTAATGAGAACATTGTTCCACTGCTGCTGTTTATTACACTTCCCAATTAACTTCTCAAGCCGCTTAATCATCAGTACTATTAGGTAACCATTAATACAATGAGTAAATCAAAATGCACAGTCCACTGGCAATCATCAAAAGACTTTGAATTTCATTTCAGAAGAGGCACAATTCAACCAACTCTTCTGAAAAAAGGCCATTAATCTGTAACTACAGTATGTTTCTCTCTCTCCACAAGTGCTGTCAGACCTGCTGAATATTTCTTGCATTCTATATTTTAATTCATAGAAGGGCCTTGACCTGAAACATCACGCATTCCTCCTCTCCAGCGGTGCTGCCTGACCCGCTAGGTTACTCCAGCATTTTGTGTCTATCTTCAGTATAAACCAGCATCTACACATGCTTCATTAATAAAGCAGCTAAAACAACCTGTTGTGGCGTCACCCGGTGGTTAGGCCGATTACTAGACAAACCCTCGGCCGTCGGGGGTAGGGTCCGGTGACTGGGTAATGGTGGGAAGGAGTTGTCAGGAGTTGTATAGGAGTGTGCCCTAGTATATAATGAACCCCGGGTCCAACTTCCCCCATTCGCGTGTGTGTTGTTCTCTTTGCTTTGATTCACCACATGTGGCTTGCTTATTCGCCTGCCATATTGGTGACCCCAACGATCCAAAACAGTAATTTTGGATTTAAACAATGTATGCAGCCAATGATCAACCTCAACAGCCCAAGGTTGCTGACATTCCAGCCCGCAGAATGCTGCCTCCCTGAAGCTGCCCATGTTCTGGACATCACAGCCCCAAGTGTGGCTCCAACAAGCCGAGGCCCAGTTTCACGTTCAACACATCACAGCTGATGACACCCGGTACCACTATGTGGTCGGCGCATTGGATCATGAGGCGGCCGGTCGCCTGGTGCTTTACCTACGCACGACGTCGGATCAGGACAAATATGAGGGCCTCAAAGCACTGCTTTTGCGGACCTTTGGGCTCTGCTGCCGAGACCACGCAGTGTGCTCATGCATATGGGCTGCCTCAGCGATCGCCAAGCCCTTAGTGCTCATAAGTAATATGCTCACCCTCATTGACGGTCATCAGCCCTGCTTGTCCTTCGAACATGCCTTCTTGGAACAGATGCCGGGCAACATCCACCTGCTTTTCGCTGGTGAGGATTTCGCAGAGCCCCTACAGGTAGCAAAGCATGCAGGGTGGTGGCTCGATTGATTGAGTAACGGTGATGCCTTGGAAGGCCCAGAAACCAGGCCTTGCATCCACCTGGAGTTTGTTGCGCCGCCTGTCCTGAATGACCCCAGTAAGGGGAAGTGGTGTTACTACCACCAGCGCTGGGGTCCTGCAGCCCATCAGTGCTGCCCGCCCTGCTCGTATCCGGAAAACGCCAGGGCCGGCCGCCAGTAGTCGCTGCAGCGGTCGACCTAAAACATCGCCTCTATGCTTGAGATCGACTCTTGGGATGACAGTTCCTGATTGATATGGGCGGAGAGGTTAGCGTTTTGCCCCCATCGAGGGTCGACACTCGTTCTGGCAAACGGGGGCTTTCTCTGACTGCAGTCAATGGCAACTCCATACGGACATATCGGGTTCGCATGATCCTGCTGATCTTTGGCCCCTGCCATTTTATCTGGACTTTTATGGTGGCTGACTTTTCCCAGCCGTTGCTGGGCGCAGAATTCCTCCGGGCCCAATTTCTGTTGGTGGATTGGCGGAGGCAATGCCTCGTTCATCTGGCGCCACCCGGTGATTAGGCCACTTAGGCGGGTAGAACCACAATCTCGCGGCACAAGAGACCAGGGTTCAATCCCCACTGTCTCTGTCAGGGCAGAGTTTGCATGTTCTCCCTGTGACCCTGTGGATTTTCTCAGGATATGTTATATGTTGCAGTTACAGAATTAGTTCTTTCTCTCTCCTTGTATCTTTCCATTTACATTCCTTCTTGGTAAATCGTCTACTGTATTTTTAATAAACCTTCATTATTTTCAAGTCAATCTCTCTTGGTCTTATCACAGACCTCCCTTTATTTTTTCCATTCTTTCCCAAAACCTGCAACTTAAAATATATTTGATTTAAATTTTTTCCAATTCAAAAGAAAAGTCTGCAATCTGAAATATTAATAGTATTTCTCCAGAGATACTGCCTGGACTACTGAATATTTTCAACATTTTAATTTCTTCTTTCAGATTTCCTGCATTTGCAGCTTTCAATCACTCATTGCCATTACGCGCAGCATAGATTACCTACTTGGGACCAAAAACTGGCTCACTAAACAAACTCATGGCTTTAAATAAAAATAGAAAATGCTGAAAACATTCAGAAGGTCATAATTTTGGGTTACATCAGACAAGTGGTTAAGTTACTGGATTGATATCCATGTGTTTGCAAGGCCAATCTGGACATTTTGTATTAGAATCTCATCATAGTATATAGCAAATTCAAGTTCAAACGATTAAGTAAATGCCTAATAAAAGCTCGACTCGGTAATGGTGACTGTGAACATACTTGATGTTAGTAAAAACCTATTTAGTTCACAATAGCTTACATTATGTCCATCCATCCATTGCTTCAGGAGGCAACTGGGATGGACAATAAATGATGACTTTGAAAAAATAAAATGTACTTCCCACGAGTGAATAAATAAAATAACATCTCTGGAACCAGAGGCAAGTTTATTATTACATGCCGATAAACCTCCACCTGGAAAAAGTGGGAGCTAAAAATAAAATGCAGATAAAAGGCCAAAGGTCAGGGCGAGGGGAGGGGGGGGGGAGCACAATTTAGTGTGCGAAAGTTAGTGGTTTTGCAGATAGTGAAGATGGTTGTGAATGATTGCAGCAGGATCTGGATCCATCGGCCAGGTGGGCAGAGGAATGGTTGATAGAATTTAATACAGAGAAGTGTGAGGTGTTGCATATTGGGACGTTGAACAACGGCGGGACCTACACAGTAAATGGTAGGCCTCTGGGTAGTGTTGTAGTGCAGAGGGAGCTAGGAGTGCAGGTGCATCAGGCACGTGCCGTCAGGGTAGGCAAGGTAGGCACTGTCTACCCTGACTAAAATTATAACATAGTAATAACTAAATATAAATAATAAAGGCATGGGAGAATTATGCCTATGTAAGAGACCAATCTCTTAGGTAGGCATAATTCTCAGAGCCTTTCATCCGCAGCGCTTGTAACACGGGAAGCTCTGTGCAGCCCACGTGCCATCAGCGCTGCCTGAAGCCGTCACTTTCAAGCGGGGCTGAAGGCAGCAGAAATTCTGCCTTTGCAGCACTGCGCATGCGCATCAGTCTACTGCGCATGCGCAGTGCATGTTTCTTGGTGGGGTTTTCAACTATGGTTTGTCGTGTACCAATGATGTGGTAAGTACATTTTGTGTTTATGTTTTTAAATACTGTATTTCCCGCGGTGTGGGTGGGGGGGGGCGCTCCTTTCACAACGTTTGGGGAGTCTGGCCCGGGCTAAAGTTGCGGGGAGGGCACGAATATTATGAAGGAGTGGTCGAGAGCATCCACTTGCGACGCTCCTTGCACAGAGGCATGCAATGCCACCACTCTGAGGCCGGGGGAGGGGGTGGGGGGGGGGGGGGAAGAGAGAAGCAGCTTGGGTGGCTGAGCGGCCGCCGGGCCAGACAGCGGAACCAGCCGCCACCTTAGCTCCTTCTGCCAGTCCCCGCTCACCTCTGGCAGCTCTCCATCTAAAAACCTCTCTCCTGCCGCTCACTGGCCTCACTCATGTCCTTGAATTCCGACAGCGCGATTGATGTTATTCGGCTGTGGGAATTTAAGGATTTGCAGGAAGCCGCTGACATGAGCGAAGTCGGCGAGCGGCAGGTGACATGTGTTCCGACGGAGAGCACTGCCAAAGGTGAGTGGGCCGGCAGAAGACGCTGTAGTGGCGGCCAGTTCTGCTGTCGGGTCCCGGTGGACGCTTGTAGCTCCCCGAGCTGCTTCTATCCCCAGCTACAGTGCGTGGCTTCGCGCCGGAGCACTGCGGTAGCGGTGAGTGAGTGAGTTACTGGCATTATTCCCGACACCTTCCTTCTCAACACTCGTGCCCTCCCCACAACTTTACCCCTGGCACGGGCTCGACACACGCTGTGAAAGGAACTGTTCCCCCAATTGGTCTAGGACTAGGAAGCCTAGGAAGGGCAAATTAAAATGTCACTGTTTTTATTTATTTATTTATTTAACGGAGAGAGCAATCTGCGCATGCGTGGTTTCATTTTATTTTAAAGCGGACTGAGTGCCTACCCTGAGTAATTACTCACGGCATGTGCCTGAGGTGCATGGTTCCTTGAAGGTCGAGTCGCAGGTAAATAAGGTGGTCAAAAAGGTTTTTGGAATTTTGGCCTTCATCAGTCAGAGTACATGAAGGACATTGGGAGGTCATGTTGCAGTTGTATAAGACGTTCGTGAGACCGCAGTTAGAATATTGTGTTCCGTTCCGGGCACCATGTTATAGGAAAGACATTGTCAAGATTAAAAGGGTTCAGAGAATATTTACGAGGATGTTGCCAGGACTAGGGGGTTTGAGCTATTGGGAGAGGTCGAGTAGGCTGGGTCTCTATTCCATGGAGCGCAGAAGGATGAAGGGAGATATTATAGAGGTATACAAAATCAGGAGAGGAATAGTTCGGGTAGATGCATGGGGTCTTTTGCCCAGAGTTGGGGAATCGAGGAACAGAGGACATCAGTTCAAGCTGAAGGGGAAAAGATTTAAGGCCAGAAGTAGGCTGGAATCCGAGAGGTAACTTTTTCACACAAAGGGTGGTGGGTGTATGGAACAAGCTGCCAGAGGAGGTAGTTGAGGCTGGGACTATCCTATCATTTAAGAATCAGTTAGACATGTACATGGATAGGACAGGTATGGAGGGATATGGACCAATCACAGGCAAGTGGAACTAGTGTAGCTGGGACATTGTTGGCCGGTGTGGGCAAGTTCGGTCGAAGGGCCTGTTTCCACACTGTATCACTATGAGTCCTTGACTCTAATTGCATATACGTAGGATCTACTGGATTTCAGGAGAGACTAAGTGATGAATGAATTGATAGTGCTAAGTTAAAAATGAATGGGGAGGAGCAGGTGGATGACCATGGGACAATCAAAAAAAAACAAGATGTCAATCTAAAGGAGATGTGAAAGAGAATATAAGAATAATTAGCTGAAATTAGACAATAAGAATTATTATCTGAAATTAAAAGAATTATTGTGGACGTTAGAAATCTGTAACAAAAAACAAGAAGTCGTGGCAATCCTCGGTATATTAAATTGACAAAATTAATACCATCCACAAAACTATAAAGTGAGATATTAGAAGAGTAGGGAAACAATCCTTAAGTTTGATTAGAAGGTCAAGCGATGAAGAGTTGGATATAGTGGGAGAGTGTCAACAAGATCATTGTTGCAGACTGAGTGGAGGGAAATTAATACAGTACTTGAAAAAAAAATGTTTGATTACTGTTCCACCTTGAGAGGGCCCTTGAAGGGAGCAAGTTGAAAACAAGAGATGCTTCTTCGGAGTTTACCAAAATAATTCCCATGGAAAGTCAGGCAGTTATTGATGGAAATGGAAGAGTAGACCCGAGCTTCTGGAAGAAAAGAATCTATTGAGAAGGCTGAAAGATAGAGGAATAGAGAAAGATAGAGGAGCACAATGGAGAACCTTATCACAATTCTTAGATGAGTGATGGAGGGAAGCAGAGGGGGTGCGGGTGAAAGATTAAGCACTGATATGCAAGAAATTAGCATACAGGATCAAGGGACCTGTCGGCAACATTAAACCACTATCCCTTGTTGTGGAGAAGGGAAAACATATTGAAGGCAGTGGTATTGCCAACCGTTTTGGATTTTCACTGTTATCCCTTTCATCATTTAACCTCTCCTGCATTCACTGCACCAGAGCCCTTTCTTCTTAATCAATTCTCCCTTTCCCAATTTTTCCGTATCTTGTCAACTTCTAACGTTCCCCTGTGCCAAAGGAAGATTATCAACATGATATGTTAACTCTGTATCTCTCTTGGCAGATTCCGCCTGTCAAACTGAGTATTTCCATACATTTTCACTTATTTTCTTGCAGAGTTTGCTCTATTCTAAATTTGTATCAAAGTTTGAGTCAAGGATGCTTGGAAATAAATGTTTGAATGTATTAAATGGCAGGTTAGAAACTGAATGGGAATTTTACTTCGGAGTCACGTGAGTGATTCATTACATCAGACGCATGGCGCAGCAACGGGCTGGAGAGCGCAGCTCCACCAGCGGTAAGTGAAAACTCGCAGGTAAGTTTTAAACTACACTGCGAACGTTCCCAAGGTCCTGTAAGGGTGGTTTCAGGAGGCAGCAGGGACATGGACAAATCGGGTAAAGGGAGGTCGAGGCGTGCCGCCGGGTAAGTCAAGAAAATTGACCGCGGGACTGCAGTCAGCGGGCGGGCGCTTACGCTTGCTCCAGAACTACCGACAGTTCAACCAGCAGCAGCGACTCCAGTGCCATAGAGCACCATGGCCACTCCAGTCGGGAGAAAGTGAAAAAAGAAAATCACCAAGGCCTGTGGACTCTGATGAGTCAGGCCAAGAGGACTCACCTCTCACCATGGAGGATGTCTAGACAAAATGGAGCACCTCATGGGAAAGATACTCCTTCGTGAGGTGTTCCAACCAGAGTCCTTTACTCCTGGGTTACCCCAGCAGCCCGCAGCAGCAGCCTCCAGCACAGGTCTATACAGGGAAGACCTGTACCAACAGGAGTAACCATACGCCCACGGGTCTGCATGGGGCCCCATACCAGCAGCGTCATGTCAAGGGCTGCATGATACCTCCCTTATGCATGAGCAGGGAGTGCCCGGGCAGTATGATACTGACCCTGAAGTTGGTGGTATAGCAGAGGAGCATACCCCAAAGCACACAAGCATAGCTCAGGTGTGCCGGACATGGCATGCAAATTTGCCATACCGGCAGGAACTGGTGAGGCAAAGATCTGGCCAGAAACATTAATTACATGACCTCTCACCAGCTCCAAGAATTAACAATGGATGAAACATCCAAACGATATGAGGCACCTGTATATTATGCATCATTCAGAGTGCCCACTGTGAACCAGGCCATCCGAGGGCAAATGGGTGCAGCCATGCGATTGCATGAACCAAGGCTGCAGAAAGCCTTAAAACTAATCGGATCAGGCATAACGGCATTTGGGCAGTCAGTCGAAGGGGCACCACTATCAGACACACAGCGGATATGTTAGCCCTGCTGTGTAACGCCCACTTTGTGATCAACTGCCAGACGAAAAACGTCATTAAGCCAACTTTGAATCCGAAATTTGCAGCACTGTGCAGATCATCCAACATACAGCCACCAAACATGTTGTTTGGTGAAGATCTGGCAAAGCAAGTCAAGGACTTAGATGACGAGGCGAAGACTGTCGGCCTTATCAAATCACATTCGACAAGCAGGATGCCGCCTCGTCAACCATACCTCTTCAGATGGGTCACAGACGCTGGTGCGGGGCAAGCTCCCATTACTACGCCATTGGCATGCACCAGTGCACATCCCAAGCAAAATTAGGTGGCAAAAGAATCCAGCAACCATGGCGGTACGAGCAGCTGGACTTGTCCAGGACATATCCTCTAGAGACCAGTCACCAGTAATGGGCTAGATTGCAATTGGTCTACATTGAATGGTACTGCATAACATCAGATGCGTTTATACTGGACAGTATCCAGGGGTTTTGAATTGAGTTTAATTTTGAATTACATCCACCCACACAACATACACCAAGTCGAGAATTGGTGTTTTCAAAACCAGAAACATTACAGGTAAATGATGAAATTGAAACATTATTCAAAAAAGGGATAATTGAAAGGATGGCTCATCAGCCTCAGCACTAATATATTCCCCAAGCAAAAGAAGGATGTTGGATATCGAGTCATTCTAGACCTAATCCGACTGAACTCCTATGTCCAGTATAAACACTTTAAAATGGAAACTTTCAGTACTGCTAAGCAACAGGTTTCCAAAGGATGTTATATGGCAAGCATAGATCTGAAAGATGCATATTATTCAGTACCAATTCATTACAATTACCGTAGGTATTGAAATTTAGTTGGATGAGACAGCTGTGGCAGTTAAAACTTTGCCAAATGGGTAAACCTCAGCCCTAACTTGTTTACAACATTGTTGAAACCAGTATTGGGACTACTCCGGGCTCAGAATCAATTGTGATGGCATACTTGGATGATGTTCTGATCGTAGGCAACACTCAGGAAGCAGCTGAATTTTCTGTTTCAGTTACCAAACATATGTTCGAGAGGTTGGGAGTCCTCATCCATCCAACAAAATCCAAATTGATGTCATCTAGAATCATTGACTATTTGGGATTCACCATTGATTCAACCAACATGTCAGTGACTCAGCCAATGGCCAAAAGTTTAGAAATTAGGCCTGCAGCAGTCTGGTAGAAGAACAGCAACCCTCCATCCAACAAGTGGCTAATGTTATTGGCAAATTAATAGCAGCCTTCCCCGGAGTGCAATTTGGGCCTCTACACTATCAGAATGTGCAACGAGCTAAGGGACAGGCACTCAAAAAACATGCAGGTCATTTCAATAGACCGATGCAGTTGACAGTCCAAGCTATCACCGAGTTGCAAAGGTGGATAACAAATGTCTCAGGTTGTTCTAGTAACATTCTGAGTAAACAACCCGATGTTTCGGGATGGTGAGCCACTGATAACAATTCCAGCTGCCGCGGCAGATGGAGTATGCAAGAGGCATTAGTCCTACAGATACATGGGATAAATTATTTGGAATCGTTGGGGGCATTCTATGGCCTAAAAGCATACTGTTCAACAAATTCATGATTTAATTGTTCAGCTCCAGATTGACAATATTACAGCAGTTGCATATATTAATCACATGGGTAGGTAGAGATAATGTGGTGGCAGATACCAGGTCACGTAATGACAACACAGAATGGATGCTGAATCCAACAGTTTTTAAAAGAGATTGTCAGTATAGATTGCCAGACATAGATCTGTTGCATCCAGGCTAAATCACCGGTTACATAAATACTTCTCATAGGAACTGGATCAAGGGGCAGTAGCGGTCAATGCATTCCCGCTACATTGAGGAGGTGAGCTCTTTTACGCTTTTCCCCCATTCTGCCTCATCAGTCAATGTCTCACCAAAATTGAGCAGGGCTCCGCTTCAGGCGTTTGGTAGTGCCCGACTGGGCCACACAGCCATGGTTCCCATTGGTTCTGAGACTGATGACACAGCCATTCATGGATATCCCCAAATGCAGCAACTTGTTGGTTCACCCTGTGACAGGAAAGAGTCACTCTTTCCATGATCGTATTAATCTGTTGATTTGCAGATTCTGACGAGACCATTCCAGGCGGACCATAGATGTGATAACTACGGCCTGGAGGGATAATACTAAAAAACAATACATATCTCATATAAAAAATGGGAGATGCTCTGCTTACAGTCAAGTATATCCTACCACACTGCAGGCATACCTGATGTATTGGAGTTCCTTGTTACATTACACTTTGATGAGCATTTGCATTATAGCGCCATTAATAGTGCTAGGAGTGCATTGTCCTCCTATTTATGGCAGGGGTCGGGACAACATTCTGTTGGATCTTATCCATTGGTGTCCCAATTCGTGAAAGGTATTTTAACAAGAACCCTCCTAGACCTGGATATACGGGAATCTGGGATGTGAGCATAGTTCTCACACTGCTTTGTCAATGGGCTCCAATTACACCTCTGTCTTTCCAAAAACTAACACTTAAAGTGGTCATGCTCATGGCGCTCATTTCAGCACAACGGGTCCAGACATTGAAAAAGCTGTGACTGGACAGCATGCATTTTTCTGTAAATAATATTACATTTTATGTATGTAATCAAATCACACAAAGCAGGCCAGGGATGTCCGGGACCAAAATGAGCTTTAGAACATACCCCATTGACCGGGGACTATGTGTAGTTATGCACCTACATCAATATATTGTCACCAAGAGTCTTAGAGGTTTTAGGTTTCTGGTCTCCAAATCTGAGGAAGGACATTATTGCGATAGAGGGAGTGCAGCGAAGGTTCACCAGACTGATTCCTGGGATGTCAGGACTGTCTTATGAACAAAGACTGCATAGACTCGGTTTATACTATAGAATTTAGGAGATTGAGAGGGGATCTTATAGAAACTTACAAGATTCTTAAGGGGTTGGACAAGCTAGATGCAGGAAGATTGTTCCCGATGTTGGGGAGGTCCAGGACAAGGGGTCACAGCTTAAGGATAAGGGGGAAATCCTTTAGGACCGAGATGAGAAGGAATTTTTTCACACAGAGAGTGGTGGGTCTCTGGAACTCTCTGCCACAGAGGGTAGTTGAGGCCAGTTCATTGGCTATATTTAAGAGGGAGTTAGATGTGGCCCTTGTGGCTAAGGGGATCAGAGGGTATGGAGAGAAGGCAGGTACGGGATACTGAGTTGGATGATCAGCCATGATCATATTGAATGGCGGTGCAGGCTCGAAGGGCCGAATGGCCTACTCCTGCACCTAATTTCTATGTTTCTATGTTTCTAAAGCAACGATGTTCATCAGTCACAAAAACATCATAGAAAGGTGTCGGTGCAGACCATTTCTAGGTGGCTGAAACACGTTTTGGATTGTGCTTGAGTAGACACTGATGTGTTTAAATCTTACTCCATCAGGGCGGAATCAACATCCACAGCGAGGGCACCGGACGCCCCTTTAAACCAAATCCTCGGGGCCACAGGATGGTCCTGTGAAGGGACTTTTCAACGATTCTATAACAAACCTATCCTCACGACGGAAGGATTTGGGCATGCTATTTTGGGATCTGTTTTGTAAATTCCCCCTGGGAGAGAGGGGTTGTTATTGCTTCTTTTGTTATTAAGACATTAATTGTATAATTCAAACAATGTTCAATACATTATTTGTTTATCCTGTGTCAACCGATGCAGCGTGTCGTATGGATCTGGATATACGGCATGAAATCACAGAGCTTTGAAATCTTCACGGAATCATTCACGTGACTCCTCATAAAATAAAGATCAAACTTCAAACTGGTACGTTCTCTTTTAATCTTACTATTAGGAAATGTGAGGAAGAAATTGAATTGCTATTATGGCAGGGATGCTTACAGTTTTTTTATTGCTTGACAGTACAAGCCTTCCTTGAGCAGAGCACAATTGTCCGCTATTATATAAAGCTGGAGTGATTGTTTCCCTCACAGTCTATTAAGCTAAATTTACAAGCAATCAGCTTGATACTAAATTACTGTTTATTAGTTAGCAACTCAATGTAGAAGCTAATCCCAGAAGTCTTGACAACATTATGGCATGTTTCCAAGAAAAATCCTTCAGCCGGTATAAAACAATGTGTGTTTGAGCAGCTAACATTTAATGTAATAGGTGATAGTAATGTCAGGCCTTTTCACTAACCATGTCTTTTCCAAGTGTTTTTTTTATTTCAACAGTCATAGATTTTAGTGTATTTTTGTCTTTCCATGAATGCATATGAACAGTGAAAAATAATGCACAGAAATCAAAATACCGAATCTATTTAATTGCTTCCAAAATCTTTGTGCTACACAAATCAGAGAGTAATGTTGAAAATAATCTGGCTCACCAGGAAACATTAATAACATGAAGGTAGACACAAAATGCTTGAGTAACTCAGCGGGTGAGGCAGCATCTTTGGAGGGAAGGAATGTGTGATGTTTCAGGTCGAGACCCTTTTTCAGACTTAATTAATGTTATTAATGTTTAGCAACATTATTAACATGATCTTTAGATACTTACCAAGCAGAAAAACTGTTCCAACCTATAATGAAGATCTAATGTTTGTAGCTGTGAAGTGGACTAATTTTGAGAAAAATAATTTAAATCCATTTCACAATAATGATTGTACTTTTCTGATTAAAAGCTCTCTTGAAATGTTTAGCATATTATTGTTTCTCTAGTTCGAAATTAACAATAACCTAAGGCAAAAAGTCTCACTTGCTGCCTTCATAAGATCCATATCCCTCCAGTCCTTGGATATTTATCACTCCAGTCCCTGCATATCACTCCAGTCCCTATTTTAAATCCCACTCTTGCATCTGCTTCCACCACCAACTTTGGCAGTACATTCCAGGCACCCACCACCCTCTGTGTGAACATTTGCCTTGCATATCTCTTTAAATTTCCCCTTTTCACCTGAAAACCCGGCCCTTTAGTATTTGACATACCACCCTGTGAAAAAGGATCAGACTGTCTGCCCTATCTATGCCTCTCACAATGTTATAAAATGGTTAAATGGTGAACCATTTTGAGGCTATCTTTGACGACACTATCCAGGTGTTAAATGCCATGGGTTCCAACATATAATAGATTCATAACGTAGTTATGTAAAGATAGTTTAAAATTGAATAATTCAGATTATCAAATAAGGAAATCTCTGTCAAATTAATTAAACAGCAGATGGTAAATTAAGTTAGTTTATTAATTCATACTCTGCTCATGATTATAGTAGTACTGAACATTATAAGGAACAAAATCAAAATCATAATTCATTGCAGCGATATCTTGATAGCACATTAAGAATAAGCATTGCAGAGGGTGGTGAAAACTGCCCAACGCATCACCGGTTCCTCACTCCCCTCCATTGAGTCTGTCCATAGCAAGCGATGTCTGCGAAGGGCGCGCAGCATCGTCAAGGACTGCTCTCACCCCAGCCATGGACTGTTTACCCTCCTCCCATCCGGGAGGCGCAACAGGTCCCTCTGTTGCTGGACCAGCAGGCTCAGGAACAGCTTCTTCCCTGCGGCTGTTACAACACTTAACTCTGCACCTCGGTGATTGCCAGTCACCCCCCCCCCCCCGGACACTCCTTCCCACAGTATAATTGCACTACTGATACTGTTTGTACATACATATATATTTTTACCGTTCATTATTCTACGTTGCTCTTCTGGGGAGATGCTAACTACATTTCGTTGTCTCTGTACTGTACACTGCACAATGACAATTAAAAATTCAAGGTAAAAACCTTAAAAATAATGTTCTAGCAGATGCCACAGGATAAGACTTATTTCCTCTTTCATGCCATCTCTCTTTTTGAGCAGACATCTGATATGTTGAAAAGCAGTAGCCATTAAAACAAGGCATTGATTTGCTCCTCCCCTTTATAGATTTATATTGATTACATATAATATTTTAAGGCCTGTTCAAAGCTCCTGTAAGAGGACTCTGAAACTGAAACACACTTTCAGAAAATGTACACATGTGACACATATCCCTTGGCCCTTTGGTCTCTTTGTCACACCAGTACCTTCTCTTCCACATATTGTTCCATCCCTCTTTGTTTTATCTCTCTTGTTTTGCTTGCTCTCCCTGTCAACAGACTGTTGCAATTGCATTTACTCTCTTTTCTGTCTATAGTTTCATGTCTCCTAAATTTCTTTCTGGGTAATCTTTCTTGATTTCTTTTCCTCTGTTGTGTGTGTCATATACACATAGTTTGATACATTTATAATTATTTTTACAATGTATAATCTTCCCACCCCATTGTGAAACGCAGCCCACACTATCTTAGTGCTGCAGAAACTCAGCCGGTTAAGTAGCAACTGTGGAGGGAATGGACAGACAACGTTTCAGGTCAGAAGGATCCTGACCTGAAATGTCACCTGTCCATTCCCTCCACACACGTTATCTAACCTGCTGAGTTCCCCCAGCACTTAGTCTTTTTGCTCAAGATTCTGGCATCTGCAGTTTCATGTGTCTCAATTTTACTGCTCTCATAATCATGCATTGGTCCAACAGTGACACCAAGTGTTCAATACAGTTTCCTCTTTGCCTTTAAATATTCTGAAATTGGATGAGTCTGTTTAGAATAATTATTGGTTTTCTTTCATCATAAACAGTGTAGGTGCCACTAATTCAACCTGCAACCTGATGTGTGTTATACATTCGTCATCCATTGTGGGAAACAGATTTCCATTGATGTTGTAGAAATAATTGAGTGGGTTTCTCTAGCAGACAGATGCTTCATGATGCCACATTGATACTCTATGCAAATGAACATGTTAAATTTAACAGTTAATAAATCAACATGTAAAGTAACATTGCAACAAAAGTTTACAACCTCAAATACATGTTTATTAATATCAGACAAAAGGAAACATTGTGAGATCACTTTAATAAAGGGTGACAAACCTGCTTGCTTCAGAAGTGTAGTCATTACACAAGGTGACACCAAGACATTAATTAGACTGTCTCAAAGCTTGTTCACTAAGATGAACTTTAAGGTGGGTATAAAAGGAGCAATTCTGGAATCCAGAGGCCAGGTGGCTGAAAGTATGTCTAACCACGTTTGGGGAAAAGAAGAAACCAGATACACTACGGGGAGTCTGGCAAGGACGTTTACATGACAAAAGTTCCCAGAACTGAACCATTTAACTCTTTCTCTTTCCAAAGGTTATGCCTGAGTGCTGAGGGTTTACAGCATTTCCCATTTTCAACTTCATGTGTTATTTGTTTTCACAAATAAAATGGTACACAGTATCAAGAAAACGATGCAAGCAAAGTATTGTACAACATGATAACAAACGACTGGAGGTGTCTACGTCATTAGAATATAACAGTTTCTCTGGATAAAATAAATGATTCTATTATTTCTTAGGATAGAGGTTGCAGTTACTATTAACCTACAAAGCAAGTAAGTGTTACTAGAATATATTTAAAAGAATAAGTCAATACCTCAGAATTGAAAGCCACTTCGATTTCTTACTGGTTTGGTCCTATCACTAACATTGAATCAATTTGTACTGATTGTGTAATCTTCTTAATAGTACAAAGATTGTGCCAGCTTACATTCCTTTGTGGAAAAATTCCACCCATCTTCCTTTAGCTGTCAGGTCGGGGTGAGTTCCCCCCGCCATGGATACCATGTAATCCTGTGCTACCTGCTCTATGGTCGGATAGTCGGCGACTAAACCGTCTCCCCCACCTGGTTTACCAGGTGAGGAGGGGGCTGTGGACCCAAGCAGGACCAAAAACAAGACCTGTCAAAGCGCGGATGAGCTTCTAGCGAGCCAACGGCCATCCACACTTCAGTAGAAGTTGCGATCATTGTCGTACCTAGCATTGTAAGGAATGATGATAAAGCACACACACCAAAATCCTATACTTCCAGCAGCGAAGGCCCGCAGAAACTGAAAGACAGAGATGCGTTGTACGTCCGTCATCATTCCTGTTGGAAACCAGCACCACTGCGTCGCTAATGTTTTCAATGATGATGATGATCCTTTTGAACAGAGAGCTGTAAATCAAGTTGTTAATGGAAATGTCTTCAAACAAAATCAGCAAAAGTCATGGCATACAATATCAATGATCAATTATATGAATAATTATGCATTTTCTTCAATAGCAATCTTCAGCAATTTTGTCTGCCTGATCATTTCATCATCTAATCTATGTTCCTCATCTGCCGTCAGAATCAGTAATAATTCGGTCAGTTCTCTATACCTATTTTAAATCTTAATTTTATTCTTGTGTAATTTTCCTAATGCTCTCAAATCATTTGTACAAAGCAAAATATTGCTCATATTCAGACTAATTCCCCAGTCGCAACTGCCTTTACAAAGCTTGGTGTCACAAAAGGGGTACTTTGTGATCAACATTGCCATGCAAAAAAAAGTATACTGTAATATGAATACTGCTGGCATTGCACTCACAGCAGTTTGACCCAGAGCAGCTCACTTACGAACAATTTTAACCTCATTATATGATTTCAGTGCCAGGTAACATTGAACATGCTGCTTTTTGCATTGGAGATTATTCACAGGAGCATTTTCATTGGTTGATTGCCTTCACTAACTGCAGGAAATCATTTATAAACTTTGTGAAGATTGCTCCATCTCAGAGCAGGATAGAAATCAGCCACCAGGATTTTCTCTGTGGGTTGTATTGGTGTGAAAAGATTTTCCTTGTCAGGGGCCCAGAAATGCAACCAGAACGGAACTGAAATGCATTCCCTGAAGCTGGCTAAAGAGGTCAGCGACAGCAATGAAGAACCCATGAAAACTGGTGCCACAAAATGATCAAGAATATCACATGCATGGTGAAGGACAGTAACACATCAACTACTTCCAGCTGCTAACAACAATGTGACATAGTGCTAACTGTGTCACATTGTTCCAATATATACTCCCATCAAAAGTTCTTGAGGAACTCATCGGGCCAGGCAGTATCCATGGAGGGAATGGACAGACGAGTTATGGGTCGGGATCCTTCAGTCTAAGGTCAATAACGGAAATGTCTTTTGTCCATTT
This sequence comes from Raja brachyura, assembly GCA_963514005.1. The sequence continues at coordinate 49,140,050 of OY740783.1, forward strand.
CCCTCGACAGATGCTGCCTGACATGCTGAGTTTCTCCAGCATTGTATTTCGCTCATGGTTCCAGCATCTGCAGTTTCTTCTGTCTCAATGTACTCTCATCAGCTTCCTAACAAGAATGTCATGCGGTAGAAACAAGGGACTGCATCTCTTCAACTTTTTGCAACTCTTCAATCCTGCCTCAGACCTCTTCTTTTATCTCTGCCCTTTGTTCCATCTGCCTGTCAACCCTCCCCCCACCCTTGCATGTGTCCACCTATTACCTGCCACACTTTCAGTCTGAAGAAGGGTCTCAAAGAAGGAAAACTTCACCCATTCCTTATCTCCAGAGATGCTGCCTGTCCCACTGAGTTACTCCAGCATTTTGTGTCTTACTATGATTTAAACAGGCATCTGCAGTTCTTTCCTACACACTTTGCCCTGCCTCTCCTCTCTTCCAGCTTTCTTCCCTCACCCTATAATCAGTCTGAAGAAGATCCCTGACCCAAAACGTCACCCATCCGTGTTCACCAAAAATGAAGCCTGAGAATAAGGGGTAAGCCATTTGGAACAGAGACGAGGAAGCACTTTTTCACACAGAGAGTTGTGAGTCTGTGGAATTCTCTGCCTTAGAGGGTGGTGGAGGCCGGTTCTCTGGATACTTTCAAGAGAGAGCTAGATAGGGCTCTTAAAGATATCAGGGGATATGGGAAGAAGGCAGAAACGGGGTACTGATTGTGGATGATCCGCCATGATCACATTGAATGGTGGTGCTGGCTTGAAAGGCTCAATAGCCTACTGCTGCACCCATTGTCTATTGTCTATTGACCCGCTGAGATCCTCCAGTACTTTGAGTCCTTTTGGGCCCCGTGTCTCTTTTCTCCCCCACAGCCCGTTCCCCCCCCATTTACACCGTCTTCCATTGTGCCCCACCTGAACTCCCATCTATTTCTCCCCCTCCTCCTCCTTCCACATTCCTTCCTATGGCTTCGCAATGAGCAACTCTTCAATCCTGTTTCACATCTTCTACTTTTACCTCTGGCTTTTGTTCCAAACATCTGCTTATCAAAACCCTCCTTGCCAATGTCCACCTATTACCGGCCACACTTTGTTCTGTCTCTCCTCTCTTCCTTTCTTCCCTCCCACTACAATTAGTCTAATGAAGGGTTCCGACACAAATCCATCACCTATCCATGTTCTGATCTATCGATGATGCTGCCTGACCAGCTGAGTCACTCCAGGAATTCATGTCCAAGAATGTCATGACCCCTAACTGATAATTGCATGCTTACCACATTTTCCACATACACAGCCACATTTCACATTCTGTATGGACTCACAGCTCAATAGACAGAGTGAACACACAAATGATGCACCCATTTGTATTTACCTCAGTCAACACATTCACTCGCATATTTTACATCCACAAATATAGTAAAACATAGTGCATAGTCATTATTGGCAAAAACGTTGCTTGTAAGTCAATGCTACCGTCACCAAATTATTACCCAAAAAGGTAGATAGGCCATTTGTTTAGATCATTGCAAATTACATTCTGTTCATATCTATCATTCTTCTCAGAAAAATATCCCCTTATTCAACATGGCTTCTAATTTTCATGCTGTCGATTCTATAAGCATGCCCTTCAGAAACCTTATGTTTTTTTCCTCCTTCAAAAAAATCTAGAACTGCCCTTTGCTGATGGTCCACCAGAGAATAAAGAAGCTTACACAAAACAATAGAATTATACAGTCATATGGCACAGAAATAGCCTCGTGAGACTCCATGTCTATGGTGACCATCAAAGAACAATAGATACATAAATGAGGTGGTACTTACATACAGTATAGTGAGCCATTGGGTGCAAATGAACCTCAACCAAGTCAAGGTGAGAATGGTAGCTCAAAGAGTGATAGTCATACAGTGATACAGTGTGGAAACTGGCCCTTCGGCCCAACTTGCCAACACCGGCCAATATGTCCCAGCTACACTAGTCCCACCTGCCTGCGCTTGGTCCATATCCCTCCAAACATGCCCTATCTGTGTACCTGACTAACTGTTTCTTAAACATTGGGATAGTCCCAGACTCAATTACCTCCACTGACAGCTTGTTCCATACAGTCACCACCATTTTGTGTGAAAAACTTATGCCTCAGATTCCTATTAAATCTTTTCCCCTTCACCTGTGTCCTTTGGTCCTCGATTCCCCTAGGTCCCCTCATGTGCATCATCCTAGAGGTTAGAGTTGCAGTTGAGTTCTTTCCATGGAACTCAACTGTTTAGTTCAGCGGTTTATTTTTCATTATTAGTAGTTTATTTATTGTCATTGTAACATGAACCATGTACAACGAAATTTAAAAAATGTCAACCAGTCAGTGCACCATTCAAACCATAAAAGCTAACGATACATACAAGGTAAAATATTAAAAAAGATAAACAACTAAAATAAATATGAAATATGAAAATAGCACGCATAAACATCCAACCCTACATCCTTCTGTCGATTTCACAGTGTACCAACCACAGTCCCTTAGTCCCCGCATTCCTTGGTGGCTACATTTAGTGCCTTTATAGCAGTGGGGTAAAAGCTGTTTTTAAGTCTGTTTGTCCTTGTCCTTGTAGATCTGTACCGTCTGCCTGACGGCAACAGTTCAAACAGGGAGTGTCCGGGGTGGGAAATGTCCTTTATAATATTCTGGGATTTTTTGATGCAGCGGGAACTGTGTAATTCCTCCAAGGTAAGGAGAGGGCAGCCGGCAATCCTCTGGGCGTTGTCAATGGCCCTCTGGAGCGCTTTCCTCTGAGCCGCTGTGCAGCTGGTGTACCACACGCATACACAGTATGTTAGGATGCTCTCAATGGAGCACCGATAAAAGGACAGCAGCAGTCTCTGTGTGATGTTAAAGGTAGTTAAAAAGTTGCATTGGTAAATTCAAGAGTAAGTCTTTTTAATGGCAAAATAAGAAATAATTACTGCCGATCTAGCCTAAATGTTTCATTTTACAAATATGGTATTTCATATGTTCAGAAATCAATTAGTGCTGGAAATGCAAAAAAAAAATGCAAAGGAAATGTTGTGACGTCAGCTGATAGTCAGATCACTTGTGGTTGAACCCTTGTCAGTGGTTGCGAGGGCTGTCACATGACGTCATGGGTTAAGGGGAGTGTCCTGCTGCATACGCATATCTCACCTGGAGATCACCCCAGTGGACAGGTAGCTGAGCTCGAGGCAACAACCTCGCTCAGCTGCAGCAGCAATGACAAATATGTTAGTGGACCAAACGTGCATGTAACATCTGAATAAAGCAACTGTTTATTCCCCACGTTTGGTGCCGCTACATTGGTGACCCCCGACAATCAAAATTGGGATTTTGGATTTCTCCCGACACACACGGCCTCGGGAGACCTGATGTCTGCAGCCGACAGCCCAGCCCTGCTCAACGATGCTGCCACCAACCCGGCCCAACCGTAAGGTATGCCGGAGGGCGCCCGGGTCGACGGCATGACCCGCCCAGAGCCGACCACTGGGGCTGAGAGGCCGCGGCTGCCGCTGTTCCCCCACCAGCTGCTTCAGGAGCTCTGTGTTTAGCCTTATGGGCGGGTCTGCCTTAGGGAGAAGGCAGACCCGCCCATTACCCCGCCGGCTGTTGCTCATTGCCAAGCCACCCGATAGGGCGGGCCTACCAGGGGCGCCTGCCTGAAGACGTTCCTTCTGCTACTCACTGGCGCAGACCCCAAAGATCCCCGGGCACTGGCGGCCCATCCGGTCAGGCTGTGGTCGGCCCAACATTGGGGTGGAGCCTCAGCACAGTCGTGAGTCGGCGGTCCTGCGAACGATCCCTCGGCAGCTTCAAGTCTCCGCCGAGGAAGCGGCAGCGCAGCCAGTCTCCAATGACACGGCGACGGTGGGTGGAGTCCCTACCTGCAGCGGTGGGGCGAGGCTCGTCGATGCCAGCCGCCCCGCATGCATCCGGGAATAGCTTTGGTTGGCCACTTTTAAAGGCCGCCTCAGCTGGCCACTAAAACGGCCGCCGCGGCCTACTGCCACATGGCTGACGCAACGACTGCAAAAATGGCCACTGCGGCCAGCCAGAAGAGACGCTCGACCTTCCTTGATCGCCGTCAACAGCGCCACATTCTGGCCGGATGCCGTCCCTGCAGCCTGGCCATGGGCAACAGCACCACCTTCAGGTCGGATGCTGTCACTGGATAATTTGAACTTTCCTACCACTTTGACTTGTTTGCTGACTGTAGTTTGTTTTGTTTATTTTTACTTGTTTTTTACACTGTAATGGCCACGCCGGGTTTAGCAACTAGTTTATTCTTTGTTCTTTGTTGCTGACGTCTCCCAGCCGTTGCTGGGTGCCGTATTTCTCAGGACACAATCCCCTGCTGGTCGAGGAGATGCAACTGTGTCTCGTCCATCCGGCGGCTTTTGCATTGGTCTCCTCGCACCCCTTGGCATATGGCCGAGATGGCCCACAGCCGGAGTGTCGACTGCGCCTGCGGGCCCCACCATCCCAACCCACGGCCGGGGTGTCCCCGACCCACAGCAGGAGCCGCCCTCAACCATGCTTGCACATCTTCTTGTAGAAGGTAAGCACGTTTAATTCCTTCCTCCGGTTCTGGAGGGGGGGGGGGGGGAGGGTCCTGTGGCATCAGCTGATAGTCAGACCACTTGTGGTCGAACCCTCTTCAGTGGTTACGAGGGCTGTCACATGACGTCATGGGTTAATGGGGTGACCTGCTGCATAAGAGTCGGCCCCCATTTCTCCTCCACTAGCATGTTGAGTACCGGCTCCCCTCAGGGCTGTGTGCTAAGCCCCCTCCTATACTGCCTCTACACCCACGACTGTAGTCCGGCCCACAACAACAACCGAATCGTCAAGTTTGCTGACAACACTACAGTAGTCGGACTCATCTCAAGGGGAGACGAGGCAGCCTACAGAGAGGAAGTCCTGAAGTTGACAGCCTGGTGCTCAGGAAACAACCTGGCTCTGAACACCAAGAAACCAAAGAGCTCATTGTCGACTTCAGGAGGCACAGCACCGAATTAGCCCCCTTATACATCAACGGCGAGTGTGTGGAGAGGGTCCACACCTTCCGGTTTCTCGGCGTCCTCATCTCCACTGACATCTCGTGGACAGACAACATCACAGCGGTCATCAAGAAGCCTCAGGGTCCTTAGGAAGCACAACCTGGACTCCAACCTGCTGCTGACCTTCTACCGCTCGTCCATTGAGAGCCTGTTGACATACTGCATTACAGCATGGTACGGCAGCTGCACCATGGAGGACAGGGAGAGGCTTCAGAGGGTAGTTAGGGCAGCACAGAAGATCAGCGGCTGCCCTCTCCCCTCTCTGATGGACATTTACACCTCCCGCTGCCTCAGCAGGGCGAAGAACATTATCAAGGACAGCTCCCATCCTGCATTTGGCCTGTTCAACCTGCTACCCTCAGGGAGGCACTATAGGTGCATCAGCACAAGGACAAATAGACTCAAGAACAGTTTCTTTCCAAAATCCATTATCTCCCTGAACTCACACATGCACTGACTTCACAGCCTAACCCTCGGACTTTCATCTATCCACCTACTGTAATTTGTACTGTAACTGTAATTTCCAATATGTGCAATAACCCATACTGGATATAGGAATCCTATTTATCCATTCTATTTATCCATTGTCTTTTTATAGATATGTATATAGCGCTGCAGAAACTGTGCACCTTATCCCCCCCCCCCCCCCCCCCCCTTTTTGTTTTGTTTTGCACTGAGTAGGAGCAGCTTTTAATCTCATTGTACATGTGTACGATTGTACAATAAAAGGCATTCTGATTCTGATAAGCATATCCAATCTGGAAATCACCCCAGTCGACAGGTAGTTGAGCTCGAGACAACACCCTCGCTCAGCTGCAGCAGCAATAACAATTATGTTAGTGGACCAAACTTGCATGTCACATCTGAATAAAGCAACTGTTTATTCACCACGTTTGGTGCCGTTACAATGTTACAATAATTTTCTGTCAATCTACTTTATTTCACTTTCATAATTCCATATCTCTATCAGTTAACATTTTGGTTTTGATAATGCAATTGTAATTGATTTTGATTATAATTGATTTTATTAGCCAAGTATGAAAAAACAAGTATGTAAATCATATGAGAAATATGATTTGCCATAAAGTCATACCAAAAAAGTAACAAGCCACACAACTACATAAAAGTTAACATAAACATCCATCACAGTAGCTCCTCCACATTCCTCACTCCTCACTGTGATGGAAGGCAATAAAGTCTTATCTTCTTTCCTCCTTTTTCACCCGTGGACGGGGCCGTCGAACCATCCGCAGTCGGGGCGATTGAAGTTCCCGCAGCCGGCGATGGAAGCTCCCACATCAGGGCGATAGAAGCTCCCGTGATCAGGGCAGTCGAAGCTCCCCCGGTTGGAGCTTCTGAGGTTGAGACCGAGCAAGAGGCTTGCAGCTCCACAATGTTAAGGCCGTAGTGCAGATGGAGATACCATATGGAGTTCCCCCCCCCAACATCAAACAAAAATAAAGACACTCTAAAACAACATTTAACTAGAGACTAAAAAACAAAAAAGAGAGAAAGAGACAAGACAGACTGTTGGCGAGACAGCCATTGTACAGTGCCATATGATTAATATCTAACATACTTTTACATTTTACATTTCCAAGTTCTGATTTATTCAGATTTTTAAAATCTGATGCTTGAAAAGCCTTGATGTTGCTCTCTTTGCTCTAATTACCTCAGATCAGCAGAAACAGCCACATTGGATTGAAACCACACTAATGTAAACTTAGATTAAAAAGCAGAAGAAATTACCTGAAGAATGGTTCAGACCAAAAACGTCCCTACCATGTTCTCCAGAGGTGTTAACTTACATCAGCACTTTGTGACCTTCGTTATAAGAAATCTTCATCGGCAGTTATTGCAGAAGATAATTTTCTATTGCCTTGCTGGCAATATACCCCATTCATATTTCATAATGACACAGAAGGAGGCCACTTGTTTCTACAACAATTCCATCAATACCCTTCACTATTTCCCTGCAACTCATTTCCTCAGATATGTCAATTAGCTCTCCACTGATTCTTCCCCCTTGTCATCTTCCATAAGGACAGTCTACAGTCAGGGCACCTTTAAAGTATCGTATACACTGAATGTACATATAATACGGGAGTTTAAAAAGTTACAATTTAATTTATTTCTACTCTCTTCATTTTTCATATCAAATACCTTTCGCCCAACTTCAGTGATAAATATATGACTTCCACATCCTGAGAATAGTGGCTATCTCTACACGCTGTCCTTGAAAAATACCTTATCTTTGGTGTCATAGTCATAGAGTGATACAGTGTGGAAACAAGCCCTTCGGCCCAAGTTGCCCACACCGAGCAACATTTCCCCATCTACTCTGGTCCCACCAGCCTGCGTTTGGTCCATATCCCCTCAAACATGTCATATCCATGTATTAACTTTCAGTTAATATTATTTCTCAAATATTTTTTTTTTAAATCACCCCACTGAGGTTAGGTTGAGAGGCATGTAATAACTCAATTGAAATAGTCCATTCTTTTTAAACAAAGATCCCCTGCTCTCAGATTCACAACACAATGCTTGTACCCAGAGAGGATTGACAACTGATAAACAAAACTTTAGTTTTTTTCCTCCATAGTGTCTCTTAACTACCTGTGTTACTTTTTCATTTAGCTTTGGTGATTTACCTGTTATCATGAATGCTAAACCCTAATTTATCCTCCTCCGATGATGTTTCTGTTTCTTTTCTACCTCAGTGCGGACATTGGACTTTCTCTGGAACTGTTGCGCTCCAATGCTGAGAACTATATTCTGCACTCTTTAATTTGCCCTTTGCTCCACTTATTATATTTGAGTTTGGCTTGATTTCATTTATGAATAGAATTATCTGATTTGATTCAATAGCATGCAAAGCAAAACTTTTCCTTGTGCCTCTATATGTGACAATAGAAAAAAACCTAAAGTTAATGTGTATCTTGTTCATTACCTCTCGGTTTTGACTGATCAAATTCACCTCGACTGTTGACTTGTCGCTATCGACCCTCCTCATTCAGCCAGGATCAGCTGGAAAAGTTGGAAGAACTTAATGGATCACACAGCAAATTAAGAAGAAAGGCAATGGTCCTGATGCAACCATCCCTTTGCCTCCATTGTTGTTTTTTGCTGCTTAATTCTTCAGTTGGCTCTTTTTTTTGCTCTAGCTTTAAGTTCCTTTGGGCTATTTCATTTCTACATCATGGTGGAATACAAAACGATGAAAGTACAGCTTTGCTGTCAAATTGAATAAACCCACTAATATTTTGCATTGGAAGGTTCGAGAGAGTAATCACGAATACAATGGAAATAATACTGCGTGTATTTTCGTTTTATAATGTCTTTAATTTGCGTGATTAAAACGGAACAATGTTAAACGAGATTTTCTTTGCTCTTCTCGTTGCAGACTAGATTTCGACTTTGGGGAAGCGCGAAAGGCGGGACGGGTCGGGTTGACTGCGTCGGGCCGCCGTCGAGAGGCTGGTCAGTGCAACATGGCGGCGGCGGCGGCTGCGGGACCGATGAACGTCAACAACGAGGTGAGCCGCGATGGCGCTGCGTGTTGCCCATCAACGGGCGATGGCGGTGGTGCCGTCTTCTCCCCTTCCACCGGGCGATGAGCCGGGGGGGGGGGGGGGGGGAATAGGGTGGGTAGCTTCCCGGGGAGTGGAGATTCTGGCTCCATGCGGCAGCCAGAACCGCATTAAACTCATCAACACTGATAACACTTCATCGACGTTTGTTGAGCAACCACTCGGTGAAATTCATCCTCCATCTGCCCATGTGGGAAGGCCACGTGATCCATGCAGTATTGACTCCTCTGTCTAAACGTGTATCATCAACAAAACACAAAGTGCTGGAATAACTCAGCTGGTCAGAGCTATATGAAGTTAGAAAAGTCAATGTTCATACCGCTGGGGCGTAAGCTGCCCGAGCGAAATATGAGGTGCTGTTCCTCCAATGTGTGCTGGGCCTCACTTAACAATGGAGGAGGCCCACGACAGAAAGGTCAGATTGGGAATAGACATAGAAATTAGGTGCAGGATTAGGTCATTCGGCCCTTCGAGCCTGCACCGCCATTCAATATGATCATGGCTGATCATCCAACTCAGTATCCCGTACCTGCCTTCTCTCCATACCCTCTGATCCCCTTACCACAAGGGCCACATCTAACACCCTCTTAAATATAGCCACTGAACTGGCCTCAACTACCCTCTGTGGCAGAGAGTTCCAGAGACCCACCACTCTCTGTGTGAAAAAAGTCCTTCTCATCTCGGTCCTAAAGGATTTCCCCCTTATCCTTAAGCTGTGACCCCTTGTCCTGGACCTCCCCAACATCGGGAACAATCTTCCTGCATCTAGCCTGTCCAACCCCTTAAGAATTTTGTAAGTTTACAAAATGGGAGGGGAAGTTAAAATGCTGAGCAACCGGGAGATCAGGTAGGTTTAGGCGGACTGAGTGAAGGTGTTCAGCGAAACGATCGTCGAGCCTGCGCTTGGTCTTGCCGATATACAGGAGTTGACATCTGGAACAGCGGAAACAGTAGATGGGGTTGGAGAAGGTGCAAGTGAACCTCTGCCTCACCTGAAACGGCAGAGTTGAGTCCTTAGACAGAGTCGAGGGGGGAGGTAAAGGTACAAGTATTGCATCTCCTGTGGTTGCAGGAGTAAGTACCTGGGGAGCGGGTGGTTTTGAGTGGGAAGGGATGGGTTGACCAGGTTGACCGGAGGGAATGGTTTCTGCGGAAAGCAGAAAGGGGTGGAGATGGGAAGATGCGGCTAGTAGTGGGGTCCCATTGGAGGTGGAGAAAATATCGGAGGATTATGTGCTGTATGTAGCGGCTGATGGAGTGGAAGGTGACAAGGAGGTCTGTCTTTGTTACGAATGGGGGAGAGGTGCAAGAACGGAGCTTTGGGATATCGAAGAGACCCTAGTGAGAGCCTCATCTATAATGGAAGAGAGGAACCCAAGTTCCCTAAAGAATGAGGACATCTCCGATGACCTGGTATGGAACACTTCATCCTGGGCGCAGATGCGGCAAAGACGGAGGAATTGGGAGGACGGGATACAGTCTTTACAGGAAGCAGGGTGGGAAGAAGTTTAGTCTAGAGAGCTATGGAAGTCGGTGGGTTTATAATAGATGTCAGTCAGTAGTCTGTCTCCTGTGATTGAGACGGTGTGGTCTAGAAATGGTAGGGAAATGTCGGATATGGCCCAAGTGAATTTGAGTGCAAGATGGAAATTAGTCGTGAAGTTGGTGATGTCAGTGAGTTCTGCATGGATGCAGGAGGTAGCACCGATGCAGTTTTCAATGTAGCGGAGGTAGCGTTCGAGGATAGGGCCAATGTACGCCTGGAGCAGTGATTGTTCGAAGTACCCTACAAAGAGGCAGGCACAGCTAGGGGCCCAGGCGAGTGTCCATAGCAACGCCTTGGATTTGGAGGAAGTGGTAGGAGTCGAAGGAGAAGTTGTTAAGTGTAAGGACCAGCTCTGTTAGGCGGAGGAGAGTGTTAGTAGACAGAAACTTTTAGTAGACTCCATCTTTTCCCTTACCCCAGACTGCATCTTTTTCCCCCTCCGCTGGATTACTTCTACCCCTTCCAACACTCCCTGCATTCCTCATTTCCCTTTTTTTACCTGTATAGAAAATAGGTGCAGGAGTAGGCCATTTGGCCCTTTGAGCCATTCAACATGATCATGGCTGATCATCGAACTCAGTATCCTGTACCTGCCTTCTCTCCATACCCCATGATCCCTTTAGCCACAAGGGCCACATCTAACTCACTCTTAAATATAGCCAATGAACTGCCTCAACTACCTTCTGTGGCAGAGAATACCACAGATTCACCACTCTCTGTGAAAAATGTTTTTCTCATCTCGGTCCTAAAAGACTTCCCCCTTATCCTTAAAATGTGACCCCTTGTTCTGGACTTCCCCAACATCGAGAACAATCTTCCTGCATCTAGCCTGTCCAACCCCTTAAGAATTTTGTAAGTTTCTATAAGATCCCCCCTCAATCTTCTAAATTCTAGCGAGTACAAGCTGAGTCTATCCAGTCTTTCTTCATATGAAAGTCCTGACATCCCAGGAATCAGTCTGGTGAACCTTCTCTGTACTCCCTCGATGGCAAGAATGTCTTTCCTCAGATTCGGAGACCAAAACTGTACACAATGCTCCAGGTGTGGTCTCACCAAGGCCCTGTACAACTGCAGTAGAACCTCCCTGCTCCTATACTCAAATCCTTTCGCTATGAATGCTAACATACCGTTCGCTTTCTTCACTGCCTGCTGCACCTGCATGCCTACTTTCAATGACTGGTGTACCATGACATCCAGGTCTCGTTGCATCTCCCCTTTTCCTAATCAGCCACCATTCAGATAAGTCTACTTTCCTGTTCTTGCCACCAAAGTGGATAACCTCACATTTATCCACATTATACTGCATCTGCCATGCATTTGCCCACTCACCCAACCTATCCAAGTCACCCTTGCAGCCCCCTAACATTCTCCTTACAGCCAACACTGCCCCCCAGCATCGTGTCATCTGCAAACCTGGAGATGTTGCATTCAATTCCCTCGTCCAAATCATTAATATATATTGTAAATAGCTGGGGTCCCAGCACTGAGCCTTGCGGTACCCCACTAGTCACTGCCTGCCATTCTGAAAAGGACCCGTTTACTCCTACTCTTTGCTTCCTGTCTGCCAGCCAGTTCTCTATCCACATCAATACTGAACCCCCAATACCGTGTGCTTTAAGTTTGTATACTAATTTCTTATGTGGGACCTTCTGAAAGTCTAGATATAACACATCCACTGGTTCTCCCTTATCCACTCTTCTAGTTACATCCTCGAACTATTAGTTTCCTACAGTAATAAGAGAGCTCATTACTGTAGGAAACTAATAGTTTGAGGATGTACCTAGTTGTCTGGGGGCATTTTACATATCAAAGGTGCTATACAAAGGCAAGTTGTTCAGAAAGTTAATTTATTACTGAGTCAAAGCTGGTCTGTGTAGGATCTTGTCTGTTTTTTACGGAGGATATATAATTTTAATTTGGTACTCCATAATCGGAAGTAGTGAAAACAAACTGTATTTTGAACTTCAACTTGGTGTTTGAAGTAAACCACTCTGGAGATTGACATTTGGTGAAGGTAGACACAAAATGCTGGAGTAACTCAGTGGAACAGGCAGCATCTCTGGAAAGAAGGAATGGGTGACGTATCGGGTCAAGAACCCTTTTCAGACTGATGTCGGGAGTTGGCGGGACAGAGATAGAATCTGGTCAGAGACAGTAAGACTGGTGGGAGAACTGGGGGGAGCGGATGGAGAGAGAGAGGGAAAGCAAGGACTATTTGAAGTTAGAAAAGTCAATGTTCATACTGCTGGGGTGTAAGCTACCGAAGCGAAATATGAGGTGTTGTTCCTCCAATTTGTGCTGGGCCTCACTCTGACAATGGAAGAGGCCCAGGTCAGAAATGTCAGACTGGGAATGGGAGTTAAAGTGCTGAGCAACTGGGAAATCAGGTAGGTTAAGGCAGACTGAGCGGAGGTGTTCAGCGAAATGATCGGCAAGCCTGCACTTGATCTCACAGATGTACAGAAGCTGGCACCTGGAACCTCCCCCTTGACATTTGTATTCTTTAGTTGTGAAACGTTTTGCAATCCTGCACCAACATTTGTTTGGTTGACTTTGGGGTTTGAAACCCAGTTTTTTAAATTAAAAAAAATCTAAGTATTGAAGCACAAAGTTGAAAGCTAATTTTTGTTTATACTTTGGATTTTGAATACTTCGTGCAACAGGTTTGGCAGCATCTATAAGGAGAGAAGACTTAAAATTTTGAATCTTTAATATGTCTCTTCTCTTTACAGATGCTGAGGGACCTGTTGCATATTTCAAGGAATTTTCAGAAAGAATTACAAAGGAATTTTACATTTTGGATAGGAAACAAATGGAAGAATCTGCAGGCTCCTTTACAAAATAATATTGATTAGCATAATATGCTCATAAATACTGATCTTTTGCAATTTCATCTGTGAAACATTTCAACACCAATAGCAGTTGTTTCTAGGAAGGGGTAGAAATGATTTTAGAGGCACGGAAATTGTTTTTCTGGTATGGACTGAAATTGGTCAAATGAGGTCAGGGAATTTACACACAAGTTATCTGACAGTCAGTACAGCTTCACTTGCCTTCGATGCAGAATCTATAAAACCTACACATGGTAGGCTGCTCTGGAAAGTTAGATCACATGGGATCCAAGGAGAGATAGCTGAATGGATAGAAAATTGGCTTCATGGAAGGAAGCGGAGGGTGATGGTGGAAGGTTGCTTTTCAGACTGAAGAGGCCTGTGAATAGTGGTGTGCCTCAGGTTTTGGTGCTGGGCCTGTTACTGTTTATCATATGTCAATATTTGGATGAGAACGTACATGGCAAGGTTGGCAAGTTTGCAGATGACACAAAAGATGCATATGACGTTGATGAGGCTGCATTTAGGGTATTGTGTTCAGTTTTGGGCGCTATGTTGGAGAAAATATGTCCAGCTGGAAAGGGATGTTTTCAGGACCTGAGGGCCTGAGCTATGGAGAGAAGTTGAGCAAGCTATTCCTTGGAGCGCAGGAGAATGAGGGGTGATCTTATAGAGTTGTATAAAATCATGGTGGACACCCAGAATCTCTTGCCCTGAGTAGGTGAATCAAGAACCAGAGGACATCGTTTTAAGGATCTGAGGGGTAACCTAATGGTATTAGGTGTATGGAACAAGCTGCCAGAGGAGGTAGTTGAAGCAGGTACTGTTACAACGTTGAAGAAACATTTTGACAGGTACATGGATAGGACAGGTTTTCAGGGATATGTGCCAAACGTGTGTAGGTGGGGGATGTTGGCCGGTGTGGGCAAGTTGGGCCGAAGGCGCTGTTTTCACGCTGTGAGACTATGACTCAATGCCACCACAAGGAACCAACCAAAAGCCTAGCCACAGCTTATCCAATAATAATAGTAATTTGGGGATGTAATTTGGGGGCTTGTGTTCCGGGTAGCTGAAGGCATAGTTACTATTGGTGGTGTGATTAAAATCAAGAAGACGTTTGAAATGGAGGCTTGCCAAAATATTGACGAAAATAGGGTTAGAGGAAAGTTGCAGAGATAAGAAAGAGTAAATGAAAATCAAAAGATACTACAAATGCTGGACCTCTGGGCCAAAATCAGAAAATGCTACAAGTACTTAGTAGATTAAATTGCATCTGTAGGAATATAAACGGTTAAAGTTGAAGCCCATCATGGGGAAGATTGCAAAATAAGCTTGTTAAGCTGTGTGGGGGGCTGGGAGGATTCCTTAGATTAGTTCATGATAAAATAAGCCAAAGTCAGCATGGCTTTGTGAACATGAGGTTTTGCCTGACATATCTGCTGGAATTCTTTGAAGAAGTAAATAGCAGGACAGACAAAGGCGAATCGGTAGATGCTGTTTACCTAGCTTTTCAGAAAGCCTTTGGTAAGGTGCCACACGTGAGGCTGCTAAGGAAGATGAGGGCCCACGGTATCAAAGGGAAGATAGTAGAATGGATAGCTGGTTGGCTGGATGGTAGAAGGCAATGAGTGGCAGTGAAGGGTGCTTTTTCTGGTTGGCTGCCAGTGACTAGCGGAGGTCGGTGCTAGGGCCGATATTCTTCACTTTGTATATTAATAATTTGGGTAAGGGAATTGAAGGCTTTATGGCCAAGTTTGCGAATGATACAAAAGTAGGTGGAGGGGCAGATAGTATAGAGAGAGCAGGGACTCTGCAGAAGGATTTGGACAGGTTGGGAGCGTGGGCAGAGACGTGGCTAATGGAATATAATGTAGCAAAGTGTGCAGCAATGCATTTTGGTAGTAGGAATAAAGGCATAGATTATATTCTAATTGGGGCGAGAATCAAGAAATCAGAGGTGCAAAGGGACTTGTTGGTGCAGGACTTCCAAAAAGTGAATCTGCAATTCGAATCAGTAATAAAAGTAAACGTAATGCTAACGTTTATTTCAAGAGGGCTGGAACACACAAACAGGGATGTAATGCTGAGGCTCTAAGGCACTGGTCTGGCCGGATTTGGAATATTGTGAGCAATTTTGGGTACCATGTCTGAGGAAGGATGTGCTGGCTCTGGAAAGGGTCCAGAGGAGGTTTACATGAATGATCCCAGGAATGAGTGGGCTAACATATGAGCACTGGGCCTGCACTCGTTAGAGTTTAGAAGAATGAGGGGGGACCTCATTGAAACACACAGAATATTGAAAGGCTTGGATAGAGTGGATGTGGAGCAGATGTTTCCACTGGTGGGAGAGTCTAGGATTAGAGGCCATAGCCTCAGAATTAAAGGAAGGAGATGAGGAAGAATTTATATAGCCAGAGAGTGGTGAATCTGTGGAATTCTTTGCCACAGGTGGCTGTGGGAGGCCAAATCAGTGGATATTTATAAGGCAGAGATAGATATATTCTTGATTAGTACAGGTGTCAGAGGTTATGGGGAGAGGCAGGAGAATGGGATTGGGAGAGAGAGATGGATCAGCCATGATTGAATGGCGAAGTACACGTGGGCCAAATGACCTAATTATGCTCCTATAACATATGACTGAAGGACCACCCAGTGCTGCTGAACATTGAATGTTTGTAAATGGATTTATCCATGAATTGTACATTTAGATAGAATTGTTGACCTTTGATACAATGCATCTGTGTTTATTTCCCGCTTGATGCGCCTTCTGTAATAAAACTTGGTTGAAATCTACATTCACTGTTTAGTCTACATTCAAAACATTTTCAGAATGCTGATTGAATGTCACAGAAATTGTTTAGTTTTTGTATAAAGTACATAAATTGTTGAAAACTAATGTAACAAAAGAATAATACTGCTTTGTAATAATTTCTGTTGGCCAAATGTGCATTTTTGTTTTGTTTCTTTTCCTCGTCATTGGCTACTTCTTTCATGTGGAAAACAAGATAGACTTCATTTGGGTAAAGAATCTGAAGTTCAACTTTGTTTTCTTTGAGCCTAATGGGCCTGTTCCACTTAAAAAGCCAGAGATAGACAGCTGTGAAGCTCGGCGGACATTATCATTACCGGTCGGTTTCATTGGTTTTGAAAACTACTGCTTACGTTTATTTTTCCCAATGAGCCAATAAAATTCACCAGTCAGCACCAGCTAGAGCTTACGACAACCTTCCACCTCCTGGCAACCCACTACCACTGCACCTACAGCACGAGAATTCTCGCTACTCTCCATGGCAGCTTCATTCTGTCGTCGCTAATTTTTCAACATGTTGAAAAATTCGCGACAACCATAATGAGGCCGCGACTAGTTCCCAGAATGCGGGAACTCCTCACGACCATGAGGCGACTACCTGGCAACCACCCGCGAACATGTGGCGACCACATAGTCTCCTGCAGTCGCCTAACTGGGACAGGCCCATTAGGATGGATAACTAATGCAACTAAATAGCAATTGTAAGTTAGTGATCAAATGCAAAATACTTCAGGTGCTGTACATCTGAAATAAAATAGTTGGCATTACCCAACAAATCTAACAACTATGCAGTCAATATTTTTTCCACAGTTGCTTCCATATCTACATTTTCTGCAATATTGTCACTTGTGGCTTTGGGCAATAATTATTAAAAAGAATGATGTGTTTGATGAATGAAGATACCAGAACTTTAGGATGAAAAATTAAGAGTTGCGTTTGTGTGCTGTCTATTCAAAGAAAAGACTATACATTAATACAGTCAAGCTGTCCACAGCGCACAGATAACGGATAAAGGATACAACATTCAGTGCAAGATACAACTTGTTGTAGCTTATTAACGGATTCTTTGGGTTGAGACTATTATGGGACATGTCCATCAAAGATGAGGTTTAATGTCAGTTGCAACGAGGTCCTAGATCCGGAGATCATTGAGTCAGGCAGAAGGGAAACCTTTAGCCAATTGAATCCATGCTGCCAGTCAAGTGCACATCATGTTCAAACCCCATTCTGATCCCACTTTATGTACCCATCACCAAAGGCCAGAGATGAAAAGGAAACTCATCCGGACAGGTAGCATCTCTAGAGAGAAGGTGTGGGTAATGTTTTGGATCAAGACCATTCTTCAGACTGAGTCAGGGGAGAGGGAAACTGGAGATATGGATGGGTACAAAGAGAATGTAAGGTCTGAAAACGACAGATCAAAACAGACGATGATCAAGAAAATGGTGAATGGTTCTTGGGAAATGTGACACGAGGCATTCAAACAGCAAAATTAATCAGGAAAGTGAAACTAGTTGGAGAACTTATGTGGGGGAGGGAGAGATGGAAAGCAAGGGTTACTTCAAGTTAGAGAAGTCTTTCTCTCAACTTTGTAACCCTTGCTTTCTGTCCCTCCCCACAACCTAGTTCTCTGAATATTTTCACTGTCCTGATTAATTTTACTGTTTGTATACCTCGTTGTCACTTTCCTACTGAGTTACTCCAGCATTTTGTCGATCTTTGATGTAAACCAGCATCTGCAGTTCCTTCCTACACAAAAATGGGTTTTGTTCTTCAGTAATTTCCCACATTTTGTGAACATTACATCCACAAGGTGGCAGGAGAGAACAAGACTACAGGATTTGTTGCACTTAAATCTGTCGATGTATAATCGGTGGGGCAGAATGATGCAGTGATATGCACTTTTAAAATTCTATCCTGTTTATGGTTAAAATTCCATCCTGTTTATGGCTTAATTGTACAATCAATTTGTCAGTGTTACAACTAAAATTATAACAGTTTGCATTTATATTTTTTAATGTTACAAAATGTTCCAAGTTGTGTACAGGAATAAAATTGAACAAAATGTGATTGGACCAGAAGTCTGATCAGAAGTGTAGATTTTAAGGAGTATCTTTATTTTCTTCAACAAAAGATGTGTGCAGGAAATTTCAACGTCTAGGGCACGATAATTGAAGAAATGGTCACTGATGATGAATTGATTAATTTCTGGGATCTGCAATGAGGTCAGAATTGGACGAATGCAGAAGGTTATAGACGAGATGGGGATAGGCAGGGCAAGTCCATGGTGGAATTTCTAAACAACCTAGATAAGTTGAAAATCTGTCTGATCTCAACCAGGGGTCCCCACATAAGTAATTGTGCTTACTGTAACCAGGTTTCTGTCACAGACACTGTTCTGAGATTTATCATGGGAAGAGATCACCAAGCAGAAGAGGATAAGGTTCGGGGTTATGCAACTTTTAATTAAAGATGTGTAATATCCAAACAAATTATTTGGAATACTTCTGTGGCTTTTAAAATACAGAAGGCATCAATAAACCTCAATTCTGTGTGCAAGGTCCAGACAGGAGACCTGCATAAATGTTGGAAGTAGTGCACCACCTCTCAAAATACCCATCCAATCAGTCGAGTGCCTCGTGCACCATTTCTGGTTCCCATGTTGGTCTCGTAATTGAACTGGGAAGCATGTCACCTTCAATGTTAAGCGACTTGCTAAGAGAAACACAGTAATTGTTAGGATAGACAGTGGTGTTAATTAGGGCAGCAGAACTTTGACCTCATTTCTATGGAGTAGAGCTAGGCAGCTGACCATGAGTTTGTTACAATGGTCAACATAAGTTCTAGGAGCAGAATTAGGCCATTCGGCTAATCAAGTCTAATCTGCCATGTAATCATGGCTGACCCATCTTTCCCACTCAACCACATTCTCACCATAACCCTGACACCTTTACTAATCGAGAATTTGTCAATCTCCGCCTTAAAAATATCCATTCCCTTGGTCTCCACCGCTGTCTGGCAATGAATTCCAAAGATTCACCACACCTACTAAAGAAATTCTTCCTCATCTCCATTCTAAAGGTACATCCTTTTATTCTGCGGCTATGGATTCTCGTCTTAGATTCTCTCACTAGTTGGAAACGTGCTCGCTACATTTACTCTATCCAGGCCTTTCACTACTCACTTCAGTTGAAGTAAAAGCATGCCTGCACAGCATGCAGTGTTTCAACTGATTAGTGGAATTGGGCAAAAATGTAGATGGGTTGGTTTGCAAGATGACACTAAAATTGGTGATGTTTGGGACAGCAAAGTACAATGTAGAACATTTACAAATATAGGTGGAGAAATGGCAAATGGAATCCGAGCAATTGGGAGGGTTTGCACTTTGGGAGGTCAAGGGGAAAAATATATAATGTAGTTAGTACAAACTTTGTGATCAAACGGTCACTTTATTCGGTGAGATACGTTTGACATGTGCGTTTGGGACTCTCTGCTGAGTCATTGCTGCTGCTGAGTGAGGCGTTGACTCAAACTCAGCTATCTGTTGACTCATGATCTCAAGGTAAGATCTGTTGATGTAGCAGGACACTCCCCTTAACACTTGATGTCCTGTGACAGTCCTTGTAACCACTGATGACGGTTTGACAGTAAGTGGTCTGACCATCAGGTGTCGTCGTCCCCGTCCCCCACCCCCCCCCCCCCAAAACCGGAGGAAGGAAAACGAGCAGGCCATCAAAACTAGGCAGGTAAAAACTCGTAAACCCACAGGCGAAAAGGGATAGAGCGCACTCACTTTCGACTGGAAGGTGCGCAAGCATGGTCGATGGCGGCTCCTGCAACGGGTCGTGTGCCCCCAGCCAGGAGTTGGGACCACGGGCGCGATCAGTGCACTACGTGGGCCTAGAAACTAAAAGTTCAAATTGTTCAATGTCTGATGAGAAACTGCTGGCAAACTGGAGGTTGTATTGACACCATCCGACGTGAAATGGCGCTGTTGATGGCAGTCAGGCAGTAGTGACACCATCCGACCTGAGGTAGCGCAGTTGACGGCTGTCAGACTGTAGAGACAGCATCCGGACGGAAGGTGGCGCTGTTGACGGCAGTCAGAGCAGGTCGAGTGTAGGTTCCAGTCGGTCGTGGTGGCAATTTTGGCAGCCGACCGAGGCGGCCTTTACAGGCAGCCAACCGAGGTATTTCCCAGATGCATGCAGGGAGGCTGGCATCGACGGGAATTGCTGCAGGTAGGAACTCCACCCACCTTTGCTGGTGTCGTAGGAGACCCGCTGTGCTGTTGCTCCCCCGGCAGAGACTGGCAGCTGCCGGGGAAGCAGTCGCAGGACCGCCATTGCACGACTGGCCGAGGCTCCACCCCGCTGTTGGGCCTACCACAGCTCAACCGGACGGGCAGCCAGTGGCCGGGGATCATCAAAATCCGCACCGGCGAGGAGCAGAAGAATGTCTTTGGGCAGCCGCCCCAGGTAGGCGAGCACGATTGGGTGGCTAGGCCTTTAGCAGCGGCCGGCGGTATGATGGGCAGGCCTGCTCTCTCCCCGCTGCCGGCCGGCGACGGTGCCGGTGATGTTGTGGGCAGGGTGCTGATAAATTCCCGGCTCCTGAAGCAGCTGGTAGGGGAGCAGCGGCAGCCGCGGCTTCTCAGCCCCGGTGGTCGGCTCTGGGCGGGTCATGTGGGAGAGATTGGCGGCTGTCAAACAAGGTCTGGATCGTGCCCATTGACCTGGGCAGTCTGCGAATGCCGAGACCAGTCACAGGAATGCGTTGAGGCGGTCTGCGGCGGCATACATTTGGTAGGTTTGGAGGCAGCGTCGTTCAGCAGAGCTGGGTTGTTGGGCAGACATCAAGTCACTACAAGTCACCACCAAGTGGTTGGTCGGCTGCATGCCTCGGGAAAAATCCAAAATCCCAAATTGGATCGCCGCAGGTCACCAATGTAGCGAGTCCAAACTTTGTGATCAAACAGTTACTTTCTTCGGTGGGACAGGTTTAACATACATGTGCGTTTGGGATTCTCTAACGTATTGAGTCATTGCTGCCGCTGCTGAGCAAGGGTGTTGACTCGAGCTCAGCTACCTGTTGACTCATGATATCAAGGCAAGAGTTGCAGATGTAGCAGGACGCTCCTCGTAACCCATGACATCAGGTGACAGCCCTCGTAACCACTGACGAGGGTTCGACAGTAAGTGGTCTGACCATCAGGTGACGCCACAATAACTTAATGGCAAGACCTTTGACAGAAGTGATGTACAGAGGAATCATGAGTTCCAAGTCTATAGCTTCCTGAAAGTAGCAATACAAGTAGATAGTGGTAAAGTGTATGGTATGGTTGCCTTTATTAGTCAGGACATTGAGTATAAGATCAGTAAGTCATGTTGCAGCTTTTTGAACTTTCGTGCATTTGTGCAGTTGTGTGGCAATTTTTATTACGCAGAAAATGTTAGCTGCCTGGAACACAATACCAACGTTGGTAAGGGAAGCAGATATAATGGTGGGGTTTGAGACTTTTAGATACGCACATGAATATACAGGGAATGGAGGGATGTGAATCACATGCAGACAGGAGAGATTAATGAGATTAGTTTAAGAAGGAACGGCAGATGCTGGAAAATCGAAGGTCGACAAAAGTGCTGGAGAAACTCAGCGGGTGCGGCAGCATCTATGGAGCAAAGGAAAAGGGTTGAAACCCTTCTTCAGAGATTAGTTTAATTTGGCATCATGTTCGGTGCAGGTTCTGTGGGCTGACATCCTGTACTGTTCTATGTATAGGATAATGGCTCTAAGGTGAATTTGTTTGTGCAGTTTCAGAATATAGTGTGTTCTGACATGTATCAGTCAGCTGTGGTTATGTATGTCTAGTTCCCAGGATATTCTGTTAATAGTTTTGCTTCAGAAACAAACCTTGAAAACCTTGTGAATGATTTCAGATGTTAATTAGAGAGAGTTTATTTTTTGTGTATGAGAGATTGGAAAAGGTTCTTGTTTCATTTTGATTGCAACTTTCAGGTGGAATCTTTCACAGGTTTTATTAAATAATGGAGAGAGGGGAGGGAAAAACATTTGATTAAATTAGCCCTTTTAAAAATAAACATGCGTTTTTGAAGGCAATTGAGATCACCTTCAAGTCAATGGTAATCGGCCACATGTTGTGAAACTGAAAATCTACCCTCAAACATCTTCAGGAGAGTTTTTCTTCACTGTTGAATATTTTATTAATGAATGTTATTTAAAGCAAATAAAACCTAGATGTGGGGAAAAAAAGTGTTACATTTGAGGTAGATGAAAATAGAATAAGGAGTTGAGAAGGTTCAATAAATGGATAGAACAGTAAGGCAGTAGGTTGATTCAAGGCTATTATGGCAAAGGGGATTGGAAGGAAGCTAGCTGATTAAATTCTTTAGTAAGTAAGTAAGTTTTGTTTATATAGCACTTTTAAATCAAATCACGTTAAAGCCTTAGTGCTTTACAGAGAAGAAATCAGATTACCATACATCCATATAAAATAAAAAAAATAAAAAAAGACACAACACTCTATAGAATTTAACATGAACGTCCCCCCACAGCAGAATCAACACTTTCCACTGTGAGGGAAGGCACTAAAAAGTCCAGTCCTCCTCCTCTTAGTTCACCTGAGGTCGGGGCCTATTTGAGGCCTCCGCAGTTTACAGAAGTACATGGATGGAAGGGATGGAGAAAGGAAGAAATAGGTGTGCAGATTGTGGATGGGGCATCTTGGTGGGCCGGTTGGGCTGAAGAACCTGTTTCCAAACTGGTTGAATCAATGCTGCTAAATTTTCCCCACCAAATGCATACGACCATAAGTGAGAGGAGCAGAATTAGACCATTTGGCCATTCAAGTCTATCACTTTGGCAGTCATGCCTACATTCCCATCGAAATCGTTGATATAACTCACAAACAGCAATGGGTCCAGCACCAGTCCATAAGCAGCACGCCACAGGAGATCCTTCTTCCTTGTGGATTTAAAACTTTACAACTTCTCCCCTTCTGTTGTGGGGTAGACTGACCCCCCCCCCCCCCCCCCTCAATCTTTGCACATCCCCAAAGCCTTACCACTCGTCACTTTATTTTCATGTATTTTGTGTTTTTATGACTTGGCAAATTAATTTCCCACCTGGGATAAATAAAGTTCTATTGTATCGTATGAGCCATATCACTAATCACAGGCCTCCAGTCTGATAAACAACCTTCCACCACCACCCCCTGCTTCCTTCCATGAAACCAATTCTCTATTCAATTGACTAGCTCTCCCTGAATCGTATGCAATCTCAAGCAAAGCAAATACCAGAGGAAGAACTGAATTGTGCATTTAAAAGTTCTAGCAGGCCAGTTCAAATGGCCACCTGGCTTGTTCTGTGACGTTGATATCATAATGAGGGCATATTACAATAAAGTCCTAAGTTTCTTCTCGGATTGGACTGATTATAGTGTTTGGAACATTGGAAATGGTGCGGGGGAGAGAGAAGAACTTTGCCTTCCATCACAGTGAGGAGGAGATTCACTGTGATGGATGTTTGTGTGAATTGAATTGTGTGTTTTTATTATGAATTGTTCTGTTTGTATGGCTTGTAGAAACTGAGTTTCGTTTGGGCCTCTATGAGGTTCGAATGACAAGTAATAAAATCTAACGTAATCTAATCTAATCTAAGCATACTTATGATTTAATAAAAAAAAAACCTAAAATGGTGGAGTAACTCAGCAGGACAGGGAGCATCTGATGTTTTAGGTTGGGGCCATTCCTCAGATTGATTGTAGAGTGTGTGATGGGTGGGTGGGAAGAAAACTGGAGATGAGGTGAGGGCAGGACAATGTCTGGCAAATGATAGGTGGAGCCAACTGATTGGCTGATAGTTGGAGATAGTTGGGGGAGTGGGGGGGGGAGGAGAGTGGTGTGTTTGTAAGTTAGTTACAAAAAACAGGAGAATTCAATGTTCATACCTTTGGGTTGTCAATATGGGAAGGGGAGTTAAACTGGTTAGCAACCGGGGGGATACCAGCAGGCCTTGGCAGTGCTGAAGTGGTTCTGCAATATATCTTGTTAAAGAAGGAACTGCAGATGCTGGAGAATCGAGGGTTACACAAAAAGCTGGAGAAACTCAGCGGGTGCAGCAGCATCTAAGGAGTGAAGGAGATAGGCGACGTTTCGGGTCGAGACCCTTCTTCAGACTGAAGAAGGGTCTCGACCCTAAACGTCGCCTATCTCCTTCGCTCCTTAGATGCTGCTGCACCCGCTGAGTTTCTCCAGCTTTTTGTGTAACCCCCCTGCAATATATCTTATTGGTAAAACACTATTGAAAATATCCAGCCGGTCACCTGTTATTGGCATTCAACCATTATTTCAGATGGTTGATTGTAAGAAATTAAAACAAATCAACCTATGCTGAAACCTGTTAATGAACAAGGATGGTGGAATCATCCACTGTTTAAAGTACTTTTTATAAGTCTTCTATTTCCATTCCCTTCTGGCCAAACTAAAGTAAAGAATTCCGGAACTAAACTTTTAATCGGCCATTTAACCTGAATTTTATTTATTTTATAAGTATGCATATGTCATTTTCCACAGGGATCTATGCCACATTATACAGTGGCAAGAAGCTAATCATTATTGTTTAAATAGATTTTTAGTGAGTCAGTACAGCAGAATTTTGCAGGGGTGTTAGTGGAAGGAAATTGCTCTGTGGTGAAAGTAAAAATAAATTATGCCACTCAAAGCTTAGTTGGTTATTTGAATTCAAGCTAAAATCTATATTACTAAAAGTCTGATCTTGACCGCTTTTGGCTCACTGTGGTGTGATTTCCAAGAGAACGCAGCCACCTACGTCCGTCATTTTTGGCCACCTCATTCAGAGCCCCCCCCCTCCGCCTTCCTGGACCAGAGGATTTTTCCCATCGATGAAAAATCAGAGAGATATTAATGTTTTTTTTTTAATTGCCATTCTCTCTGGAGGGAGGGGGAGGGACTATAAAACCAAAAACTGTGTGCCTCACTCAGTCTCTGCAAGATGGAGGAAGCCAGAGGGTCACGTCTCTCTGTGCTCTGAATAGCACTGAACACTCAACTGTGAGTGCCCTTAATGTGGCTTGAAATTGAAAATATGGTCGGTTTGTAGTAAAAATCACTGCCTGAAAATGGTTGTTTGGGGGGTTTAGGTTGAAGTGAAAAGGCACTACTGCAAATGGTGGCTTGGGTGCTTTGGGTTGAAGTGAAAAGGCACTACTGAAAATGGTGGCTTGGGTGCTTTGGGTAACTTCCTGTTTGCACTGTATATTTATTTTAGATAAAACGCTACCACTTACGGCTGTGATTTTTGGCCATCTTACTCAGTCCCCCTCCGCTCAGCAGGTGCAGAGGATTCTTCCCATCAATGAAAAATAAAAGTGTTATTAGTGTTTAAAAAATGTTGATGATCTCTCTCCTGTCAATCATGCCATGATGGCCACACCTTTTCCAGTGGGAGAGGGAGGGGTTATAAAACCTGAAAGTGTGGGTGTGGCTCAGTCTCTGCATGATGGGGGAGAGGGAGAGGTCTGAGCTGTGAATCAACTGAACACACTGAATGTCTACTGAACTGTGAGTTTGGTGTTTTGTGTGGTTTTATGGTGGTTTCACCCTGCTTGAATGGTATGAAAATGCACTTAAATTCCGTGGCCTTGCACCCTGCTTGAAGTGGTTGGAAACTGCACTTGAATTCGGTAGCCTTGCACCCTGCTTGAAGTGGAATGAAACTGCACTTGAATTTGGCAACCTTGCACCCTGCCTGAAGCATTATGAAACTGCACTGAATTTGGTGGCCTTGCACCCTGCTCGAAGTGGTAAGAAACTGCACGTGAATTTGGTGGCCTTACACCCTGTTTGAAATGGTAGGAAAATGGATTTGAATTTGGTGGCCTTGCACCCTGCTTGAAATGGAATTTCAAGGAATAGCCATAAGTCAACTGCCAGCCCACCGCCGTGAGTGAGCTGCCAGCACATCAGGCTTGAGGGACTGAGCTGTCACCCCAAGAACCCATACCAGTGCTCCAGAAAGCCCCCCCACTGGCCACCAATATTGGAATTGGTGGAGAAGTGGAATATTTGCACGGGGGACCAGCCCTCCCGTGTGAACATAGAACCGTCCCACGTAGTCTAGTAAAATATGGATTTTTGCTTGACCTTTAAATCATTCTATTTATATTACATTAATTCTTAGGTTTCTGAAGATACATTCTGTTTTCCAGGAATACTAAATTAAAGGTTTTTAGGTTTTTGACTTTTTCATTGATAAATTATCTTGTGGGACCAATATTTTGAATGGATTAGTTTATGGATGTTAACATTTGGTTTAGCATGATCATTAAAACGGTTGTTTTCACTCCATAATTGCATTTAAAACACCATTGAACAGTTCTTCAATGGTTTTACAATCCAGATCGATATCATTTTTGTAGATATTAGCAAATGTCTACTTCAGATTTTATTTTATGATTCATAAAATCTATTATGTAGCTTTAAACCAAGTTCAGTAAAATTATCAATTGCAACAAATTCTATAAGTTTAGTCAAGAATATTTTTTGATGTTTTGCTGAAATATTTTTCACTGAACCAAGCTACTGGAAAATTCACACGTACAGTTTCCATTTAACCAATTCAGAGTCTGACTCTTTAAAGTCTGTTTTCTTCCCGACCACAACTGAAAATGAACACAACTAAATTTGTTGACTCAATCTCTGGATCCCATGGTGTGTATGGGGCAGTTCCACATGACTATGGAACTGAAAACGTACTGTTTAATAGAAGATAGGTTAACTAGTGTGTTGCTGCCTCTCCAAGAACAGCAGACCTATCCATGCATACATTTGAGGAGCTGACAGGAGATTCTGTGGCGGCAGACGAGATGCGAGGATGGTCTGTTGCCTCCCTTGTGCCAGGGTTCAGAATGTCACAAGCTAAATTAAGAACATCCTCGAGAGAGAAGGCGAACAGCTGGCAGTAGTTGTGCACGTACGCACAAACGACATCGGGAAGAAGATGAAGGAGGTTCTCCAAAATAAGTTCAGAGAGTTGGGAAGCAAACTGAAATGCCAGACTTCTAGGGTGGCTATCCCTGGATTACTTTCAGTACCTCGTGCTCGTGAAACAGGAACAGGGAGATAGTGGATCTGAACATATGGCTGAGGGACTGGAGCAGGGAGCAAAGATTTAGATTTATAGACCACTGGGATCTCTTCTGAGGTAGGGGTGACCTCAGGCATGTGCCGTCAGGGTAGGCAAGGTAGGCACTGCCTACCCTGACTAAAATTATAACATAGTAATAACTAAATATAAATAATAAAGGCATGTGAGAACTATGCCTATGTAAGAGACCGATCTCTTAGGTAGGCATAATTCTCCGTGCCTTTCATCCGCAGCGCTTGTAACACGGGAAGCTCTGTGCAGCCCACGTGCCGTCAGCGCTGCCTGAAGCCGTCACTTTCAAGTGGGGCTGAAGGCAGCTGAAATTCTGCCTTTGCTGCACTGCGCATGCGCATGCACATCAGTCTACTGCGCATGTGCAGCGCAAGTTTCTTGGTGGGGTTTTCAACTATGGTTTGTCGTGTACCAATGATGTGGTAAGTACATTTTGTGTTTATGTTTTTAAATACTGTACTTCCCGGGGTGTGGGGGGGGGGGGGGGGGCGTTCCTTTCACAGCGTTTGGAGAGTCTGGCCCGGGGTAAAGTTGCGGGGAGGGCACGAATGTTCTTAATGAGGGGTCGGGAGTATCCACTTGCGACGCTCCTTGCACGGAGGCGTGGAATGCCACCACTCTGAGTCCGGGGGGGGGGGGGGGGGGGGAGGGGGGGAGGAAGAGAGAGAAGTAGCTCGGGTGGCTGAGCGGCCGCCGGGCCGGACAGCGGAACCAGCCGCCACCTTAGCTCCAGAACCACCCGCCCACCTCTGGCAGCTCTCCATCTAAAAACCTTTCTCCTGCCGCTCACTGGCCTCACTCATGTCCTTGAATTCCAACAGCGAGATTGAGGTTATTCGGCTGTGGGAATTTAAGGATTTGCAAGAAGCCGCTGACATGAGCGAAGTCGGCGAGCGGCAGGTGACGGTGTGTTCGGATGGAGAGCACTGCCAAAGGTGAGCGGACCGGCAGAAGGCGCTGAAGTGGCGGCCAATTCTGCTGTCGGGTCCCGGTGGCCGCTCGTAGCTCTCCGAGCTGCTTCTATCCCCAGCTACAGTGCATGGCTTCGCGCCCAGAGAGCTGCGGTAGTGAGTTAGTTACTGGCAGTATCCCTGACACCCTCCTTCTCAACACTCGTGCCCTCCCCACAACTTTACCGCTGGCACAGACTCTGCACATGCTGTGAAAGGAACTGTTCCCCCAATTGGTCTATTACTAGGAAGCCTTGGGCAAATTGAAATGTCACAGTTTTTATTTATTTATTTAACGGGGAGAACAATCTGCGCATGCGCGTTTTAATTTTTTTTAATAAAGCGGACTGAGTGCCTACCCTGAGTAATTACTCACGGCACGTGCCTGGGTGACCTGTACAAAAGGGATGGGTTACCCCTTAACTGGAGGGGGACCAACATTCTGGCCGGCAGGTTTGCTAGGGCTACACGTGTGGGATTAAACTAAATAGTGGGGGTGAGGGATTGACAAATTGGGAGTGTAAGGATGGAGTTGAAGGGGAAGTGACTGCAGGAAAAATTACAAAGGATTCTTGAATTAATGGGAAGGAAAGCTCGAGAAAGGACAACAGAGTAATGTCAGGGCCAATTGCGAGCGGTGTGAGGGGGGAAGTGAATACGGAGGTCAAAGTGCTGTATATGAATGCGTGAAGTATAAGGAATAAAGTGGACGAGGTTGAGGCTCAGTTAGAAACTGGCAAGTATGATGTTGTGGGAATTACTGAGACATGGCTGCAAGAGGGCCAGGGCTGGGAACTGAATATTCAAGGTTATACTTCCTATCGAAAAGACAGACAGATGGGCAGAGGGGGTGGCGTTGCTCTGTTGGTGAGGGATGAAATTCAGTCCCTTGCAACGTGTGACATTGAAACAGGAGATGTGGAGTCAGTATGGATAGAACTAAGGAATTGGAAGGGTAAAAATACCCTAATGGGACTAATCTACAGGCCCCCAAACAGTAGCCTGGACATAGGGCGCAAGTTGAATCGGGTTCAAATTTGGCATGTAGCAAAAGTAATGCTGTGGTTGCTATGGGAGATTTCAACATCCAGGTAGACTGCGAAAATCAGGTTGGTACTGGACCCCAAGAAAGGGACTTTGTAGAGTGTCTTTGTGATGGATTCTTAGAGTAGCTTGTATTGGAGCCTACCATGGAGAAGGCAATTCTGGATTTAGTGTTATGTAATGAACCGGATTTGATAAAGGACCTCGAGATAAATGAGCCATTAGGAGGTAGTGACCATAACATGGTCAGGTTTCATCTACAATTGGAGAGGGAAAAGGGTAGATCGGAGGTGTCAGTGTTACAGTTGAATAAAGGGGACTGTGGGGCCATGAGGGAGGAGCTGGCCATAGTTGACTGGAAAGATACACTAGCAGGGATGACAGTGGAACAAAAATGGCAGGTATTTCTAGGAATAATACAGAAGGTGCCAGATCAGTTCATTCCTGACACAAAACTGAGTGGCAGTGTGAAGTGTGAGGAGGACGCTATGAGTATGCAGGGTGACTTGGACAGGTTAGGGGTGGGCAGATGCATGGCAGATGAAGTTTAATGCGGATAAATGTGAGGTTATCCACTTTGGTAGTAAAAACAGGAAGGCAGTTTACTATCTAAATGGCGTCAAGTTGGGAAAAGGGGAAGCACAACGGGATCTGGGGGTCCTTGTTCATCAGTCTATGAAAGTAAGCATGCAGGTACAGCAGAGGAATCGAATATAGGAGCAAAGAGGTCCTTCTGCAGTTGTACAGTGCCCTAGTGAGACCACACCTGGAGTATTGTGTGCAGTTTTGGTCTCCTAATTTGAGGAAGGACATTCTTGCTATTGAGGGAGTGCAGCGTAGGTTTACAAGGTTAATTCCCGGAATGGTGGGACTGTCATATGCTGAGAGAATTGAGCAGCTGGGCTTGTACACTCTGGAGTTTAGAAGGATGAAAGGGGATTTCATTGAAACATATAAGATTGTTAAGGGTTTGGACACACTAGAGGCAGGAAACATGTTCCCGATGTTGGGGGAGTCCAGAACCAGGGGCCACAGTTTAAGAATAAGGAGTAATCCATTTAGAACGGAGACGAGGAAACACTTTTTCTCACAGAGAGTGGTGATTCTGTGGAATTCTCTGCCTCGGAGGGCGGTGGAGGCAGGTTCTCTGGATGCTTTCAAGAGAGAGTTAGATGGGGCTCATAAATAGCAGAGTCAGGGGATTTGGGAGAAGGCAGGAACAGGGTACTAATTGGGGATGATCAGCCATGATCACATTGAATGGCGGTGCTGGCTCGAAGGGCCAAATGGCTCGAAGGACCAAATGGCCTACTCTGGCACCTATTGTCTATTGCTTGCAGAGTTACCCGGAACTGATATGGAACAATGGTCATTCCCTCCTCCTGTAATGAAAGGAATGACTGACCAGTACTTCCACCTTTCAATGCAGAAGGAGGGAATGGTCTGTGAGGCCATTTAAAACACCAGGCTACTTGAGCTAAATAATAACACACTCAAATACAACAAATCTGACTGGTCTGGTTTTTGTATTATTGCATTAGAAGTTGGTTCAGATAAGTTATTGTCCAAAATTTATGGCCATGTGTTGTCAGTAGCCAGTATTTCAAGGCTAGACACAAAATACTGGAATAGCTTCGCAGGACAGGCAGCATCTCTGGAGAGAAATAAAGATTAAAGCTTTCAAATTTCACTGTACCTTAATTGGTACGTGACAATAAACTGACCTTGGAACCTTTAAAGGCTAGTCCTGAATTGGGACTCATCAGTCTAATTCGTTCAGGATACAAAGACCGATTGGTTGTCCCAAGATAGTGTAATAATTGGCTATGATGATGACAAGCATACCTCTAAGGTTCTGGGAGACAGGGGAGGAGGGAGTGCATGGCGAGCTGAACAGATCTCTGCTCCTTTATGAAGGCAGGTTAATAAGAATTAATCTATTTTTATGTTTGGCCTTCAAATGGCAAGTTGGACAACAGAAATACCAGGAATCCTGAGTAGGTGTGGTACAGCAGGGCTCTCACTTAACTTTTTTTCCCTGTTGCCAGCCGGCCAACCTTGGCAGCTTTTTAGGTTGCCAAATTACAGTTTAGGTGGTCATTTAAGAGGGCTTCCATGACGCATGCGATAATGTGCTCGGACGAAGTGCGGAGTTACCAGTCGGAATTATGCTCAATGAAGCATTCACATATTATTTCTGCTTCAAATAAAATCACACACTAAACATATTCACCAATCAAGACATGATATATACCACAATGACATGCAGCAAAGTTATAATACAGTATCTCAACTCTTTTTACACATTGCAATTAATGCAAATTCTATTATTTCTTTCCACTTCCAACCAAAAATGTGGTTGGATTATTCAGCGTATGATCAACCTGTGTCAATAAATCCTGGACCATGGTAACATATATATGCTTAACCATGCACACTACAGATTGATGCAAGCATGTTTTCTGTGAAGGATCGAAAATTATCATGACATGGCCATAGCATGGTTCGTTATTGCTACAGAAACATTCTCGCTTCCCACATAATTTATCCACAACAAAATATACAGGTTACAGGAACATTTCTAAAGGTATTTTATGATAATGGCTGTTAAAACCGACTATAACCATCTGACAGGTTAAACATTACACTAACTGACAAGAGATGACCAAAGGACATAACTGCAGCAAATGTTCTTTTGGTAATATGTTCAAAGGTGTCAAAACGCCACATTACCGGACATTCAGATTAGATGTATGTGTCGTGAACAGCAATGAAGATACCCAGTTTGAACCTACCAGATTAAAAACAAATTATTGATAAACGCTGTTTCCATCATTCCCACTTCAGAATTAACGTTAAATTTCAACTGAAATATCTCCTGACCAAATTTGTGATGTATCTGACCGATTGTGGAAGTAAAACCTGGATAAATCCAACATATAGTTGTGAATGTTGCTCATTAAATAACTCCATTACTGATATTACTCCATATTAAGAGCATTGATTTGCCATTAAAATGAATTCTGTAATAAAGTGTCAACAGTAGCAGTGACAATCGAACACTGCTGTTTTAATGTTACATCTTTATGGATTAAAACAAATAATAACATTGGGAATTAAAACACATTTGATTGCATTCCGTTAACAAACATAGTCAATGTTCGCTCTGAAGACATTTCCAACACAGTACGGTCAAGGGGCATTGTGTGAATCAGTGCGGGATGGATAGATGGCGGCGGGGGTGGGGGGGGGGGGGGGGGTTGAGAAGGCAATCGGTGCGGAATGAATGGATTGAGGCAGGGGAATTAGTGTGTGTTGGTTGGAGTAGGTAAAGTTGTGAGGGGAGAGCACGGGGGATGTCAGTGGGGTTGATTGAGGGGATCAGAAGGGGATGGACGGGGGGTATCTGTGCAGGATGTATGGGGGGGATCAGTACAGGATGAATGTGGGGTAGACAAAAATGCTGGAGAAACTGGGTGAGGCACTCTATGGAGTGAAGGAAATAGGCAACGTTTCGGGTCGAGACCCTTCTTCAGACTGATCCCCGCCATTCTTCTCGAAGTACAAGATGCATGGGGGGGGTCACCACAGGATGAATGGGAGAAATCACTACAGGATGGATGGGGGATCGGTGCAGGATGAATGGGTGGATAAGTACAGGATGAATGGAGGGGTTCAGTAAAAGATGAATGGGAAGATCACTACAGGATGGATGGGGAGATCGGTGCAGAATAAATGGAGGGGTGGTCAATACAGGATGGATCGGGAGATCAGTGCAGGATGAATGAGGGGATCAGTGCAGGATGGATGGGGGATCAGTGCAGGATGGATGGGAAGAGGGGTAAATACAGGATGAATTGGGGGACCAGTGTAGGATGGATGTGGGGGGTGGTAGGAGAATCAATGTGAGGTGGATGGGGAGATCAGTGCAGGAATGAATAGATGGGGGGGGGGGTAGATTTGGAGGGGAGCACAGGGGATGTCTGAGGACTGAATAGAGGCAGGAATGGGGATCAGTGTGGGATGGAGAGGAGGGCTCCCAGGATAAGGGGGGTGGAGTGGGGCGTACAAGAGAGAGAGAGAGAGAGAGAGAGAGGGGGGGGGGGGGGAGGTAGGGAGGAAGGAAGGCCAGAGCTCCTCGGACACCACCGGCATCATCGCCCCGCTGCCTTGGCCGTCCCTGTCCGCCAAGTGCAGTCGTCAATGGGGGAGGCAGTTGTGATTTCCTCGCCACCACCTCCCCTCCTCCGCCAGCCAACAGGAAGGTGCGGGGCCGAGCGGTGCAGGTGCTTCAGACGGCAGAAGGGGGCCTCCCACTTCTTCCCTCCGTCCCTCCCTCCTCCCAGCCTCGGCGTGCGGGAGGGTTTGTTTTGAAAGCGGTTATCGCCGTTGGCGGAGTGTCTAGCAGCGGCCGCTATCAGTGCGGGCGGGGTGCAGGAGGAGGAGGAGATGGAGTCGCTGCTGCTGTGCGGGGCCCATCATTCGCTCCGACCCCGCACCTAGTATCTTAGCCCCGCAGTACAGCCGTCGCCGCCACCGACACGAAACATCACGTTCCTTACCTCCAGAGATGTTGCCTGCGCACTGAGTTACACGAGTTTTTCACCAGTATCTTTCTTCAGAACAAACCAATATATCTGCAGTGCCAAGCCAGGCAAAATGACTCGGCATTTAGGTTGCCCGCCGGGACTTTAGCAGGCCATTGGCACCCAGGCAACCGTTAATTTAACGCCCTGTACAGCCGGATGAACGCTGCATTCAACTGTGACCAGTTTCTGGAACCCTGAGCAATACTGTTTGTGGGGGACATAATGCAAAGTGTTGCACCATTATCGGTTGTGCAATACTGTTTGCCCGGAAGTTTGTGCTAGGTTTCCCAAGAGCAATCATCACACGCGAATCATCCCACGTTTGACTCAGACAAGTGTTTTACCATCTGAGTCACAATCTGCTCCTCAGGACCAAAGATGTGCTCTTACAAGTCCATTTTTTCTTGTTTGCTGCAGTGTTTGACCCTTTCAATTTTTTTATTTCCAAGTTTGTCCTGTCTGGCCAGTGTAATCCTGCAGAAGAAGAGAATCATTTTGTCGTTAGACACCCAATAGTTTGCTAAGAAGGGGCTATGCCTTTATGAAAGTTCTGGCAGCCTTACCACTGAAACAAATTTGGCCAAATTTGAGTGTGAGATCATAAGAATCTCCTTCGATATAAATTCAGGAATGTTGGAGACTTGCATTGTATGCAGTTCTTGGCACCAGTATTGTGTAAAATGGATTGAGTCCACTGTAAATACTCAACTCTGACAAATGAACATGCATGGTTCTTTTGTGCATTTCAGAGTGAAGAACTCTGCTTCCAAATTTAAGTATTTTCGATTTTTATTAATTTCTTTAATCAAAGTTTGCATTGACAAATGTTCTTCTCGCAAAACATCTTGATCTTAATTTGCTTTTCTTTAAGCTGATCTTCCTCCCCATTCCCTGCCTCTCAAAAATGAACACAGATTTGTTGGCTTTTGCTGCAGGTGGAACTTTGAAGCGTTAACTGAAATCCCTGTGCTCCCAAACCATGTGTAGGTTCTACACCTCCCCATATGTACCCCAGTACAAATGATCTGTAATTCTTAGTTTCTATTATGCGACTGGAATTGATGGACGAGGGGTGGATCTTCTAATTTTCTGAAGACAATTAAATGTGAAAAAGTACACTTCCAAATTGCCCTATATATTTAGTCATTTAAATTGTGTAATTAATACCACACAGTGTATAAGGCATCATTGCAATTTAAATATGTTGGAGTTTTATTGTTATGTTATTCCAATAAATAATTGTTCACATCCATGCCTTTTTTTTTAATACAAATGCTCTGTTTGATCATATGGTATGCAACTTTTTTGAAGCAATTAGATCACTGTATTTTATTTATTTTCCTCATGTCCCATATCATTAAGAACCTATTATTTTAGTCTAAACCATTATTTTTGTCTTGGCAACAGATGGTTCATCCAGAAACAATATTTGGAGGTAGTATTTGGTCACTTCTGTCAGTATGGCTGTACACAATGAGATTGAAACAACTTGCAATTTTTGCTTATGAAGATTTTTCCTTTTTCGGCTCCAAGAATTCTCATCATGTTTACTTTGCTGTTTCCATTTAGGAAACAATGTACTTTATTCATGGCTTTGATTTAAAAAAAAAGTGAAGTTTGTAATAAAATAAAACAGTTGTCAGGCAGTTTTAACATTCAAAAGTGGTGATTAAATCATATTTCAATTTTGAGGAGTTTCATTTTTAATAGTGACTAGCTGCCTGTTATAACTTAATATTTGTTCTAAGTTCATAGTTCTGTTTCAAAATTGTATTTACATGTTAATACAACTTTTGGTTCA
The DNA here is from genome assembly GCA_963514005.1 of Raja brachyura. The sequence goes on from OY740783.1 coordinate 49,175,483, forward strand.
TGTGAGGGACACAGTGGTACTAGCCAACTTTTCTTTTGCAATGCCCAACCTTTGACAAGTTTCCATGGTAGAATGTAATGCTGGCAAGGTTCTTCAAGGAATAATGACAGACACATGCTGCAAAGACATGTCAAAGGAAATTATATCTGTCATTACATGGCACTTAACATTGCAACCACTAGAATTTGATTTAGGGCACTAATTAAAAGTTTGAAATAAACTAAGGCCACTACTTCCATTCGTCATTTATCATTTATAATTCTGTTGTATTGTGACATTCATCCACTACTTATAAAGTCTTGATGGTACAACCCACCATTAAGGTAACATAAATCTCCAGGATTTATACCTCCAATCAATATTTGTATCTGAATTGCCCCATGCTTTCAAATTAAAATTCCTTGCTTGAAAATTGTATTTCATGTCTTGTGGACTGTTTTTGGAGATGATGAAAGTCAAATACTTAATTCAAAGTAACTTTTATGAAATGTTTAAACTATGCAAATATTCATTTTTAACTATTGGTTGGTATTGTGGCCCATGGTAAGATAGTGATGTAATCTGACAATCCATTGCAACTTGCCTGCCATGTGTTGATATATTTTATCATGGATATTTGACCAGGTTAGCTTTTCTGGCTATTTGTCTGAAAAGTAATTGCTTTACAAAGCTGCAAAAAATATATAGGCTATCCCCTGGTTATGGACGCCTAACTTATTATTAGAACTCCCAAACTATTATTAAATTCAAAATTTCGATGTACACGCATGCGTTCATTCCTATGAATGGTAAAACTAGTTTTCACTCTCTCTCCGTTTTTATTTCTTAACAGACATGTATTTTTGATTCCATTTATGACCATACTGTGGAAGTATAGTTACCATATTAAGTGATTTTTGTATATTTTCTGACGTGAACATACCAGGGGTAGCATGATGGTGCAAGGGTAGAGTTGCTGCCTGAAGGGCCTGACCCACTTGGCCGTCATTCGCACGCCATTTACGTGACCTGCAAGCGTGTGTGGGTAGCGCGGGACGGGCGCTTGGAGTGGTGTGGAGGAGTGTGGAGTGGCGTGGAGGAGTGTGGACTTCGTCCTGCACTAAATCTTCTCGCGCCTCCGGCCTGTCGTGTAACTGACGGTCAAAGTGGGACAGGCCCAAGACCCTTCTTCAGACTGAAGAAGAGTCTCGACCCGAAACATCACCCATTCCTTCTCTCCAGAGATGCTTCCGGTCCCGCTGAGTTACTCCTGCATTTTGTGTCTATCTTCAAATGACGTCACGCACTCCAGACGGCTGTGCGGGCGCATGATGATGTGCGCGACCATCGGGCGACCGTCGCGTGTCTGTCACTACCGGCCTGTCGCGTAAATGACGGCCAAGTGGGACAGGCCCTTTACAGTGCCAGAGACCCAACTCTGATTCCGACAGTGAGTGGCTGTCTGACGGCATTTTCTCTCCGAGATTTTGGGTTTCCACCCACACTTCAAAGACCTACAGATTTGTAGGTTAATTAGCTTGGTATAAGTATAATTGTCCCTAGTGTGTGTAGGATAGTGTTAATTTGCGGGGATCACTGGTCGAAGCAGACTCGGTGGGCCGAAGGGCTTGTTTCCAAGTTGTTTCTATAAACTGAACAAAACAAAATCGGCATAGGTGTCTGTAAAAACAGAACCCGTTTGTTCCTTGTGCAGTCTCATAATCTTTGGCTAAAATAGCAGTTTGCTTATGATTTTAAACAAAATAAGAGTTTTATATCTGTAGTCCTCTTTCACTGTAAGAATTTATTAGCAACTAGTATGATGTACTTTTACTTGCCACGTTGCATTCTGCCTACTTTTGTGTCAGCAAATAAATGATGCATGCAGGGCTCGAAATTAGCAGTTGCCTGGGTGCCAATGACCACCAAAGCGCCGCCGGGCAACCTAAACGCCGACTCATTTTGCCCGGCTTGACAAGCAAATAGTGGTTTATAGAGATAGACATAAAAAACTGGAGTAACTCCGCGGGTCAGGCAGCATCTCTGGAGAATAGGAGCGTGACGTCTCATGTTGACGGCGGCGGCTGTATTCCTCTAGTATCTTTGATTGCGGGGCAAAGATACTAGGTGTGTGGTGACGAAAGGTCGGAGCGAATGACGGGTCTCGAACAGCGGCCGTGACAGCGGCTCCATCTCTTCCTCCTCCCGCACCCCGCCCGGCGGAAGGAGGCCTCCCTCTCTCTCCCTCCCTCCCTCCTCCCGGCCTCAGCGTGTGAAAGGAGTTGTTTTGAAAGCGCAGTTGGTGGATTTGCAGCAGTATCTTTTGATTTGCAGGCAGCAGCTGCTGTCGCCCGGATAACGGACACTGCCTGCAAATCCGTTAACAGCTCTTTCAAAACAAGCCCTCTCGCACACCGAGGCCGGGAGGAGGGAGGGAGGGGGGGAGAGAGAGGGGGAGGGAGGGAGGGAGGGAGGGAGGGAGGGAGGGGGAGGCCTCCTTCTGCCGACTGAAGCAGCTGCACCAAAGATTCTATAGCTATAGGATCTTTGAGCTGCACCGCTGGGCCCCGCACCTTCCTGTCGGCTGGCGGAGGAGGCGAGTTCCCAACCGCCTCCCCCTTTGGCGGCAGCACTTTGACGTTGGACAGGGAAGGCCAAGGCAGCGGGCGATGTTGTCCGAGGAGCGCTGACCTTCCTTCCTCCCCACCTCCTCTGCCCCTCCCCCCCTCTCTCTCTCTCTCTCTCGTACGCCCCCCCTCCACCCCTCTTATCCTGGGACCCCTCCTCTCCATCCCGCACTGATCCCCATTCCCTCCTCTATTCAGTCCTCACTGACATCCCCTGTGCACCCCTCCCCATCTACCCCCCCCCACCAATCTATTCATCACCTTACCCACCTCGCATTGATTCTCCTGCCACCCCCCCATCCATCCTACACTGGTCCCCCAATTCATCCTGTACTGACCCCCCTTCCCATCCATCCTGCACTTCTCCCCCCCATTCATACTGCACTGATCCTCCCATTCATCCCGTACTGATCCACCTTCCATTTACCCTTCACGAAACCCCCTATCCATCCTGTAGTGATCTCCCCATTCATCTTTTACTGATTGCCCATTCATCCTGTACTGATCCCATATAACCATATAACAATTACAGCACGGAAACAGGCCTTCTCGGCCCTTCCAGTCCGTGCCGACCATTTATTTTTCCCTAGTCCCATCTACCTGCACTCAGACCATACCCCTCCATTCCCTTCCCGTCCATATAGCTATCCACTTTACTTTTAAATGTTAAAATCAATCCTGCCTCCACCACTCATGCAGGATGAGCAGGAAGATCATTCCACACATCCCCTCATGCATCCTGTACTGATTCCCTCATGCATCCTGTACTGATCCCCTCATTCATCCTGTACTGATTCCCCCATTCATCCTGTAGTGATCATCCATTCATCCTGCACAGACCCTCCGATCCACAATGTCCTGACCCCCCCCCCATTCATCCTGTACTGATCCCTCCCCATTCATCCTGTGCTGATCCCCCCCTGGGGGGGAACAGTCTGTAGAAAAACCGGAAGTGGCAGCACTGCCTGGCAGCTGCGGCTCGCCTGCAGTCCGTCTGTTTTTTCTTTTTGTTATTGTTTTACTGATCTCTTTGTTTTAGTTTAGTATAGTTTATTAGATTGTGTAAGTATGGGGGGGGGGGTGGGAGAAACATGTTTTATTCTCTTCCATCGGGGGGATACGATCTTTTCTTGTCGTGTCCCCTGTCTCCGTCTGCACTGAGGCCTAATGGCGGAGCTGACGGCCTCGGGCGGCGTTCGCGGCAGCGGCACTGGCCCGACCTGGCAGCAGCAGCGGCCCGACTTGGAGCTGTGGCGGCACTCCGGCGTTCCGGTAGCGGCAGTGGCCCGACTTGGAGCTATGGCCCAACTTGGAGCTGTGGCGGCACTCCGGCGTTCCGGTAGCGGCAGCGGCCCGACTTGGAGCTATGGCCCGACTTGGAGCTGTGGCGGCACTCAGGCATTCCGGTAGCGGCAGCGGCCCGACTTGGAGCTGTGGCCTGACTTTGGAGCTGTGGCGGTGTTCTGGCGTTTCGGCGACGGTGGCGGCGCGACTTCCGAGGCCCGGCCGCAGGCCCAGTGGACAACATCGTCGGGAGCTCGCAGGTCACAGGTTGGTGACCTGTTTTCTGGAGCTCCCACAACAACAGCTGCATCCGCTGGATTGGAGGGTGGGCAGCTTCGGTAGCATTGACCGCCCCAGGCCGTGGAGTTGAACCGGCCCGTTCGCGGAGCTGGATTCAGTCGCGGGACTGACTCACTTGCAAACACCCGGCGGGGTCACAACATCGCAGGCCTGGATCGCCTCAGCACAGAGGGAGAACAAGGAGGGAAGAGACAAAGACTAAGACTTTTGCCTTCCATTACAGTCATGAGGTGTTTGGTGAACTCACTGTGGTGGATGTTAAATTTGTGTTTTGTCTGTTTTTGTTGCTTTTAATATATGTATGACTGCAGGCACATATTTCATTCAGACCTTTCGGCGACAATAAAGGTAATCTGATCTGATCTAGAGGGGTCTCGACCTGAAACGTTGTCTATTTCCTTAGCTTCCTTGCCTCACCCGCTGAATTTCTCCAGCATTTTGTCTACCCCCATTCATCCTGTACTGAACCCCCCATTCATCCTCTACTGATCCCCCCCCCCCCATCCATCCAGTACTGATCCCCCATTCAACACCACTGACATCCCCCGTGCTCTCCCCTCACAATTTTACATACTCTAACCAACATGTACTAATTCACCGGCCTCAATCCATCCACTATGCATATTGCCTTCTCAACCCACCCCCACCATCTATCCACCCCGCACTGATTCACACACACCCTGACCCTATTATATTGTATTGTATTCAATTTATTGTCATTATCTCATTTTAGAGACAACAAAATGGATTTTCCTTACAGTCAGTAACATAAAAGTGAATAATAAGTAAATAAACATATTTTAAAAAAAAGCACAAGCACAGAAGTCCACACACAACATAACCCCGCAGCAGCACCAGAGTTAAGGAAGGTCCAGCCAGCTTCCCTGCTGATCTTCCCAGATGTTCACCCGTGGTCGGGGCATCCCGAACACCCGCAGGCCCTCTCGCCAAGAACGATGCTCAGTCCCTCTCGCTGGGAACGATGGAACCCTGACGCCGAACCCCGACGGAGAACATCCTCAGCGGCCCGGACCTCCAGATCAGCCACCTCCCACCGGAGTCCATGGCTCCCAAAGTGCACAGGCTGAGCCGGGTGGAGTCGCAGGACCCCTGCTTCGCAGCAGGCCCAGCGCTCCGGAGCTCCATATGGCGATCCCCGGCAAGGCATCGCCCGCCCCGTGATGTTTCCAACGCTGCGCCGCTGCTGCTGAAGCTCTGGTCAGAAAGGAGGTCCGGCAGGAAATATTGGTCCGGCAGGAAAGGCCGTGCCAATCCAGTAGGTAGGCTGCGGGGGGGGGGGGGGGAACGGGGGGACGCGACCCGAATAATAGTTGCATCCTCTCCAGGAAGCGACTGGAGGACGGTATCCCCCTTCCCGTACCCTCTTCCCCCACATAAAGACATTAAAAAAAACACAAAAAAAGTCTTCAAACATAACAAAGCATAACAAAAAAACCAAAAAGATACCAGACTGAAGGCGGAGGCAGCTAGCAATCGGATGTCCAAAAAATTGTGATTTATGGTCTTCAGAGCGAACATTTACATTGATAACGGAATGCAATCAAACGTGTTTCAATTCCCAATGTTATTATTTGTTTTAACACCTTTAAACATATTGCCCAAAGAACATTTGCTGCAGTTGTGTCCTTTGGCCATCTCTTGTCAGTTAGTGTAATGTTTAACCTGTCAGATGCGTGTAGTCCACTTTAACAGCTATTATCATAAAATGCCTTTAGAAATTTCCTTGCAACCTGTATATTTTGTTATGGATAAATTATGTGGGAAGCCAGAGTGTTTCTGTGCCAATAGCAATAATGACCTATCCTATGGCCATGTCATGGTAATTTTCAGTTCTTCACAGAAAACATGGTTGCATCAATCTGTAGTGTGCATGGTCCGGGATTTATTGACACAGGTTGATCATTTGCTGAATAATCCAACCCAATTTTTGTTTGGAAGTGGAAAGAACTAATAGAAATTGCATTAATTGCAATGTGTAAAAAGAGTTAAGATATTGTATTGTAATTTGGCTGCATGTCATTGTGGTATGTATCATGTCTTGATTGGCGAATATGTTTGGTTTGTGAGTTATTTGAAGCAGAAATAATATGTGAATGTAGACAAAAGTGCTGGAGAAACTCAGCGGATGCGGCAGCATCTATGGAGCGAAGGAAATAGGCAACTTTTCGGGCCGAAACCCTTCTTCAGACTGATGGGTTTCGGCCTGAAACGTTGCCTATTTCCTTCGAACCATACATGCTGCCGCACCCGCTGAGTTTCTCCAGCACTTTTGTCTACCTTCGATTTTCCAGTATCTGCAATTCCTTCTTGAACATAATATGTGAATGCTTCATTGAGCATAATTCTGACTGGTAACTACGCACTTCGTCCGAGCACATTATCGCGCGCGTCATGCAAACCGTCTTAAATGACCACCTAAACTGTAATTTGGCAACCTAAAAAGCTGTCAAGATTGCCCGGCTGGCAACAGGGAAAAAAAGTTAAGCGAGTGCCCTGGCATGTAACAGTTATAATTGAGCCATAATATTTTTCACGGTAAAGTTGCAACATTTGTGAAACTGAATATTATTACTTAATACTCAGCGACCGTTTTGTGAACACTTGCATTGGGTTCGCCAAGGCCTACTGGATCTCCCAGTGCTAACCACTTTAACTCTCCTTCCCATTCTTGTACTGACCTTTCTGTCCAGGGTCTCCTTCATTGCCGGAGTGGAGGAACAGCACACAAACTGGAGGAACAGCACCTCATCCGTTTGGGTAGCTTACCACCCAACACTATGAACGTTGAATTCTCCAATTTTGGGTAACTTCAAACCACCCTCCGCCTTCCATGTACATTAATTCCTCTAGCCTCACAATTCGCAATTCTTCAATCCTTTTGTCACCCACCTTCTGTCTTTTCATCTCTGGCCTTACAACCATCTGTTTATCAAACCCCACCTCCCCCCTTCACCTTTATCCACCTATTCCTTGCCAGGCTTTGTCCTGCACCTGTTTTCTTCCAGCTTTCGTCCACCCCGCCCTTTTCCGCCACAATGAGTCTGAAGAAGGAGCCCAACCCGAACATCACCTATTCATGTTCGCCAGAGATGCTGCCTGACCTGCCTGAGTTACCCCAGCACTTTGTGTCTTTTTTTTGTAAACTGGCATCTGCATTTCCTTGTTTCTTCTTCTTCCCTTAGTAATTCTTAGTTTTTCAATGTTGTTAGTTGCTAAAACATTATTATAATTTTACTATTATGACATATTTTTAACTCCATTTGGTTTGTACAATTTTGGGAGGATTATTTCAGATTTTTATTACGTTAATTTGTCCTGTAATGCAAAAAATGTTAGCTTAGGTCCATAAAATGAGCGCTACAAATCCACTTTCCAAAATATGAATTTGGAAATATTAACAATGGACTTCTATGAAACTCTGTCTATCTTTGGTTGCCAGAGGTTAGCATTTTTCCAATCCTACATATGAAATGATAGGTTGGTTCTCGCAAAGCCATTAAGTCAAGACATTTGGCAGAACTAGCTCATCCTAGCCACACGGGAAGAGCACTAAATTTGCTGGTGTACCATAATTTCTCAATCAACAAAGTTCTGAACGGTATTAGTTTCCGAAGTATTCTAAAAATGTTCTATTTATTCACTGACGCACCTTGTGAAAGAACAGCAAGAGTTCCTGTTTGGTGCCACCTAGCTTGAAAAAATTGGTGGAATTTTTAGCTTTGGTGGACAACATCCTTTTTGCTTTCATACCTTGTTTGCCCATGATAACCGCAATGATGTGGCTGTTAGTTCAGTTTATGGAAGTTGGGTTGAATATTGACATCATGCGCCGGTTCTGATTTGATTTCTATTTGCCAACAACTGCAAAAAATAACATTTTGCTGCCAAGAAGATATTTTGCTAGAGTCCTGATGTGAACTGCTTTACTTGGTGTACTACTAATGCTGGACTTTAACTCTCTTTCCTACATTCTTTCCCATTCAGTGATATTCACTGCTAATTGGTCACACCAACTTGTTTTTGATCTATTCCTGTTCAGACCTTAAGATGCTTATTTTAGTCCCTTTCTTTTGGCCATGTTTCTATTCATATTCCCAATGTTGCATGATGTTTTGCGTACAGTTGCGTACAGTTTTGGTCTCCTAATCTGAAGAAAGACATTCTTGCCATAGAGGGAGTACAGAGAAGGTTCACCAGACTGATTCCTGGGATGGCAGGACTTCCATATGAAGAAAGACTGGATAGACTCGGCTTGTACTCGCTTGAATTTAGGAGATTGAGGGGGATCTTATAGAGACTTACAAAATTCTTAAGGGGTTGGACAGGCTACATGCAGGAAGATTGTTCCTGATACTGGGGAACTCCAGAACAAGGGGTCACAGTTTAAGGATAAGGGGGAAGTCTTTTAGGACCAAGATGAGAAGATCGTTTTCCACACAGAGAGTGGTGAGTCTGTGGAATGCTCTGCCACAGAAGGTAGTTGAGGCCAGTTCATTGGCTATATTTAAGAGGGAGTTAGATGTGGCCCTTGTGGCTAAAGGGATCTGGGGGTATGGAGAGAAGGCAGATACAGGATACTGAGTTGGATGATCAGCCATGATCATATTGAATGGCATGCAGGCTCAAAGGGCCGAATGGCCTACTCCTGCGCCTATTTTCTATGATTCTATGTTAAATCTTGTTTGAAAGTACACCCGCAAGCTGTTTTGAGATGTTTAACCAAAAGCTAGTCAATGTAGTCATTGGATAAATGCGTGTTAGCTTTTTTGGTGCAAAAGAGACTGAGTGGAGACTTGATCAAGAGAGAATTAAGAGTGTTTTATTGTCATGTGTACCAAAACGGAACTATCTTACTTGTAGTGTTAAGGTTCATTTCTTAAAACAGAAAACTCACAATAGGTTATGTAAACCATACAAGCTTTACTTTTACATCAGAAGGGAGTGACTGGAGATGTTACAATCCAGAAGTATCCAGTGATACTTCTGGTTCTCCCAAGAGACCACTCTAATGAATGAAGACATACAACATATTTTATAGTGCTTTGGAAATGTAGTCACATGTTTATACAGAGTTGTAGCAATGACGTTTAACACAAATCAAACACAGACTTTACCCATTCAAAGTATACTTGTCACTAATACAATACTTGTCATTCATGGTTATAATAATCACAAACTGTTGATCACAAAACCTAAACAACAGGAACTTAGTCAAAAGCCCAACATTTGCAATTTTGTCTTAACAAAGTAATCATCAATGTCAGCTACAGCCAGATGATTTCTGTTTACAGAAACCACCAACCTCCCAGGAAATACATCCTCTCCCACCATTGTCAATCGTCTGCTGCTGGGGCAAAACAGGAAGCAGCTCAAATGCAGACCTTCAACTTTCTGATTACCCAGCTCCTCCAGTATAGTATAAAATTATAAAACTTAAGTTTATTCAGGACCCAAAAAAGTCAAATTACTCTTTACTTAATAAAATATCTTACATTATAATTTATTGTTAACTAGGATATTTTCAGTAGCAGCACAACAGGTTTGTGAACACAGTACCTAATAGCTATTATAATACTTTTTTAACGTTCAACAAATTAAATGACCAATCTAGTGCAAAAAATAAAACAAAGCCCAAACTCCCTTGTGCAACCAAGGCAGTTTGCATTGTTGGAATTCGTAGTGTTCAATAACGCAATGGTTGTTGGAAAGAAGCTGTTTCTGAACATGGACGTTACAGTTTTCAAACACCTCTGCCAGGACTACCTGAAATTGGAGAGGTCAATGTTCATACCGCTGCGGTGTAAATTACCCAAGCAAAATATGAGGTGCTCTTCCTCCAATTCATGGTGGGCTTCACTCTGGCCATGGAGAAGGCCCAGGACAGAAAGGTCAGATTTGGAGTGTGAGAAAGCACTTAAGCGCTTTAGAAAGTACATTTAGGGCTTGGCATGAAAAGGTATAGCACGCAAGCATAACAAGAAGTTCCAATGGTGGTGCCTGTCCTTCTCAAATTGAATTGTGTGAAGTATGTAGAAATTAAGTCATAATTCTTATCATTTGACGTATGCAGCATGTTTAACATGTCAGGATATTAAATGCTGGAATAACTCAGTGGATCAGGCAGCATCTCTGGAGAACATGGATGTGATATTTTGGGTCGGCCAATTACACTGATTCCATGTTCACCAGAGTTACTGCCTGACCTGCTGAGTTACTCCAGCACTTTGTGTCCTTTTTGGATACTAGCACCTGCAATTTCTTGTTTCTACTTAGCTATGCACATTATTGGGTTAGTTGTAAGGCTTTCACTATAATGAGACTACAGGAGGAAAGAGAATTAGGAAGATTGCTGATATTCATTTCTTTCTTAATTTGGAAAGTGAGATCAAATAAGAGCAATCATAGCAACTTCAAGTCTGCTCCATAATTCGTCAAGATCATAGCCTGTGCAATGCCACATTCCTGCAAGGAATAGATTCCCTTAATATCTAGACCTCTATTAATATCTATTTTGATAGAACTCGATTATCTAACCTCCAGAGCCCTCCAGGTTAAAGAATTCTTAAGATTCGCTAGTCTCCCCATGACAAATTCTCCTTGTCTTGGTGCTAAATGGTTTAGCCCACATACTGGAAAGTGACCCAAAGTTCCAGACTGCCAGGAGAAGCATATGCCATATATCGGGCCCTACATTGATCCCGGTAAGCATTTTGTACATTTTATTGAGATCTTCCTTCGGAACGCTTGTGAAAAACCGGCTGGTTGATTGAATCTCTCCTCCTCTTGCAAACTCCTCCTCATCCCTGGGCAATGATATGAATTCTCACAGCAAGTGTATCCATTTTTGGGTAAGGAGACCAAGCTATGCCCCAAATGCGGTATCAGCAATCACTCTGTAATTAGGGAAATATTTTTTTTCTCTTGTACTCTGATCCTCTTATGAGGGCCAACTTGAAGTCTTACCTTTCCTTCTTCTCCAGAGATGTTGCTGACCCGCTGAGTCGCTCCAGCATTTTGTGTCTAGGTTTGATATAAACCAGCATCTGCAGTTCATTGTTTCTACACACTTGACTTTGCTAAGCACCAGTGCAATTGGCTGAGCCACTGCAAAAGATATGCATTAGTTTGAGCAATTGAGGTCTTGAGTACTGACATGATACCACTGTTGATGGCAACCCAGGTTCAATCCTCTCATCCAATGCTATATGAATTTACATGATCTCCCTGTGACCATGTGGGTTTCCTCGGTGTGCTCTGATTGTCTGCCACAACCCAAATATGTGCAGGTTGTTTGGTTAAATGGTCACTGTAAATTGCCTCTGGTGTGTAGATGAGAGATGGACAGTTTGGGGAGGGGTGGGGGGAGTGATGAATTAAGATTTGTGTAATTGGGTGGTTGATGGTCAACAAGGACATAGTGATCGGAATGGCCTTTTTCTGTGCTGCACTCCAGGACTCTAAAGCAGGTAATTTTGAACAGAACAAAGTAGGTGTTCTATGTTGAGAAAACAAATGCTATTTTCAAAGATGACAATCCCAATATGGAATGCAGTAATACTATGAGCCTAAATGGAAGAAACTACTACAAGGGCTTTCATCAACTTAAAAGAGAGCCATCCAGATTCCACCAACATTATCTTTTTAAGTCTCATTCATCACTATGTAGAACCAATCACAGGAAGAATCCTCACCATCAATATCATAAACTCTATGCTCAGATTCATCATTGCACTGTCCAAACACCAGCAAGGATTTTGTCACCATTTCAACACATAAAGCCATCTTGTATACAAAGATACCGATATGGCATAGGAGTAGACCACTTGGTTCATAGAACAGAACATATTCAAGATTCAAGAACGTTTATTGTCATGTGTCCCATTAAATGGGGCCATGAAATTCTTGCTTTGCTTCAGCACAACAGAATATAGTAGGCATGAATACAGAACAGATCAGTATGTCCATATACCATTATATAAATACATACACACAGGGATAAATAAACAGATAAAGTGCAAATAAACAGATAATGGTCTATTAATGTTCATAGTTTTGTTTGAGTTGAGTTTAATAGCCTGATGGCTGTGGGGAAGCAGCTATATCTGAACCTGGACGTTGCAGTCTTCAGGCTCCTGTACCTTCTACCTGAAGGTAGCGGGGAGATGAGTGTGTGGCCAGGATGGTATGGGTCCTTGATGATGCTGCCAGCCTTTTTGAGGCAGCGACTGCGATAGATCCCCTCAATGGTATGGAGGTCAGAGCCGATGATGGACTGGGCAGTGTTTACTACTTCTTGTAGTCTTTTCTGCTGCTGGGCGCTCAAGTTGCCAAACCAAGCTGCGATGCGACCGATCAGTATGCTCTCAACTGTGCACCTGTAGAAGTTAGAGAGAGTCCTCCTTGACATACCGACTCTCTGTAATCTTCTCCGGAAGTAGATGCGTTGATGTGCTTTCTTTACAATTGCATCATGTTCTCGGACCAGGAGAGGTCTTCAGAGATGTGCACGTCCAGGAATTTGCACCTCTTGACCCTTTCCACCATTGACCCGTTGATATAAACAGGACTGTGGGTCCCCATCGTACCCCTTCCAAAGTCCACAATCAGTTCCTTGGTTTTGCTGGTGTTGAGGGACAGGTTATTGTGCTGGCACCATTCGGTCAGTCGGTCGCTCTCTCTTCTATACTCTGACTCGTCCCCATCAGTGATACGTCCCACAACAGTGGTGTTGTCAGCGAACTTGATGATGGAATTTGCACTATGACCGGCTACGCAGTCATGCGTGAAGAGTGAGTACAGCAGGGGGGTGAGCACGCAGCCTTGAGGTGCTCCCGAGCGGATTGTTATCGAGGCTGACACATTTCCACCAATACAAACAGTCTGTGGTCTGTGAATGAAGAAGTCGAGGATCCAATTGCAGAGGGATGCGCAGAGACCCAGTTCTGCGAGTTTGGTAACCAGCTTGGAGGGGATGATTGTATTAAATGCCGAGCTGCAATCAATGAATAACAGCCTGATATATGAGTTTTTGTTGTCCAAGTGGTCCAGATCGGAGTGGAGAGCCAGCGAGATCGCATCCACCTTTGATCTGCTGTGGCAGTAAGCAAACTTCAGTGGGTCCAGGTTTTTGTCGAGGTATGAGTTGATTTGCGCCATGATCAACCTCTCAAAGCAAACCTTTCATTACCACTGACGTTAGTGCCACTGGTCGATGTTCATTGAGGCACGTCACCTTGTTCTTCTTGGGCACCGGTATAATTGATGCCCTTTTAAAGCAGGTGGGAACCTCAGACCTCAGAAGTGAGAGGTTGAAAATGTCTGTAAAAACTCTAGCCAGTTGGTCCACACAGGTTTTTAGAACACGACCGGGTATACCATCAGGTCCAGGCGCTTTTTGAGGGGTCACCCCTCTGAAGGATTTTCTGACGTCGGCCTCTGTGACTCTGACTAAAATACCATCACAGCAAATGGGGGCTCGAGAAGGCACATCACTGTTCTCCCTATCAAAGCGTGCGTAAAACGCATTGAGCACCGAGGAGTGACGTTTCGCCGACATTCGAGCTATCTCCTGATTTTGCTTTGCAGGAGGTGATTGCATTCAGGCCCTGCCACAGCTGCTGAACATCTGTTTCATCCTCCAGCTTGGAACAGAAGTCCCTATTGGCCTTTTTGATGGCCTTACCAATGTCCTCACCTCTGGGGGTGCGCTCTTTAATTGCTGCCTGTGGGCAGGAAGAAGCAGCGCTGCGGTATGGTCGGATTTACTGAAGTGAGGGCGAGGGACAGAGCGATAGGCATTCTTGATGGTGGTGTAGCAGTGGTCAAGGGTGTTTGGTCCTCTGGTGCAGCAGGAGACATGTTGGTGGAAGTTAGGGAGCGATTTCATAAGGTTTGCTTTATTGAAGTCCCCAGCTATGGTGGCAAACACCTCGGGGTAAGACGTCTGGTGTTTGTTGACCATGACATGCAGCTCCTCCAGTGCCAGACGGACGTCTGCCTGGGGTGGGATGTAGACCACGGTCAGAATGATGGAGTAGAGTTCCCTCAGAAGGTAGAAGGGATGGCACTTCACCGCCAGGTGTTCGAGGTGTGGAGAGCAGGAGTTGGAAAGGACTGCCACGTCTGAGCACCACGCAGAGTTGACCATGAGGCAGATGCCCCCTCTTCTCCGTTTTCCAGACACCTGTGTACTGTCGATACGGTGGATGGAGAACCCTTCAGGCTGGACCGCTGAGTCTGGGGAGCTGGGGGTGAGCCATGTCTCTGTGAAACAGAACACAGAGCATTCCCTCAGCTCCTTTTGATAACGCAGCCTTGCCCCTAAGTCCTCCACTTTATTTTCTAGTGACTGTACGTTGCCCAGTAGGATAGTAGGCAGAGGGGGGCCGAAGTCCCCTCCACTTCAGTCTGACCTGTAGTCCTGCCCGACAGCCACATTTCCGTACTCCATGGAGCCCTCCTTGGTGTTTGAAGATATACTTATGGGTTTCCGCGAGGTCGGGGAATCCCATGAGATCGGGAATTCCCATACAGTCTGCACCTCCAGCTCCGTTGCTGCTGGGGGATCATGCCCGACGGCCTCGATTCTGCACTCCCTGAGGGCCTCCCCGGTATTTACAGGTAAGGTTCTTACTGTACCTGCGCGACTCCGCGAGGTTGGGGATTCCCTTCAGATCGGGGATTCCCTTACCGGCGCTAACATCGGGAGTTCTCAGTAGCGCTAATGCATTTAAATGCGTTAGCAGCTCGCTACTTACGGTGTTGATTTCAGTGGATTTTCTGATGCAGGTTCATAAATGCTGTATCTTAATGTTTTTCTTTGTGCCGTTCGCAAAATGTCGCAGCAGGTAGGCGCCATCAAAGGAAAACACATGGTACCAAGTTAAGCTGATCTCAGTTGCTTGTACATGATCCATATTCCTCTTTTCCCTGCACTTCCACATGCAATCTAAGCCTCCTAAACACCATTATCATATCTGTCTGCACCATCACCCCTGGCAATACATTCCAGGCCTTGACTACTGTGTTTAAAAATAAATCTTGACCTGCATATCTCCATTAAATTCTCCCCTTCCCACCTTGTTGATATCCCCTCTAATGGTGGACATTTCCAACCTTGGCTGAAGGTTCAAAGGTAGACAAAAATGCTGGAGAAACACAGCGGGTGAGGCAGTATCTATGGGGCGATGGAATAGGTGGCGTTTCAGGTTGAGACCCTTCTTCAGACTGATGTAAGGGTGGGGGGGGGGGGGGCGGGAAGGAGAAAGGAAGCAGCGGAGACAGTAGGATTACTTGAAATTGAAGAAGTCAATGTTCATACCGCTGGGGTATAAACTACTGAAGCAACTACCGACGCTGCTCCTCCAATTTGCGGCGGGACTTACTCTGGCCATGGAGGAGGCCCAGGACAAAAAGGTTGGATTCGGAATGGGAGGGGTAGTTGAAGTGCTGAGCCACCAGGAGATCAGGTTGGTTAATGCGAACTGAGCGGAGGTGTTGGGCGAAGCGAACACCAAGCCTACGCTTGGTCCTACCCTATCTTAGCCCTATCCTTGTTTACCCTATCTATACCTCTCATAATTTTATATACTTCTATCAAGGCTCCACTCAACTTCTAACGTTCCTCTCAGTAACCATTCTTGCTTATCAAGAATCTCCATCAAAGAAGATATTAGAAAAAAAATCACCTTGCCTCGGAAGTAAATTGGTAATTCCTTATTTTTGAAACATTGACCCGTACATATACATTCTCATACCAGAGGTAGCATCTTGCCACAATCCCTCAGGATTTTGTATGTTTCACATGTTGAGTGCCATGAAACGAAATAGGGTTAAATCTACAAATGCTGGAAATCCATTATATTAAAAAAGTATATATGCTGGAGTGCTCAGTAGGTCATTCAGTATTCATGGGAAGAGAAATGCATCCTAAGTCTTGGCTCGACAGAACTGGAAAAATGTGAAAGAAAGTGTGTTAAACTGCAGACAGAGGGGGAGTGGAACTGATATGATTACTTTGCTGTGATCCAACATGTAGTCAACAGGGTATTGTAATAATTAAGGAAGATATCATGCAAACCAGTAATTCACTCACATTTCTCCAGTCTCATTTTTGCACCTGGTGCTGGTGGTGAGGCCTTCTCTAATTTGGAGAAACTAAATAATTTCTGTTTATACCATGGAAAAGTTATTTTCAGTTTTCCACTGGTGTGTTGTCAAATATCGTGTTCATTCCATTTAGAAACTTGCACGCAATGGGCTTTGAAGTCTCCGTGTTTCCTTATCGAGTGGAATTGGTTCCAAGCAGTCACATTAGTAATTTAAAGATTTGATGGTTTGAAAAGGAGAACAAAGTGTAATTGGAACTTCAGTCGTTCTAAAACATAGTTGCAGAAATCAATACTATCACAAAATTTGGAATGTATTCTTCAGCTGCAGAAAGCTACTGTGATCGATTGGCTGAATGTCACCAGTACTATATAGGGCAGATGTGATGTGGTGCAGATTGACTCCCTTCTCATTCAGTGCTGTTTTCGATTTTAGGGAAGTGATGCATTTGAAATTAAATTATTATTGGTGTTGTTAAAATCCATTTCAAAGAGATCTATTGAAGAAGTTTTGGCTGAGGTCAGCTGTTTAAAACAATTTGCAAATAGTAATTAATGGTGTACCAGGATTAGTTAACTAATTCATCCAAATTCCAAGTGTCTCTTAGTTCCTGTTTCTCTTGTGTCATGTCAATGTTGCTGATAGACATGTATCACTGACAAATTCAGCTCTTGAACAGCAGCCTGTGTGTGTGCATTGTGAATTTCCGAACAACATTATATTTGTGTGGCACTGCGCATGTACATCTTATGAAGTCAAATAGTTATTTCTTATCTGTTTAATCTAATCTTCAAAGATAGACACAAAACAATGGAAAATGGATAGATGACGTTTTGGGTCGGGACCCTTCTTCAGAAAATCTTCAGTTTTATGTTGAAAGCCTTATACCTGGGACAAAACATATGGTCTTTTGAACAATAGTAATCCCTGCCCACCTACTGTGTATGCTCTGAATTCCTAATTACCTAGAGCAAACAGTTCAAGGCGCTGGAAAATATTACCACTGCAAATTCACTGGAAGGATAAGCAATCCAATAGTAGTGTCCTCTCCCAGGCCAATGTCACCAGTATTATTGGAGACTCTGGCTTAGTTTGGATGGTCCTTCATTCGCATTTCCGACTTCCACAAGATACACGCTAATCTGAGATGTTTCATGGTAAGATATTATCAGACAAAGCTCCTTGCAGAAATATTATATCTCCTTGAGATCTCCCACTCGTAACCTCTCCAAGAATAGAAAGTACATTCAGGACGATATAGAGAATCTTAATCCTCAACATGCAAAGCGCCTGCATGTTCAATATTGCTTTATTGTTTCATGGGCAAAATATAGTGACATTTTTTCAAGCCGCCAGATTTGATGCCATTTCCAAAGTCCAGTCCATGCGCTAGGTCTTATGAATTGGCGCTCGATCCGTGGGAGCCCTGAATCATTCAGCGCACTGATGGTCCTCTTCTCATCCGATCACCTTTGTGCCCTGGGGCACCTCCTGTTGCCGACCTGGTAAGAGTAAGAGTGTTTTATTGTTGTATGTCCCAGATTTAAAAAATCGACATGAAGCCCCCGTTCACTTTCCTACCGGCCTTGGTTCTCGTGGACTTCGTCACCGGCTCCCTCCTCTTCGGTTCTCCAGTCTTCAGGAGACGAGTGGGAGAAAGAACACATTACCTCAAATGATCCAGCTGTCTGATCCATCAAGTGCCTCCTGCCCCATCTGTGGAATAGTCTGCTGTTCCTCTTTGGCCATCACATTTGCCTCAGTCACCCTGGAATTTGTGGGAAACATGAGCAGAATGCCTGAAATTAATAATACCATTTTCATCTATTAAAAAAAAAATTGCATTATGCTTTGTATTAAATTTCTCAGAATATTTTGGGTATGTACTGTGAAAAAATAACCACTTTAAAACCAGGTGGATTGGACCAATTTTGCAATATTCTGCAAAAATATTTAGTGCTTAGTTAAGAAAACCGTGAATGTTGAAAATAAATATTTTTTAAAAGCTATCATTGTACACGTACACGTACATTTCTGGCTTTTACTTCTGACAAAAGCTATGCTTAATGTTAAGGCGTGTCATAAGCCACGTAGCCACTGGTTACTGCTGAAAAGTAAAAAAAACCATCTGTGCCTTGTTGAATAAGCAGCATAACCTGCTTCTATGTAAGAAAATTAGGCATTTTCATACACGCATAACTGGCCAGTCGCCCGAATACAGTTGAGTTGCATTTGTTCCAAAATGTTACTAACTGAACTTCAAATCGGGATTCCCCTTAATGTTCCATCAAATCTGTTTAACTGGCCTCAGTTTAGTTTAGTTTAGAGATACAGCACGGAAACAGGCCCTTCGGCCCACCGGGTCCGCGCCGACCAGCGATCCCCGCACATTAACATGATCCTACACGCACTAGGGATAATTTTTTTTACATTCACCAAGCCAATTAACCTACATACCTGTACGTCTTTGGAGTGTGGGAGGAAACCAAAGATCTCGGAGAAAATCCACGCAGGTTACGGGGAGAATGTACAAACTCCGTACAGACAGCACCCGTAGTCGGGATGGAACCCGGGTCTCTGGCGCTGCATTTGCTGCAAGGCAGCAACTCTACCTCTGCGTACCGTTATACATGTTGCACTATATATATCCTGTATAATGTGAAAGTGATGGTCTCAACAAAGAGTGTCTTGATATATGGGAGTTTGCAAGTTTAATGGTATGTTCGCTGGGTGTCGTTACTTGCCAGGTGATCAGAGGAGCGAATCGATCGACTGTGGAGTGCTTTCAGCAAGAATGAATTCCTGCAGAGCATTCGCTCATTATAGATTGTAATTAAATGATTGAAGCACAGGGCAGTGAGAATTATTAAAGCCAGCTGTAACTAATTTAATTAAATGATCAATGGAGAACTTTATAGAATGTTCTTTGGGGTACTGTAAAAATGTCTTGACTTTGATCTTAAATCACAATAAACAGCAGATTGGCTGAAGCTCAAAATGCTGTTCTAACTCAGCCAAAGTGGTGATGTCAGCAAGCTTCACACTGTAGTACAATTATTCCTTTGCACAAAGGGCATGTGGGGGAGATGCCAGAAGGAGGTACTTGTGCAAGGGGATAGAAGCGTGGGGATGCAGGAGAAGCTGCAGGGTGAATTGGAAGGAGGTGGTGAAAGGTGTGTTGTGTGGGCAGATGTGCTGAAGAGAATTGATCAGTGGCTGGAGTGGAGAGTCTTGCATGTGTGGGTGCTGAGACTTAGAGATACAGCTTTGAAACAGGCCCATCGGCCCACCGAATCAGTGCCGACCAGCGATCACCCTGTACACTAGCTCTATCCTACACACTAGGGACCATTTACAGTTTACAAAAGCCAATTAACCTACAAACCTGGTGTGTGGGCGGGGGGTTGTGTGAGCGGGTGGGGGGAGGGGGTTGTGAGGGTGGGGGGTTTGTGGGGGGAGAGGGGTGTGTGGGCGAGGGGGAGGTGGGGAGAGAGCCCGGGGAAAAGATGGGGAAGAGCCATGGGGGAGAGGGGGCTATCACTGGGGAGGGGGACAGGAGCCAGAGGGCGACCAGAGGGGTAGGGGCTGGAGCTGGCGGTGCGATGGGGACTCACACGATGGTTCGTTCTCTGCCGGGATCAGAATCTCCACTTTCCGTTTGGCAACGTCGGCGGCAACTCTGGGCTGGGCCGGGTTGCTTCCGGTTCCTCCAAAAATTGTGTCCGGTTGGTGACCTCCGCCGGCCATCCAGAGTGTCCCTCAGCTCCAGTAAAGACGCGATGGCACAGGAAGGTGCAGACCGTCCCGCGGAGTGACAGGAGAAGAGACTAATTTGTGCGGCGCTGAATGGCAGGAGAGGAGATAGAACTGCGCATGTGCGGTTTTTATGAATTTTAAACCTCGCTAACTTTTACAACATCCAACTGATCTGAACGAAACTTGTTATCTTCCGGTTTGCGCGGTCTTTCTATTTGTGAAAAAATGGTACGCGATAGCGCCATGAAGCAGCAACAGGAGAACGGTGAGTGAGCTGCCGAAAAATCATAGCGCTATCACGCACCATTTTTGCACAAATAAAAATACCGCGCAAACCGGAAGATAACAAGATCAGAGTTTTACTTATGTACTAGACTAAGTGGGACCCGTTGGGTCAAAGTCATAAGAGAGGCCTGGTCCCCCAATACAACCCATTACCCAACGCAATATTCCACCACACACCCATTGGGGCGGGGCTGCTTCAGGTCCCTCCGAAAGTATGGTTGGAAACCTCCGCCGGCAATCCTCAGCTCCAGTAAAGACTCAGGAAGGGGCGGACCATCCCAGGGAGTGACAGGGGAAGCGACTAATCCACATGGCGCTGACTGGTAGAAGAGATCGATCTGTGCACGCGAGGTTTTTAAGTTTTTTAAACCTCGCTAAATTTTACGACATTCAACCGATCGGAACAAAACTTGGCGCACTCACAACACAGCAGAACAGTGAGTGAACTGGTGAAAAATCGTAGCACCATCGCGAACAGTTTTTGCGCCAATAGAAAGGCCACCAAACCGGAAGATAACAAGATGAGTGTTTTAGCTATACATAGATAGATAGATAGATAGATAGATAGATAGATAGATAGATAGATAGATACATGCAAACTATACAAACTGAAGATGCAACCCAAGATGGTAATCATCCAATCTTTTCATGTAAGAAACGTTTGGTGAGAAAGCATGAATGAGGCAAGGAGCTGCAGAGGGAACAGCCTCCGCAGAAAGGGGTGGGTATGGGAAGATGTGACTGTTGGTGGGATCACATTGAAGGTGGTGGAAATGTTGGAGAATGATGTGTTGAATGTAGGGGATGGTAGGGTGAAAGGTAAGGACCAGGAGAGCTCTATCCTTTTTTTTGGGGGGGGGGGGGGGAACCTACGGGACACAGAAGACGTGGATTACTCTCTCACTAACTGGATTTTGTCCCACTCCTGCCTCTCTTCCATCTTTTTCCCCTTTACTACAATCAGATTGAAGATGTTTCCCCGACCCAAAATGTTGCCTATTCATGTTCATAAATCACAAGGTCATAAGTGATAGGAGCAGATTTAGGCCATTTGGCCCATCAAGCCTACTCAGCCATTCAATCATGCCTGTCATTCAATCATGTCCCTCAAAACCCCATTCTTCTGCCTTCTCCCCATAACCCCTGACACTGGTACTAATCAAGAATATATCTATGCCTTAAAAATATCCATTGACTTGGCCTCCACAGCCTTCTATGGCAAATAATTCCACAGATTCACCACCCTCTGACTAAAACAGGTTCTCTAAAGATGCTGCCTAAACTGCTGAGTTACCCCAACACTCTTTTTAATAAACCAAAACCTGTTGTACCTTGTGTCTGTAATTGACGCCATGTTTCCACTTGGCACTAATCTAATCTCTAGAAAAATTATGAAATAGAAAAAAATGCTATTTTCTTCGCTCATTAAACCACAAAGTAAAATGAACGTATTCATTGGACTAATTGTACAACATAATTAGCTCTGTTGGAAGATCATTAACTAGAAATGTGAGTGAAAATATGGGGATAGAAAACATGAGGCCAACAAGAATTCTGTATCTGAACATTCTGACTGTCTGAGATCATATAATTAAATGGATTTAAGCCTAAAATAAAAACTAATACCAAGCCGTTCAGGCAGTATCTATAGAGAGAGAAGCAAGTTACCGTTAGCCTCTTTTGAAAAATAAGATTTTGTGAGCAGTTATCCATCACTTTCCCAAGGTAGCAGACTTATAATGAAAGATTTGTCAACATTAGTGTGCATGACATGCAAGTGACCTTTCCATCAAAAACTGTCAAATGATAGATGCGATATATTATCAAAGTTGGTCTTCCCCTTTCATGATACATATTTGCAACACAGACCTATGTTGCATCAGTTTAGCTCAACTACACTCCCTGTGATTGCACCTAGAATAATTAATCTTGAGCAAGATTTACTGAGCATAAGATAAGTCCTATATCTAGGACTGCTTTACGTTGTGATATGCTATTGTGCCAGTGATGTACCCCTCAGTTTTATAGGTCTCATCATGCAGAGAGTTCACAAATATATTTAAGTGGAAGGGATCATTCCGTTCCAAATAGGAGAATACATGTAAGCATTGAGGATGGAATCCACGTGAAAACATTGTAGAAAATGCTGGAGATAGTACTTTCAACAGTATTTTATTGGTCACGTGCTGAGTTACAGTGAAATTCATTTTTGTACATAGTTCAATAGTATTACTATACATAAGCACTTAGATGCATCTTAGATAACCATCTCAGATACATTACAAGTGAATAGCATAAGTACACTGAGACAGTATAGAGAGTCGCCAGATTTGGTGCCATTTCCGTCCCATTTGTTATCGGTGTACAGTTCATAACCTGACCGTGAAGGCCCATTGTCCTGGTGGAGTTGCAGGGACGGCCTGGCCAAGCATGGCCGTTGGTGTCCTTCACTGCTGCTCCACTGCTCTGTGCCATAAGGTCATAAGTGATAGGAGCAGATTGTTTGGCCCATCAAGTCTACTCTGCCATTCAATCATGGCTGAACTACCTCTTCCTCTATTCTCCTCACCATAACTCTTGACACCTGTACTAATCAAGAATCTATCTATCTCTGGGTTTAGTGGTCTCCGTCTCCGAGCAGGTTCCCAATTCCTCGGCGGGCAGGCCAGGCCTGATGTTGGGGGTGGCTGCAGCATTCCGTGGTGATCTTCTGCCTCGTGGCACAACAGGGTGACCTTGCCTGAGTTTCGTCAAAATATGTCTGCTGGTTTGACATCATTATGTCATGTTTGGGCATGTACTGGTGACTTTTTTACACAATCCTGAAGTTTGAATCACTGTCTGGAAAGCATCACTTCCTTGCACAAAGAGGCATCCCTGGCCTGGACTAGGTGCAAAACCCTCACGAGTTGTTTATACACAAAGGTAGCAGTCTCTTTCGTCTGGCAGCCTTTAAACCGCAATGCATTTGACAACATCTTGGAATGCCCTTCCAGTTCTTGCCGTTGACATGCCAAGTGACCCTTTCCATGAATGCTTGATAGTAAAACTATAAACCACAGCAACCACATCTTTGCATCCCCCTTTAAAATCTGTCACCACGATAGTACTCACAATTCTTTGATGCGTTTAACTGCAAGAAGTTACTAGAGGCTTCATGTAGGTTTTATACAGAAATTCAAAGCTCCATCTTCCACAGAAATTCATAGCCCCATCTTCAATGAGTAGATAAGGAACCACTGAAATTTTTTCATTCATAACCATCTTAAAGAAAAAGACACAAATGAATCTGAGGAAAGCACCTTCACCTCCTAATGACTGAAAATCGACTCCCAGAATCAATATGGATTCTATCATGAGGTATGGTGGACATGTTATTTATGCTGCGACAACTCCAAGAAATATGCAAGGAGCAGCAACAAACACTCTACCAGGCATTTTTCTACCTTGCAATTGTTCTAAATTGCAATGCCTTCATCCCTGACTATTGAGAGAAACTGTGGAAAATCTTTCGCAAATTTGGCTGCATGCTACGTTCTACATCTGGTACACCGTGGCATTTAAGCTGTCATTTTAATCAGTGGATTTTCCAGTGACCCATTTCCAAGTAAAGCAGTGTGATCACTCCAACTCTATTCTCAGCCTTTCTTGCCACAATATTACATGTTGCCTCCAACAAACTTTGTACACGAGTGGAACAAATTGGTGGGACATATGTGAATTTGTTCCGTTGCCTCTACTTCAGAACCAAAGGTGCTCTGGCCTTTGTTATTGAGCTGCAGTACGCAAGAGAATCAAGTGTGTTTTGTCATATGTCCAGATAGAACATTGAAATTCTTACTTGCCTGATGGCTGCAGGGAATAAGCTGTTTCTGAACCTGCACGTTACCGTTTTCAGACTCCTATACCTTCTTCCCGATGGCCGGAATCAAATGAGTGTTTGGCCAGGGTGGTGTAGGTCTCTCATGATGCTGGCTACCTTTTTGTGGCAGCGTCTCCTGTAAATCCCTTCGATGGTGGTGGGGTCAGAATTTATGATGAACTCTGCAGTGTTCACCATGTTCTGCAACCTTCTTCGCTCCTGGGCATTCAGGTTTGCAACCAATTGAATGCACCTCTATAGTTCCGAACACATACACATTTTTATTTTGAATGCCCATTAAAATGAATGGCTACCTGAGACGATAGCTGGAGGTCAGAAAGCTGTCTGAGAAATGTTGATGCTCGACAATATGGCCTTTCTATTTAATTTGCAGTGCCTATTATTTGCCTACTGGCAATTTCTCAACAGTTGATCAAAGGAAAATCTAGCATTGTTGGTGTGAGAAATCAGTTATTGCAACTGTTGCAAGCTTGAGATGAACCGTTATTCATTTCTGATCAG
Organism: Raja brachyura; assembly: GCA_963514005.1. Next base: position 49,200,227 of record OY740783.1, read on the forward strand.
TTTATTGGCCATTAAATGTTTTCCACTTTTTTCTTTTCAAGAAGTATTTTGATCAATTTGGGAATTACTTGAATAGGTTAAAGGGAAAACGTGAAGAAAACTACTATAGCGTGGCGTGGATAGTGACTAGTAGCGTGGATAGGGGAGAACCAGTGGATTTGGTGTATCTGGAGTTCCAGAAGGCTTTCGACAAGGTCCCACACAAGAGATTAGTATATAAACCTAAAGCATACGGCATTGGGGGTTCAGTATTGATGTGGATAGAGAACTGGCTGCAAAGAGTAGGAGTAAACGGGTCCTTTTCAGAATGGCAGGCAGTGACTACTGGGGTACCGCAAGGCTCAGTGCTGGGACCCCAGTTATTTACAATATACATTAATGATCTGGATGAGGGAATTGATGGTAATATCTCCAAGTTTGTGGATGACACTTAGCTGGGGGGCAGTGTTAGCTGCGAGGAGGATGCTAGGAGACTGCAAGGTGACTTGGATAGGCTGGGTGAGTGGGCAAATGTCTGGCAGATGCAGTATAATGTGGATAAATGTGAGGTTATGCACTTTGGTGGCAAAAATAGGAAAGCAGACTAATATTATCTAAATGGTGGCCAATTAGGAAAAGGGGAGATGCAGCGCGACCTGGGTGTCATGGTACACCAGTCATTGAAAGTAGGCATGCAGGTGCAGCAGGCAGTGAAAAAAGCGAATGGTATGTTAGCTTTCATAGCAAAAGGATTTGAGTATAGGAGCAGGGAGGTTCTACTTCAGTTGTACAGGGTCTTGGTGAGACCACACCTGAACTATTGCGTACAGTTCTGGTGTCCAAATCTGAGGAAGGACATTATTGCCATAGATGGAGTGCAGAGAAGGTTCACGAGACTGATTCCTGGGATGTCAGGACTGTCTTATGAACAAAGACTGCATAGACTCGGTTTATACTCTCTAGAATTTAGGAGATTGAGAGGGGATCTTATAGAAACTTACAAAATTCTTAAGGGGTTGGACAGGCTAGATGCAGGAAGATTGTTCCCGATGTTGGGGAGGTCCAGGACAAGGGGTCACAGCTTAAGGATAAGGGGGAAATCTTTTAAGACCGAGATGAGAAGGACTTTTTTCACACAGAGAGTGGTGGGTCTCTGGATCTCTCTGCCACAGAGGCCAGTTCATTGGCTATATTTAAGAGGGAGTTAAATGTGGCCCTTGTGGCTAAGGGGATCAGAGGGTATGGAGAGAAGGCAGGTACGGGATACTGAGTTGGATGATCAGCCATGATCATATTGAATGGCGGTGCATGCTCGAATGGCCTACTCCTGCACCTAATTTCTATGTTTCTATGTTTCTAATTGTCCAATCAATGTTGTCACATTCAAAAATGGTATAATCTTGTACAGCAGTCGTTCACGCCAAAATCCTAATTTCTGGCACAGAAAAAAAAACCTGCAACCAATTCAGGAAGAATTTAGCAAATTCTACACTTATTTCCTTAGGCGATCATATGAGCATTACAGACCACATTGCCTTATGGCCTTTGCAAATTACATAATATTATTAATCTGCTTTCTTAGAAAGTCGAAGAGAAAGAGCATGACAAAAATGCAAGATAGTGAAATGGAAATGCTATCCAGAGTCAGTCAGAAATAAAAACAGAGCTTGCAAGCACAAGAGTAAAGGGCCTGACCCACTTGGGCGTAATTTGCGCGTCATTTATGCGACATCATTTACGCGTCACGCGCGCATGGCGTGCATGGCGCGTGGTGACATAGGCAGTGACGTGTGGTAGCGCACGGCGCCCCAGGATTTTTGGATTCTCAAAATCCTCGCGTGCCACCTCCTTGACGCGCAAATGACGCCCCAGTGGGACAGGCTCTTAAACTTCCAATCAGTTAGCGCAAAGAAAAAATGGTGAAAGGGTGACATTTGAGAGCTCTTCAAATGAATGCATGCATGTAACAAAATAGATGAATTAATGATACAATTCAATGTAAGTGATTACAAACGGCATTACACAGATTAGGTTGCAAAGTCGTCAAGTCTGGGAGTTGCATAGTCTTGGATAGTCAAAATGAAATGGGAAGCTTGTGTTAACAGATGCGGTTATAGCTCTGCGTTCCCAGTGTCCAGACAGGAATGGTGGTGGATAATTAAACAGCTTATGAGAGGAGGAGAATATCTTCAAGAACATCTACAACTTCAACCAGCGTATGAGTGCTAACGAAAAGGCTGAAGCTTTCACCAATATGTTCAGCCAGAAGTGCCAAATGGATAAGAAGGCTGGTTTAAACCGAAGGTAGACACAAAATGCTGGAGTAACTCAGTGGGACAGGCAGCATCTCTGGAGAGAGGGAATTGGTGACGTTTCAGGTTGAGGCCCTTCTTCAGACTAGTTAGGGATAAGTGAAACAAGAGATATAGATGATGATGTAGAGAGATAAAGAACAATGAATGAAAGATATGCAAAAAAGCTTACAGCCCAGTGGTATGAATATTGATTTCTCTAACTTCAAATAACCCTGGCATTCCCTCTCTCTCTATCCCTCTCCCACCCAATTCGCACCAGCTATTCTTTTTCACCCAACAAATAGCTAACAATGGCCAAATGGATGATCCATCTCAACTTCTTTGTGATATCACCACGGGAAGAAAATCTCGAACCATATTGATCTCTTTTAAGTGATATCACAAAATGCCTGAGGTCAATGGATATGGCAAGACTGCAAGACGACATCTCAACTGCACTTGTCAAATCCATTAGTCCAGAATTAGCTGTACCCGAAGCCAAACCTCCGTACAGTTACAACCCTCCAATCTGGCTAATTATCTTTCAACCAGTATACTCGAAATCACAAGCAAGATTATGGAAGCGGTCATCTAGAGTGATATCAAGCATTTGCCAATAACCTACTAAAGTGCCCAATTTGGGTTATACCAGGAACATTTGACTCCAGCCTCATCACAATCTCCATTCAAACATGGAGTAAAGAGCTAAGTTTAGAAGCAACAAAGGGGGCTACAGATGCCGGAATCTTGAGCAAAATATGTAGTGCTGGAGTCAGGACCCTTCTGCAGGCTGAATTTATAGGGATGAGGTAACAATGACTGTCCTTGACATAAAGGCAGCATTTGACCAAGTGAATTTGAAGGGGAATCAAAGTAAAAACAAAAGCTTCAGTGAATGGTAAAACCTTGCATAAAGGTAGATGGTAGTGGTTGTTAGATGTCAATCACATCAGCCTCAGGACATCACTATTGGAATTCCTCGGGACTGTGTCCTTCGGTCTATCATTTTCTGCTGTTTCATCAACTTTGAATGCAAATGTGGCACTTTGTACGTTTGAGTCAACCCATCCGTTAACAGATATGTGGGAAATGAGGGAAATAGATTATGTGCAGGCAGATAATAGCAATGTTACAACATTTTGAGATTTTAAAAATCAAGTCTGCAATTTATCCCATCAGATAAAGCATAAAAAGAAGTTTAATTTGACACCTAATTCACTTTCATATCTTCAGTATTAAGAAAGTTATGGCCATTTTCATACTCGGAAATTAGCATCTTGTTCCCCATTGCCTTTCAATTGACTTAACTCAAAAGCTGTGATCTGGAACAGTTAAAAGCCCATAACTTTCTTAAAAATTAAGAGAACGCAATGAAATTTTCCGTTATTATAGATTGAAGCATTCTGAAACAAATATGAAACAATCTTACTTGGATGACCTGAAATTAAAGCATATAATTAGTTAGTTATCTAATTGTAGCTAATTACAAAATTCAATGAGTAGATCTAAACATCTATCCATTTCTTAAGAAAAGATAAACTTTTTTAAAATTGCCTAATTATCCAAATAACATTCACACAATAATCCACAATATAACATAATTTTTAAATCTCATTTTCATGAATTTCTGGGCCAAATGGAAGGAATTTAGTGTTTGATTCCTGTAAATTAATGGCCATTTAAGAGTGGGTTTTAGTGGAATGCGGTGGATTGGAACGTTGCGGTTAGCAGTGAAGTCGGGAGGAAAAATGCTGTTTGTTCATACATTTTTTTGGACCCCATTTCGCAACATGAAAATGTTATTAAAGCCTCCCGAAAAACAAACTTTTAATATAAAAATAAACTACCTTTTTTTCTCCCCTACGCAAAATCCTTCTGGTTGTCGGTGCTCACGGCTTTTGAAGGTGATTTTTAAATTACTCTAGTTAATAAATAATTTAGAGTAATTTAAAAATACCTTCATTCATGAAATGTCGGAGCAATTTTTCTTCCGCAACGAAATCGCCCGACATTCATCGATTATCCCTGCCTGTGGAAAAACGGCACTTTAAGCCCGCCCCCCCCTCTGAAAGGCGCCAAAGTCGCGCACACGGGGAGTGGCAGAACTGCAGCGCCGCTAAAGGTAAGTTTTGTAACATACCTACAGATAAGAGTTCATCATGGCATCATGTTTGGCAGATATTGTGGGCTGAAGGGTCTGTTCCTGTACTGTATATGTTCTTTATCACCATTTAATTAGCATGAGCACATACAATTTATCTGATAACTGCTTGATTAAATATTCCTGATGCTTTAAGATGTTGTTGTTATATTTCTCCTAAGAGTTACCGGGGGATTCTTTGTAATCAGATATTAAAGAATAGCTAGCATCTAATTTATTTGATGACTGTAGCCTGAAATGTACTTGTATATTTACTATTTCTCCCTTAATTTGTCAGCAGCAAGTTAAGCTGCCAGGGTCAGTATTGTCTTGTTTCACTAGTTTGCATGAATGGTCTATATGTCATATTCTCATCTTACTTAGGGGGGATTTTTTTGTTTGACTGAACCACATGGAAGTTTTGGTAGTTCAGGAAAATGGTATTACTAATTGTCTTTGTGATGGGCTGCAATTAATATTTCAGTAAATATATATAAACCTATATAAACCATAGAAGCTTAAAGCTAAGTTGTGTATGAATCTGCAGATGTATTTTGATAGCTGGAAAACGTTGATTGATGAGCTTCACACAGATTATAAATTCAAACAGCAATGGTTTCAGGATATTTCCTTGTATGGCAGAAAATCGTAAAGTCTTTGAAAGCAACTGTAGTTGAGCTGAAAAGGATTAAGTTCTCTGAAACCTTTCACATTCCCATATATTGTTGCATTCCATTTGATTTGGTAATGGAATTCTGCTTCATTCTGATTTTTTTGATTAGTCCGGTAATCAGTTACTGTACAAAAAAAACAACACTTGAAGTCATCTGCATTTCAAGCATTTAAAAAATTTATATAGAAAAAAACATGTCTTACTATATTGGGTATTATACATTTTTAAGTGATCTTATTTGATTTGATATTTTTGCGCTGTATATCTTTTAACTTTTTCCACAAATTTAAGAAAATAGTTTCCTTGCCATAAGACAAAACTGGCATGTTTGATGAAATAAAGAATCTGCTTGCATTGAGTATCATTCATGTACTGCCAGTTGCAGTCAGTAGTATGACTGCATCATGATTTTCATTTTAGCCACTTAAAGAAATCGGTGGGATGATTGCAGGCTAGGTTTAACAAGTGGCTAAATCTGCAACATTAGCAGCACTCCAGCAATGGTGAGCCCTCTTTCCCTCAGGTAGCCTTGAATTGCTTAATACTGTTTTTTTCGCCATTGTTGTCCAGTTGAAATTTTTGTTTTGGTTAAACATGAATTTGCAGGAAATGAATGGGATATGGATTATGTATAGGCAGAAGAGATTATTTTAACTTGAGGTTCGACAGGGAAATCAAGATTCGAAGGGCCTGTTCCTGTGCTATACTGTTCTACTTTTGTATAGTAATATGCAACATAGTTATTTCCAGGTTTTTACAATAATCTCATGGAATTCAACTAAACTTCATGAGCTCATCACCTTGAACATCGGAATCACGAAACACAATGTAATTCCTGGTCCATCCTTTCTTTTAGAGCTTTGGGATGGAACTTGGCCCATGTTGTTGTCCTGAACTGCGCATTGTTGGTCTTCAGACCAAGCACCAGCAAGTATTCATGTCAGTTATTAAAAAAAGTTGGAGAAGCTCAGCAGTTGAGTCCCTGTTATCGTAGAAACATAGAAACATAGAAAATAGGTGCAGGAGGAGGCCATTCGGCCCTTCGAACCAGCACACCAATCATTGTGATCATGGCTGATTGTCCCCAATCAATAACCCGTGCCTGCCTTCTCCCCATATCCCCTGATTCCACTAGCCCCTAGAGCTCTATCTAACTCTCTCTTAAATCCATCCAGTGATTTGGCCTCCACTGCCCTCTGGCAGGGAATTCCACAAATTCACAACTCTGGGTGAAAATGTTTTTTCTCATCTCAGTCTTAAATGGCTTCCCCTTTATTCTATTTTTATTTTACATTTCCAGCATCTGCAGTTATTTTTTGCTTTGTGAATTGTGTCAGCTAAGTTATTTATTCTGTTTCACAGAATTTATTCTCTATCACAGAAATCCATCCAACTCCAGTATCGAGCAGTAACCCAGTTCCTGGGCTTGACCCTCCACTGATGTGACACCATGTGACCACTGAACACCTGAGTCTTGGCTCAACCATTGATCACACCTCTCCACATTTCAGCATTGGCGCTCTCATACGAACATTGGTGGTCTCTTTATTTTTCTTCCTTCACTGACACCCCATCCAACCACCATTCAAATATTGTCAGTCCCCCAGATTTATTTACTCCCAACTTGCCACGATACCAGCAGATGTGCAAATCTAGATTTTAAAATCTTTCCCTTCCTGAGACCAACCACAATGTTATTTTCACTAACCTGGTATCCAATGTACACTGAAATATACGAATGTGCTCAGGAATTTCTGAGAACATCATACCTGCCCCAAGTAAGTCCTTTGGCAGCTTGTTCTGTATACCCACCACTCTGTGAAAAAAAAATGCCCCTCAAGTTTCTATTAAATCCTTCCCCTCACATCATAAAACTATGCCCTCTAGTTCTTGGTTTCATTCCCTCGGATTGTGTGCATTCACCCTTTGTACTCCCCCCAGGATTTTATACACCTCTAAAAGATCACCTCTCGCACCAAGCAAAAATGTTATAGCCTGCCAAACCTCCCCCTATAGCTCAAGCCCTCAAGTCCTGGCAAAATCTTCATTTTTGGGGCGGGTGGGGGGGGGGGTTGGGAGAGTGGGTGTCAAGGTTTGTTTCTTAAAAAGCGGATAGCAACAGAATTGTTAAAGGTAAACCATGGCTATCTTTAATTGATCCGTCGGACGGAAGTGGCAAAGATCTACAATGAGCACAGACGTTGCTCAGTGCTTCTCGGGCTCCACTCACAGAACAAAGGAAAGTTGTCACAATTATACATTTTTCTTATGTAAAGCACTCCTACCAAGTCTGAATATGGCATGACTGAAAGATTCGGCAGACTATCAGAATATAGGAAAAGTTGGGTCCAGATCAAGCTTATCCAATAACAAGTTATTACTTATCTCTCGAGCGTCAGCTATTTTTTCAATCTTGGCTTCTTAATGGCCTTGAAAGAAGCACATGTTATTATTGCAGGATTCCATCTTAATTTATTTATTGAAAGGACAACCTGTCCTACATATTGTGTTCCATATAATTTAGACTTGGCACTGAGCCATTCTTTTGTTCTATTAGAGTAGAAGAATTACTCCATTTTAGATTTTTTTTTTTTAACACTTTAGTTTTTATTGCTTTTATGTAATGGCCTTTCTGCCAGCTGTTAGTAGGATTTTAACCAAGTAATGGTCTTCCTTCAGCACCACTGTATTTATATTACCCAGGTATAAAATGGAACACTTCTTGCAGACTGTATATCCTATGTTAATTCTGAATTCGCTCTGTACCAAAATGGTTCTATTTTTGGGCAACTCCAGAAGATATGTGCATGATTTGCATCTGTTTGACCACATTGCCTCCAGCATGTTTGCTGCCTTAGAATTTGCTTGCTTTTTATGTTAGGCGTAATAAAGAAACAAATCAAATTTTTCCAATTAAATTCTCTCCAATTTTGTGAATTAGTGGATGTCTGAAGTGTTACACACATATCATGCCATTCTTCTTCTGAGATTGTGATGTTCAATTCCTTTTCCCACTTAAATTTTACATAAAATGGAGTTTTAGCTTGACATTCCATTAAACTATGATGAAGTTTAGAAATAATCCTTAATGTTTTTTGATGATACGCACTATCACTTCTATCACTGGATTATTTTCTTCTAGTGCCTCCCTTTTTACCTTTTTATTGTAATAATCTCTCAGTTGAAGGTATCTAAACAAGTCTTGGTTCCGAAGTGTAAATCTATCCTTCAAATCTTGAAAACTTCTTAGGTCTCCATTTTCAATAACAGTACAAAATGCCGTGATTCCTTTCTTCATCCACTCTTTAAATGTTGAGTCATACATCCCTGCTTTAAATTCATTATCCAAAGCTATCCATCTTAAAACCTTTTGTCGTTTATTCAGTTTAAGCTGTCTGGTAAGAGTGAACCAGGTTTCTAAAGTAAATATCGTTATTGGATCGATTATACTCCTGATATGTCCAGGAAGCGCTTTTTCTTCCAAATGGGTTTGGATGTGGAAGTCAGGGATATATGTCTCAATCACTTTCCACCTAGCTATATAGCTGTCCTCACACCAGTTAATTAGTGGTTGAAGTTGGGCTGCATAGAAATATATCCTAAAATTTGGAAGTGCCATTCCACCTTTGTCCTTTGGCAACTGTAGTGTAGTGTATCGAATTCTGGCCTTCTTTCCTCCCCAAATAAATCTAGATATTAATTTATCCCATTCCGTGAATTGTTTTAATGGTGCCTCAATTGGCAGAGATTGAAATAAGTATAATAACCTTGACAAAATATTCATTTTCACCACATTTATCTTACTACTAAAATCCATTGGGTAGGTGGACCATCTTTCTATATCCTTTCTTATGTTTTGGTTGATGTGATTATAATTGGCCCCATACAACATTGATATATTTTTTGTTATATGTATCCCTAGGTATTTGATTGATTTTGAATCCCATTTAATATTATAATTTTGTTTGATTTCTTCTGGAGGAGGACAATTAAATAGGAGGATTTGAGTTTTTGAAATATTCATTTTATATCCTGCATAAAAATTAAACTCCTCTATGATCCCCATCATCCTTGGAAATGAGGTGTTTACTTCCGTGAGATACATCATTATATCATCTGCGAAAAGGCCAATTTTATGTTCTCTGTCTCTTATAGTTACTCCCCTCAGTTCCCTATCTTGACGAATCGCTTGAGCCAATGGTTCAATATATATAGCAAACAAGGTAGGGCTAAGACAACATCCCTGTCTCGTTCCTCTTCCTAACACAAATCTCTCAGTTAAGGACCCATTCACCTTTACTCTTGCAGTAGGTTGCTGGTAAATTGCTTTAATAACTTGAATTGACTCTTCGGTAAAGCCAAATCTTTCTAGTGTTTGATATAAGAATTCCCAATTAACCCTATCAAAAGCCTTTTCCGCGTCTATACTTATCAAGACAGCACGTGTACTTTCCTTTTGAATCTTGTGTATTATATGTAGGGTTGTTCTAATGCTGTCCTGTGTTTGTCTGCCTATTATAAAACCAGTCTGGTCTTCATCAATTAAATCTGGCATGAACTTTTCAAATCGTTTGGAGATAATTGAAGAATATACTTTATAGCCCACATTTAGAATTGATATCGGTCTGTAGTTGGTACAATTTTCCTTGTCTTTGTTCTCTTTGGAGATTAATGTTATAATTGCCTCTTTCCATGACGGGGGTGTCTTGCCTTCTTTGATAATCCAGTTAAAGGTTCTCAGAAGAAGTGGGTTCAGCTCATTCCGAAATATTTTTTACCATTCTATAGGGAAACCGTCGCTGCCTGGGGCCTTGTTTGATTTCAACCTACCAATTATCTTCTCTATCTCCTCCACTGATATTTCTGCTGTGATTATTTTATTTTGTGTCTCTCCAATACAGGGCAGATCTATTGTATTTAAAAAAAGTCCTCATTGGTTCCCCATCTACTGTAGAGGTTTGTGTATATAATTCTTTATAATATTCCTGGAAGATATATTCTATTTCTTTTGGATCACTCTTCAAATTCTGTGTACAGGGGTCCTTAATTTTGTGTATGGAGTTGTCAGCCTGTTGGTTGCGTAGCCTTCGGGCAAGTATTTTAGTGGATTTAGGGCCAAGCTCATAATGTGCCTGTTTTACAAATCTTGCTTTTTTCTCCACCTCTTGACCCAATATTCCATCCTTCTATTTGCTTATAAGTTCTCTGGTCCTTATTATTTTTGTACTTCTGTTCTAAATCCTTCAGGTCTGTTATCAACTTATTATATGTTTTCATTCTGGCCTTTTTAATACGTGATGCCCTCGCAATATCATTAACAGTTATTTTATTATTCAGTATTCCAACATTTAATCGCCACACTGTTTTTTCTTCTACTGTTCATTTGAATTGTTAAGTATATGGCATTATGGTCTGATACATCTGCCACACCGATTCTGCAATCCGTTACCCTATAACAGTCTTCTTTCTGCATTAAGAAATAGTCTATTCTGGAGTAAACTGAGTGCGGTATTGAGTAATGTGTATCGTCTCTTTCTAGAGGGTGAAAATTCCTCCAGACATCAAGAAAACCTAATTCACAAGTAGTGTTTAGTAGTTTTGTTAACTGGTTCTTATTCTTCTTTTTACTTGTCGTATCAAGCCTATGATTCAGTACAGCATTCAGATCACCCCCACATATACAAATTCCTTCTGCTTCCATTGCAATAATATCAAATAGGGATTTGAAAAAATGTTTATTACTATCTGGGGGAGCAAGATATTCACCAGTGTCAGAATATTATTATCAACTTTGCCCTTTACTATGATATATCTCCCTTCTTTGTCTTTTATTTCTTTAAACATTTCAAATTTAACTGAGTTTGATATCAAGATTGCCACTCCTCTTTTATGACTACAAATATCTGAGCTATAATATATGTTTTTATATCCAAATCTTTTCAGCTTCTCATGCTCTTGTTGCGATAAATGGGTTTCTTGTAAGTAAATAATATGCATCTTCACTTTTTTCAATTTTGTCATGACTTTAGCCCTCTTAATTGGTTTGCCCAAACCATTAACATTTAGAGACATCAGCTTAAGTCCTTGACATTGCATCATTACATTTAGTGTGATTGATTTGACTGTATCCCCTCAACTCAACACCGGAACCATTCTGAACAACAAACCAAAACATATGAACAAACAAAGGTGTTTTATCCGGCAAAACAAAACAAAACATCAAAACATTTATGGACTCCCAAAAAAGGGTATTCTCTCTCCTCCATAGATGCAGAATCCCTTTGTAAATTGAGGGGGGAAACCTAACACTAAGAAAGGGCCCTCTCCTAGATAAGCGGGGTAACCCTATATGGGTCCCTCCATTCATTCTAGCTCTAATATTTCGCTAATCTCCCTAACAGTCGGTTTTATCTAATACAGAAAGTTGTATTAAATCAACATTAACTACACTCACATGAGGTCTGTGATGCTTGGTGATATTTTTAGAACCAGGCTTATGAACAGATTTGTCTATGAATATACATATAAGAACTCAGCATTCTAACATATTGTGGCGGAAGCCATTGTGTTATCCATGTCTGTGCGTACCTTCATAATCATATCTCAGTTCAAGCATGAGTCTTTTGTTGGAATACTTGAAGGCGCTCCCATGCCCGTCTGATTGTCCCTGATTCTCCGTGTCTCTCGACGAGCTGCCACCGCGCCGTTCGGTGGAGTTGTTCACGCAGTGGCGGCATGTCCGTGTCTCCCCGCAGCTCTTTATAGCCTCTCTGTTGTAGCTCTCGCACGGCTTCCCTTGCGTTGTTGTAGGTTTGGTGACCGCTCTCCCAATGAATACGTATCTTGGTAAATGGTGTCTGAAAGCGGACTCCTTCCTCTTTTAAGAAGCGTTTAACATGTTTGTATGCCTTGCATTGTTGTACTACAGCGGTAGTATAGTCATGGTCAAAAGACAGCATTCGTTCTCCAAGTTGGATCTTCTTTTGCCATGCCTGTTTGAGGACCATCTCTTTAACTTTAAACTGGAGAAAGTGGACAATTATGGATCTCAGAGGGGAACTAGGGCTTGGTTTCTGTGCCAGGGATCTGTGTGCTCGTTGAATCTGTAAATCTGTCATTTCAGGGATTGACATTTCACTTCTGAGCAGTTTCTCTACAAACTGAGGTACTGAGCTACCTGCCGCACCCTCTGGCACACCGTATATCCGCAAATTATTGCTTCGGGATCTGGACTCCAGATCATTCAATTTGTTGACAAGTAACTTCTGGTCTCTCATCGTTTCTTGGAGTATAGTGTTTGCAGCGACACTCCATGTTTCCAGCTCCTCTATTCGGGTGGCGGCGTCTTCCGTTTTTTTTTGGTCTTGTATTGCTTGTGCATTCGCTGCCATCTGAAGATTCATTTCATGTTTAAATTCGGCCAGCTCTTCTTTCATATCCCGCTTGAAATCGTCTTTGAATGATGTGAAGTCCGCTTTTAATTCTCTTCTCAAATTGCTGATTTGTGTACTTATGCTTTTTAATTCCTCATGGAGGGCCTCTGTTGCAGCGTCTCCACCAGCCTGTTTGTTTTTGGTTTCGTCTGTGTCGTCTGTGTCGCTTCGGGCCTGACCTTCTGTTTCTTGCTTTTCTAGCATCTTTTCCTTCAACTTTCTGCTCTTTGTTTTGACTCCCACACTCATACTGTACTCATTAAAACTTAAATACTTGCTTGCTTTGAATTTAGGGGAGGTTTATTTATCCGACTGTACGGAGCTCTCTGTCTAATCAGCCACCATGCTCTGCCGCCTACCGGAAGTCTCCATTTTAGATTTGACTATTAGATTTGACTATAAGCTCTTTCAGGGGGATGGGAAAAACTTTCCATGAACTTCTGCTTTCCATCATCAGGCCAATTCTCTAACCAGTTAGCTGAATGTTTTCCAAGTACCTTCACAATACCATCAAATTTGGCCTTGCGCCAATTTAGAACTTTAACTTGTCGACCATAACTTTTTTTATAGCAAATAGAACTGTGGTCGCTGGTCACAAAAGGTTCGCCTGAAGTCACTTCAATCACATTCTCAGCCCAATTCTCCAAGAGTGGGTCAAGCTTTGCCCTCTCCCTTGTAGGGCCCTCTACATATTTTTACGGAGGGAACCTTCCTGAACACACTGGGCAAATTGCAACTCCATCTAAGCGGCCCCACTCTACATTGGGAAAATTAAAATCAATTATTGTAACAACTATGAGAGTTAAATATTTCAAATATATTTCACAGGTGGTTTGCATCCCACACTCCTGTGAACCATACTCAGAGGTGTGGCATGATGTATTCATGTCATCACCTTCCAATGCTAAAACAATGTGCAACAATGCCTTTCTGCATACTAGCCAGGACCGCAGAACCTTGTACAGATATTCTAGTTGGAGAAGTACTTGTACATGATGAATATCCTGTAGTAGTTACTAGTAATAGTAGAATATCCTTGTAGTAGTTCCTACTACAAAAAGTAGTAAACACTGCCCAGTCCATCATCGGCTCTGACCTTCCTTCCATCGAGGGGATCTATCACAGTCGCTGCCTCAAAAATGCTGGCAGCAGCATCATCAAGGACCCACACCATCCTGACCACACACTCATCTCCCTGCTACCTTCAGGTAGAAGGTACAGGAGCCTGAGGACTGCGATGACCAGGTTCAGGAATAGCTACTTCCCCACAGCCATCAGGCTATTAAACTTGGCTCAGACAAAACTCTGAACATTAATACCCCTTTATCTGTTATTTGCACTTTATTGATTTATTCATTCATGTGTGTATTTACATACATAATGGTATATGGACACACTGACCTGTTTTGTAGTCAATGCCTACTATGTTCTGTTGTGCTAAGCAAAGAAAGAATTTCATTGTCCTGTCAGGGACACATGACAATAAACTCTTTTGACTTTGACTTTGATATCCGAGCACCTCCAAAGTAATGATGAGCAGGGAAAGATTTAAACATGTTTTTTGTTTTCGGTAGTTTTCTCACAATCTTTGCATGGCATTTCAGTCCATGATCAACACAGATATTTTGGTTAGAGTTTAGTTTAGAGATACAGAGTGGGAACAGGGGGGGAGGGGAGGGAGAGAGAGGAGAGAGTAGAGAGGATGGGGAGAGAGCGAGGAGGTGGGAGAGGGGGGGAGGAGAGGGGAGAGAGATGGGGGATAGAGGGGGAGAGAGGGGAGCGAGAGGAGGGGGGAGAGGAGGAGGGGGGAGAGGAGGAGGGGGGGCGAGCAAGCGGGCTGCGAAAACTGAGCAGGCTTCGAGCGAGCGGGCGACGTCACTCACAGCGCGTGAACACAACATGCAGCCATTGCGACACTATCACGTCATCAGCCAAAGCCAGCCGAATTTCTAAGTAATCTGAAATGTTTTAACATTTTGATTAATAACTAGAGAATTAGTGCATGAATTCTTTCAGACAAGGCGATTTTTGACTTTACGGGATACCCACACCCGTAAACTCCCACATCCACACACACACCCCTCCCCCCGTCTATTGCTGCAGGTGCACCTCAGGTTGAACAGTGTGTCATCAAGTTCAAGAGAATTTATTGTCATGTGTCCCAGATAGGACAGTTCAGATTCTGTTGGCGAGTTTAATAGCCTGATGGCTATGGGGAAGAGGCTGTTTCTGAGCCTGGATGTAACAGATTTCAGGCTCCTGTACCTTCTGCTCGATGGTAGCGGAGAGATGAGTGCGTGGCCAGGTGTGGGTCCTTGATGATGCTGGCTGCCTTTTTGAGGCAGCGACTGCGATATATCCCTTCAACGGTGGGGCGGTCAGAGCCGATGATGGACTGGGCAGTGGTTACAACTTTCTGCATCCTTTTCCGCTCCTGGACCCTCAGGTTGCCGAACCAAGCGATAATGCAACCAGTCAGCATGCTCTCTACTGTGCACGTGTAGAAGTCTTCTCGGAAAGTAGAGGCGCTGATGTGCTTTCTTTATGATTGCATCAGTGTGCTGGGACCAGGAAAGATCTTCGGAAATGTGCACGCCCATGAATTTAAAGATATTCTTGACCCTTTCCACCATCATCCCGTTGATGTAAACGGGATTGTGGGTCCCTATCCTACCCCTTCCAAAGTCCACAATCAGTTCCATGGTTTTGCTAGTGTTGGTCGATCTCACTTCTATACTCTGACTGGTCCCCATCAGTGATTCGTCCCACACCAGTGGTGTCATCGGCGAACTTGATGATGGAGTTCGCACTATGTCTGGCTACGCAGTCATGAGTATAGAGTGAGTAAAGAAGATGGCTGAGCACGCAGCCTTGAGGTGCTCCCATGCTGATTGTTATCGAGGATGACGCATTTCCACCAATACGGACAGACTGTGGTCTGTGGATGAGGAAGTCGAGGATCCAATTGCAGAGGCATGCGCTGAGACCCAGATCTGAGAGCTTCAGAACCAGCTTGGAGGAGATGATTGTACTAAATGCCGAGCTGTAGTCAATGAATAACAGCCTGACATATGGGTTTTTGTTGTCCAAGTGGTCCAGAGCGGAGTGGAGAGCCAGTGAGATCGCATCCACCCTTGATCTGTTATGGCGGTAAGCGAACTGCAGTGGGTCGGGTTTCTTGTCGAGGTAGGAATTGATATTAGCCATAATCAATCTCTCAAAGCATTCATCACCACAGACGTTAGTGCCACTGGTCGAAAGTCATTGAGGCACGTCACCTTGCTTTTCTTGGGCACTGGTATTATTGATGCCCTTTTAAAGCAGGTGGGAACTTCAGACCTCAGAAGTGAGAGGTTGAAAATGTCCTTAAAAACTCCAGCCAATTGGTCCGCACAGGTTTTTCGAACACGACTGGGTATGCCATCAGGTCCAGGCGCATTCCGAGGGTCCACCCCCCTGACGTTGGCCTCTGTGACTGACTGGAATACCGTCACGGTGAATGGAGTCTCGGGAAGGCACATCAGTGGTCTCCCTATCAAAGCGTGCATAAAACGCATTGAGCTCGTCAGGGAGTGATGCTTCGCTGACAATTGAGCTGCCTCCTGATTTTGCCTTGTAGGAGGTGATGGCATTCAAGACCTGCCACAGTGAGCTGTATTGTCCATGATGTTCTGCAGTTTGAGGAGCATCCGCCCCTCTAAGACCACCTCAAGTAAATCCAACTCCACTCCCAAGACGGAGCCAGCCTTCCTGATGAGCTTGTTGATTCTGTTGGCGTGCGTGACCTTCACCCTGCTACCCCAGCACACGACAGCATAGAAGATGGCACTGGCCACCACCGATTGATAGAACATCTGCAGCATCTAATATCTGATGTGTTGAAAATAAAATGGTAGGAGGGTGGGGGATATTTGGGTAGCTCTTCCAAAAAACTGTGACATGTGCAATAGGATTAATATCTTTTGTTCGTGCTGTATATGACACTCTACTGGTTGGCTGTGGTAGTGGGATAGATAATCATCATGAGTAACCTTGAGGCAAATTGTCATTCACGCAGTCTGACTGGAACTTTGTTTTATTGGAATTAAAGCCGCAACCAAATCATAATACAAAGGGAGACGATTTGTAATAGTTGAGCAACACATCATTGTCTTCTGGACTAGAGACACATTCCTTCATTTGACGTAAATTGCTAAGTGTCTATAGATGTCTGGATTGTGAAGTATTTTGGATGGACTTTGAGATTTTCCATCTTGTACGAATGATGTGCAGCCTTTTATGAGTCATTAGAGTGATGTTTCCAAGACTTATTCAAATACTCAGTGAGTGGTTTTCCTCGATATTTACTGAGGAGAAATACAGTAGGATGGAGGAACGGGGCAGTCAATGGAAGTGGCTTGAGAGCAGTCAGTGTTACCGTTGAAGAAGTAATGAAGGTACTATCATGTATGAAGGTAGACCAATCTACAGGGCTTGATCAGATATATCCGAGGACATTGTGGGAAATTAGAGATGAAATTGCGGGAGTCCTGGTCCTTGATTACAGGATATGTGCCGGAAGACTAGAGGGTGGCAAATGTTGTGCCTCTCTTCAAGCAAGGCTGCCGGGAAAATGCTGGAAACGATAGGCCTGTAAGCTTAACATCTGTAGTTGGAAAGTTACTAGAGAGTATTCTGAGGGATAGATTATACAGTCATTTGGATGGGCAAGGGCTGATTAAGAAGAGTCATCACAGTTTTGTACGTGGGAGGTCATGTCTCACAAATCTGATGAGCACATGACCAAAAAGGTCGATGAGGGCAGAGCTGTAGATGTTGTATACATGGATTTCAGTAAGACATTCAACAAGGTTCCGCATGGTCGTCTGCTCTGGAAGGTTAGATCACATGGGATCCAAGAAGAGATAGCTGAAAGGATAGCAAATTGGCTCCATGGAAGGAAGCAGAAGGTAATGGTGGAAGATTGCTTTTCGGAGTGGAGGCCAGTGACTAGTGGTGTGCCTCAGGTTCGGTGCTCGGCCCGTTACTGTTTGGCATCTACATTAATGATTTGGATGCGAACATACAGAGCAAGATTAGCAAGTTTACTAGTGATACAAAAGTGGGTGGTTTTGCAGACAGTGAAGATGGTTGTGAAAGATTGCAGCAGGATCTGGATCCATTGGTCAGGTGGGCAGAGGAATAGTTGATGGAATTTAATACAGAGAAGTGTGAGGTGTTGCATATTGGGACGGTGAACAAGGGCGGGACCTACACAGTAAATGGTAGGCCTCTGCTGGGCTCGAAATTAACGGTTGCCCGGGTGTCAATGGCAAGCTACAGTCCCGCCGGGCAAGCTGAAAAACATGCCATTTTGCCCGGCTTGGCAAGCACCCGGGACACCTCTCGTTTAATCCTGAGCGGGCCCCCTCTCTATCTCTCTCTCTCTCTGTCACTCTCTATCTCCGTCTGCCATTTGTGTCCGGGTCTCGGCTCTCGCTCTTGGGTCTCGGATCTCCGCTCGGCATGGCAGCCCGCCTTATACATGCACACTGCCATGGCCTGCACATCCTCCCCCTGCACATGCGCACAACCACGGCCAGCACATCATCGGCCGTGGTTGTGTGCATGTGCCGCCCTGCAACTGGTCAGCGTCGGCCACTTTCTGCCTCCCTGTGCATTGTGGGAGATCTTGCCGCCATTGCTGTCCGGTCGCCGACTCGCCGCGACCGCTGAAGACCAACGCAGAATTGCTCCCTGGAGCTGGAGTAACTCCCTGGAGTAACTCTAGCTTCTTGGTTTCTTGGTCCTCCTAAAATATTCCAAATGGAATTTAAACTGGAGTGGACCCACCACAACCAAACTCCAAACTCTGAAAAATAAAAACCTATTGCATTTATTGTGTATGTATATATATATATGGTGTAATGTATATAGACACACTGAACTTTGATCTCCTTTTCTGTAATAATGTTTACATATTCTGTTGTGCTGCAGCAAGCAAGAATTTCATTGTCCTATCTGGGACACATGACAATAAAACTCTCTTGACTCTTGACTTGGACTTAAGCAAAAAAGGGTTCTTGGGGAAAAAAGAGCTACCTTAAATTTAGTTGCGTCTGGCTGGGTACTTTTGGTAGGGTGAAGACTATTCCATGCTTTAATTGTGCGGGAGAACTCCATGGAGCAGCCAGCATCTCTGGATAGAAGAAATTGGGTGACGTTTCGGGTAGAGACCCTTCTTTAGATTTCCTCTGGTTGTAGTGTTTTTAGGGTAATTTAAAGATACAGCATGGAAACAGGCCCTTCGGCCCACCGAGTCCACGCCGAACACCGATCACCCATACACTAGTTCTATCCCACACATTAGCGATGTAAGTCAAGAGTGTTTTATTCTCTCACGTCCCAGTTAGAACAATGAAATACTTACTTGCAGCAGCACAACAGAATATGTAAACATAGTACTCTGTGAACAATGTTATAAATGAGAAAACAAAACTCCATACAGACAGCACCCATATTCAGGATCAATTCCAGGTCTCTGGCAATTTTAGGCTGCAACTTTATGGCCAATGTACTGCCCCAATTAGCTATATTTAAGAGGGCGTTAGATGTGGCACTTGTGGCTAAAGGGATCAGGGGGTATGGAGAGAAGGCAGGTACGGGATACTGAGTTGGATGATCAGCCATGATCACATTGAATGGCGGTGCAGGCTCGAAGGGCCGAATGGCCTACTCCTGCACCTATTTTCTATGTTTCTATGTTAACTGAATTAAAACATACAGTAGCTGCAAAGGGGGACGTAGCGTCACTTAGAGATTTAAGACTGAAAATGGATAGTTTCTTATTTTTAGTAACCAAAGTTATCAACGTATAATTTTTTGTGTATTGGAAAATAAAATATAGTGGCACAGCTAGTGGACTTGCTGCCTCACACGCCAGAGATCTGTGTTTGATCCTGTTCTCGGGCACTGTCAGTGTTGAATTTGCACATTCTCCCTGCAAGCATGTGAGTTTCCTCCCACATCCCAAAGATGCATTGGCTTTGTAGGTTAACTTGTCTCTGTAAAATTGCCCCTAATGTGTAGGAAGTGGGTGAGGATAGTGGGATAACAGAACTGGTGTGAATGGGTAGACAAAAATGCTGGAGAAACTCAGCAGGTGAGGCAGCATCTATGGAGCGAAGGGGGGGGGGGGGGGGGGGGGAGAAGAAAGGAAGAGGTAGAGACGGTGGGCTGAGGGAGACCTGGGAAGCGGAGGGAGAAAGCAAGGAGTACCTGAAATTGGAGGTCAATGTTCATACCGTTGGGGTGTAAACTGCCCAAGCGAAATATGAGGTGCTGCTCCTCCAATTTACGGTGGTCTCACTCTGGCCATGGAGGTGGCCCAGGACAGAATGGTTGCATTTGGAATGGGAGGGGGAGTTTATCGGAGTTTGTACATTCTCCCTTTGACCGCGTGAGTTTTATCCAGGTGCTCCAATTCCCTACCAGACTCCATAGATGTGCAGGTTTGTAAGTTAATTGACTTCAGTAAAAAAAAGTAATTTGTCCCCGTGTGTACGATAGTGCTAGTGTATGGGTGATCGCTGTTCTGCACAGACTGGTGCTTTGCTATGAAAAATTATTGATACTAATTGTTAATGTTTATCCTCTACATAGACTATTATTCTCGTATTGACATCCTGTTGTCTTATTAACATCCTGTTCTTTACACCTATATCTAACTTCTATGCACAGTCCCGAACCTCTAATGTACAACATAATGAAGGTTAATAAGACTCTTTATAGTTATTATGCCCTGAATTTTAATTTCCTGGAAATTGGTAAAGAATATATCAAACCAAAAATCCCTGACTCCCCCTCTCTGGGACTTGTTGCAATATTTTTGAAAATAACAGCTTAGATTTGAACTATTGTCTAATTACAGCAGAACTGAAATAACTGTGCCAAATTTCCAGGGTTCTGGGCAGTAACTATTCATTGGCAAGCAGCTCTGCTCGCTGCAATTTGTTCTCTTCTGCTTGCTTTCACTAGAGTGAGAATAGTGATCCTATTTGACATAGATCTGTCTTATTGACTCTGGTTCTTGGATGGCTTTCTCTTTTGGGAGAGAAAAATTCTATCCCACACCAATTTGGAAGAAACTGCTCAGCTGAGTGGTAACATCTGATATGTAGCACTGCTGTTGAATTGCAAAGGTTAAGAATCATAGATTTGTAAGAATGTTTTCAGGCAGTGACGGGAGAAAGGCAATCCTTACTCATTCTGACCCTTTTGTTTCCACATTGAATAGGGATGTTACATTTTGAGATGTTAAAAATCAAGCCTGTAAAAAGCATTAAAAAAACTTGATTTGATACCTAATTCATTGTCATATCTTCAGTATTAAAAAAGGTATGGTCATTTTCATACTCGGAAATTAGCATCTTGTTCCCTATTGCTTGTCCATTAACTTAACACAAAAACTGGGATCAAGGACAGTCAATTGACATAAAAGCCCATAACTTTCTTAAAAATTAAAAGAACTGAATGACATTTTGTTATTATAGATTGAAGCATTCTGAAAGAAATACTACACATCTTACTTGGATGACCTGAAATTAAAGTATATAATTAGTTAATTATATAATTAAGTAGCTAATTACAAAATTAACCGTCGTGCGGAAATTGTAATAAACACCCAGACTGCCTTGAAAATTCAAAAATGTGATATTCTCAAGATCAGAACTTTAATATGTAAGTCCGTAACAGACAAGTAAAACAATTACAGTTTCTAGCAAAATACCCAGTCTTCATGGAGAAGATCAGTTGCTAGCTGGTACATTGGCATATCAGTAGCATCATCCTCAGACTACAACCAATAAGCAACTCTGTACACCTTGCTTTTCCTCAACTTTTCAATTTTGCCATTGTAAACTACAAGTTTTTGCTCTTCAAACCACACATGGCATGCTTTTCTGCCCACTACTTTCCCATTCAGACCGACTTTTTCCAAACGAGGTATACAAGTACAAGATGTGTCCATTTTTAAGATCCCTCTTAGACCTGTGCATGAAAGAGAAATTCACTTCAAGGTGATATGCCAGGCTGGGCATTTCAATTGACAATTTTGCATTTCTTCTTCGGAGGCACCTGAAAAATGTAGAAAAATGATTTTGTTCAACAAAATGCCTAACACAAGTTAAATGTTAAATCAAATAGTAAATACCCAACAAAAAAATCATATTCATGGGGTGTAAACTGCCCAAGCGAAATATGAGGTGCTGCTCCTCAAATTTACGGTGGTCCTCACTCTGGCCATGGAGGAGGCCCAGAACAGAAAGGTCGGATTCGGAATGGGAGGGGGAGTTGAAGTGCTGAGCCACCGGGAGATCAGGTAGGTTAATGTGAACCGAGCTGAGGTGTTGGGTGAAGCGATCGCCAAGCCTACGCTTGGTCTCACCGATGTAGAGCAGTTGACACCTAGAGCAGCGAATGCAATAGATGAGGTTGGAGGAGGTGCAGGTGAACCTCTGCTGCACCTGGAAAGACTGCGTATGTCCTTGATTGGAGTCAAGGGGGGAGGTAAAGCAACAAGTGTAGCATTTCCTGCGGTTGCTAGAGAATGTGCCAGGAGAGAGATTGGTTTTGGTGCAAAGGAACAAATTGACTAGTGAGTTATTGAGGGAGCGGTCTCTGAGGAAAGCAGACAGTGGAGGGGATGGGAAGATGTGGCTGGTGGTGGGATCCCGTTGGAGGTGGCAAAAATGTTGGAGGATTATTTGTTGTATGTGACAGCTGGTAAGGTGGAAGGTGAGGACAAGGGGGACTCTGCCCTTTTCATACTAAATATCTGACAAAGCACTATGTACTGTAGAAGTTTTTAGATATTTAGTATGAAAATATTGATCCTGGAAAGACAATAACTCAAAATATAGATAATTTAGATGTTCTTATGACATTACTGTGCAAAAAATAATGAATTTGATTATCTTGAGAGTGAATGTTTGTGGATTATGATACAGAGATCGGACTGTGGCCGCCGCCATGATTTTGCTCACACTCACAGCCAGCAGGCAGGACAAGGCCGATATCGGGGCCTGAATAACATATTTCGCATCATCAGATTAAAATGAAATTGCACCAAAAACTAGATAAGATGTTAAATAAACGTCCTACAGTACATACCTTTTGTTTTGTCCTGAACTTGCGATGTGTGATTTTGAACGCGTTGAAGTTGGGCCTGACTTTTATCCAGCGATTCAACATTTTTAAAAAAATTGCGAACGGGATCACAGAACGCAATTTCTTCATAAGCTTGTCGTACGAGGAATTCCCTCCCTGACAACCAATAAAAACCTGCATTTTAATCAACCCCCCCCTCAAGTCTCACGCACAGGCATGCACACACAGATCAAGAGCGCCACTGATGGCAGGAATTTGTAACAACGCTACATTGCATGGGAATGTTTGAAGGATCCAGATCAGAAAGGTCACCTATCCATGTTCTCCAGAAATGCTGCCTGACCTGAGTTACTCCAGCATTTTGTGCCTTATTTTTGCATGGAAATACTGTTGGGTCATTTTTTTAAAACTGATCTTTCTTGGATGAAACTTTTGAATTGTTCAGTTGAAGCACATTCTGCGGTTGGTAATATAATTCTGGTTCAAAATGCAAAGGATGGAAATAATTGCGTGGATCATGAAATCTCCGACATCTCCCAAGGGATCCCACTACTAATCGCAGCTTCCCATCTCCACCCCTTTCTGCCTTCCGCAGGGACTGCCCCCTCCACAACGCATTTTTTCATGCATCCCTTCTTGCCCCAACCACAGCATCCTCAGGTACTTTTTCCTGCAACCACGGAAGATGCAACCTGTCCTTAAACCTCCCATCTTGACTCCAGGGACCCCGACAGTCCTTTCAGGTTAGACAGACGTTCACGTGTACATCCTCTAACCTCATAACTATATCCGGTATTCCCGATGTGGGGTCCTGATAATTGGGACGACCAAACGTAGACTTGGAGAGCGTTTTGCTGAACAATTACGCTCGGTCCACCTAGGCCGACAGGATCTCCTGGTTGCCAAGCATTTCAACTCCTCATTCCCAGAGTGAGGCCACACGCAAATTGGAGGAATAGCACCTCATATTTTGGTTTGGTAGCTTACAACCCAGCCGTATTATCATTGAATTCTCTAATTTTAATAACTTCCACTCCCACTCCCCTCTTGCCTCTTTCCTCCATCCTAGTCGTTTTACCAGTTCCACAGTTCTCCACTTTGTTTTTCTCTTGTGATCACACCTTCCCTGGCCAACAATGTGCTTACCAGGCGTATGGTCATTTGTGGCCGGTCCTGATTGGTCCTGGTCTTTTCTCCCCTCCAGCTCTTCACCTCACCCTCCCCCACCACCTACTTTCAGTCTGAAGAAGAGTCTCAACTCGAAATGTCACCCAACCTTTTTATTCAGAGAGGCTGCCTGACCCGCTGAATTACTCCAGAACATTTTGTCTACCTTAAAATAAAATATTGGTAAGAAAACTCAAGTGCTAAATCTTGATGAGCAATTGCAGTAAAACTCAAATAATTCACCACCTAAAACTCTTGGTACTGGACTGCCAGATTTTTTAGACATTTGTATATTACTTTTGTTAATACTCTAACCCACTTTGGATTTACTTTTAACATTAAACAGCGGTCTAATAACTTTTCAGTGAATCTGTGAGTTTAAAATCAGTACAGAGAACTAAAGGATAAGGGGGAAACTTAAGGATAAGGGGGAAATCCTTTAGGACCGAGATGAGAAGGACGTTTTTCACACAGAGAGTGGTGGGTGTCTGGAACTCTCTGCCACAGAGGGTAGTTGAGGCCAGTTCATTGGCTATATTTAAGAGGGAGTTAGATGTGGCCCTTGTGGCTAAGGGGATCCGAGGGTATGGAGGGAAGGCAGGTACGGGACACTGAGTTGGATGATCAGCCATGATCATATTGAATGACGGTGCAGGCTCGAAGGGCCGAATGGCCTACTCCTGCACCTAATTTCTATGCTTCTATGCTTCTAAATCTGGTAAATTCAAAAAGAGTGTGGTAATGGGGCCCTTATGTTTACAAGGAATGAGGGAACAGCACCTCAGCAAGTTCAGAGGGAATTCTGGAGATGGGAGCCTGATATGTTTATGTGTACTGAAAATAGGACACTGTGGACTCGAAAATGGAGTCCTGGAAATAGGACAAGAGAAAGTAGACACAAAATGCTGGAGTATCTCAGCAGGACGTTTTGGTTCGAGACCCTTTCTAGAGGAAGCATGGGAATGGAGCCCAGTGAATTTTAATGGTGTGAACAAAATCTCACCAGGCAAGCCAGGTGCCGAACCATCTGAATTTCTGAACAATCTGATGGCAGATTATTGGAATTTTGCGATGCACACTTGGTTATGGACAGGTTTACTAATATTGCAGTTATGCCTTTGATGCATGAAGGCTGATACCAGAGTCATGAGTATAATTCCTTTTTATTTTTAAGTATGGGCGATTTCCTGTCTAAATACTTTGATCAAAATATTTGGAAGAATATTGATCTCATAGTCATGTTGGTTACCATGAATGCAGTCAATGTTGACTGGTGTTCCCACAATTTCTTCTCTAAGTTCCCACAGCGTCCTCGGAGATATCTGATCGGGCCTGGGAGGTTTATTGACTGTGACAGCACCCAATCTCCGAGATGTTGCTCTGATCTCTTTAACTGGCTGACAGGCCAGGAGAGGGCAGTCCTCAGTATCATTGGTAACAACTGGGTCAATTTAGCTGATATTGGTTGACCACTTGAACCTTGTCAGGCAGTTTGAGTTTAGTCATGAAAGGCGGGAGAGAGAAAAAAGGGAATTATAGACCTGTTAGCCTGACATCGGTGGTGGGGAAGATGCGGGAATCAATCATAAAAGATGAAATTGTGGCACATTTGGATAGCAGTAACAGGATCGGTCCGAGTCAGCATGGATTTACAAAGGGGAAATCATGCTTGACTAATCTTCTGCAATTTTTGGAGGATATAACTAGGAAAATGGACAAGGGTGAGCCTGCTTGCAGGGCTCTCACTTAACTTTTTTTCCCTGTTGCCAGCCGGGCAACCTTGATAGCTTTTTAGATTGCCAAATGACAGTTTAGGTGGTCATTTAAGACGGTTTGCATGACGTGTGTGATAATGTGCTCGGACGAAGTGCGTAGTTACCAGTCGGAATTATGCTCAATGAAGCATTCACGTATTATGTTCAAGAAGGAACTGCAGATGGTGGAAAATCGAAGGTACACAAAAGTTCTGGAGAAACTCAGCGGGTGTGGCAGCATCTATGGAGCGAAGGAAATAGGCAACTTTTCAGGCCGAAAAAAGAGAGAGAGAGAGAGAGAGAGAGAGAGAGAGATCGGTCAGCGCTCCTCGGACAACATCGCCCCACTGCTTTGACCATTCCTGTCCACCGGTTGGGATCTCCTCGCCACCGCCTCCCCTCCTCTGCCAGCCAACAACAAGGTGCGGGGCCGAGCAGTGCAGCTCAAAGATCCTATAGCTATAGGATCTTTGGTGCAGCTGCTTCAGATGGCGGAAGGAGGCCCCCCCCTCCCTCCCTCCTCCCTCCCGGCCTTGGCGTGCGAGTGGGTTTGTTTTGAAAGCGGTTATTTCCATTAGCGGATTTGCAAGCAGCAGCCGCTATCAGGGCGGGTGGGGTGCAGGAGGAGGAAACGAGCCGTGTTCGCGGCCACTGCTGCCGCTGTTCGGGGCCCGTCATTCGCTCTGACCCTTCGTCACCCCCGCACCTAATATCTTTGCCCCGCATTACAGCCTTCGCCGACATGAAATGTCACGTTCCTTCTCTCCAGATATGCTGCCTGACCTGCTGAGTTACTCCAGTTTTTTGTGTCTATCTTCGGTATAAACCAGTATCTGCAGTGCCAGGCCAGGCAAAATGAGTCCGCGGCACTTTGGGTGGTCAATGGCACCCGGGCAACCACTAATTTTGAGCCCTGATTTGATAAGGTCCCATATAGGAGATTAGTGGGCAAAATTAGGGCATATGGTATTGGGGGTAGCGTGCTGACATGGATAGAAAATTGGTTGGCAGACAGGAAACAAAGAGTAAGGATTAACGGGTCTCTTTCAGAATAGCAGGCAGTGACTAGTGGGGTACCGCAAGGCTCGGTGCTGGGACCGCAGCTATTTACAATATACATCAATGATTTAGATAAATAGATTCAAAGTAACATCAGCAAATTTGCAGATGACACAAAGCTGGGTGGCAGTGTGAACTGTGAGGAGGATGCAGGGTGACTTGGACAGGTTGGGTGAGTGGGCGGATGCATGACAGATGCAGTTTAATGTGGATAAATGTGAGGTTATCCACTTTGGTGGCAAAAACAGAAAGGCAAATTATTATCTGAATGGTGTCAAGTTGGGAAAAGGGGAAGTACAAACCGATCTGGGAGTCCTTGTTCATCACTCACTGAAAGTAAGCATGCAGGTACAGCAGGCAGTGGAGAAAGCTAATGGCATGTTGGCCTTCATAACAAGAGGAGTTGAGTAAAGGAGCAAAGAGGTCCTTCTGCAGTTGCACAGGGCCCTAGTGAGACCACACCTGGAGTATTGTGTGCAGTTTTGGTCCCCTAATTTGAGGAAGGACATTCTTGCTATTGAGGGAGTGCAGCGTAGGTTCATGAGGTTAATTCCCAGGATGGCGGGACTGTCATATGGTGAGATAATTGAGCGGCTGGGCTTGTATACTCTGGAATTTAGAAGGATGAGAGGAAATCTTATTGAAACATATATGATTATTTAGGGTTTGGACACGCTAGAGGCAGGAAACCTGTTCCCGATGTTGGGTGAGACCAGAACCAGGGGCCACAGTTTAAGAATAGGGGTAAGCCATTTAGAACAATGATTAGGAAACACTTTTTCACACAGAGTTTTGTGTCTGTGGATTTCTCTGCCTCAGAGGGCGTTGGAGGCCGGTTCGCTGGACACTTTCAAGAGAGAGCTAGATAGGGCTCTTAAAGATAGCAGAGTCAGGGGATATTGGGAGAAGGCAGGAATGGGGTACTGATTGGGGATGATCAGCATGATCACATTGAATGGCGGTGCTGGCTCGAAGGGCCAAATGGCCTACTCCTGCACCTATTGTAAAAAAATAAAATAAAAACATGTTCCCATTGTTGGGGGAGTCCAGAACCAGGTGCATAGTTTAAGAATAAATGGTAGGCCATTTAGAACAGAAATGAGGAAAAACATTTTCACACAGATAGTTGTGAGTGTGTGGAATTCTCTACCTCAGAGGGCGGTGGAGGCTGGTTCTCTGGATGCTTTCAAGAGAGAGTTAGATAGAGCTGTTAGGGATAGCGGAGTTAAGGGATATGAAGCGAAGGCAGGAACGAGGTACTGATTTTGGATGATCAGCCATGATCACTTTGAATGGCGGTGCTGGCTCGTAGAGCCGAATGGCCTACTCCTGCACCTATTGTCAATTGAGTCTGGACAAATCCTACACTGCGATAATTTTCAACTGCTATTCCAATTCAGCCTCAGAAAGCTTAGTAAATAGGATTTTCTGTACATTACTTTGTATTAAAATATAAATTGAGATGTGATTTAAAAACAAATTAAATCATTTTCAGTCCATTAAATATTTCCACATTCGTTGGTTATGCTAAGATGATGCTGATAGGTGATGGGGCAGGCAGTGTAGAGGAAGCAAGGACTCTGCAGAAGGACTTGGACAAGTCGGGAGAGTGGGCAGAGAAGTAGCAGATGGAATTCAGTATAGAAAAGTGCATGCATTTTGGTAATAAGAATAAAGGCCAAAGTCAAAAGTCAAACAAACTTTATTGGCATTTAGAAATACATCGATATATGCAATTCCAAACAAAATTCCGTTGCATTTGGCTCCCCGTGCAACACGATAATAAACAGAAGGATAAAATGGATAAAAGGATTAAATGGATAAAAGGATAAAATAAATAAAAGGATAAAATAGACAATGGTGGCAGCCCATTACATGGCATTCAGGAGTCTGATGGCTCGTGGGAAGAAGCTGTTGTAGAACCTTGATGTTGTGCTCCTTATGCTACGATATCTTTTGCCCGAGGGCAGCAGAGTGAACAGTCCGTGATGGAGATGTGTGGGGTCTTTTATAATACTGCTGGCATTAGACACGCAACGTTTGGTCGCAATATCCCCGATTGAGGAGAGAGAAGTCCCAATGATTTTTTCAACTGTCCTCACCACTCTCTGCACGGACTTCCAGTCGGAGGCTTTGCAGCCTCCAAACCAGACAGAAATACAGCTGGTCAAAATACTCTCTATGGTGCCCCTGTAGAAAGTGGTGAGGACGGGATGGGGGAGGTGAGCTCTTCTCATCCGGCGCAGAAAGTGCAACCACTGCTGCGCTCTCTTAACTGTTGATGAGATGTTATTTGACCATATTTTTTCTAAATGGAGAGAGAATCTAGAATTCAGAGGTACAAAGGAACATGGGAGTGCGGGTGCCAGACTCCCAAAAAGTTCATTTGCAAGTCAGTAGTAAGGAAGGCAAATTCAATGCTAGCATTTATATCAGGAGGACTGGAAGCCAAAAACAGATATAATGCTGAGGCTCTATAAGGCACTGGTCAGGCTGCATTTGGAATACTGTGAGCAAATGTGGGCCCCACATCTGAGAAGGTGCAGAGGAGCTTTACAAGATTGATTCCAGGAATGTGTGGGTTAGCATATGATGAGCATTTGACAGCAGTGGGCCTCTACTCGCTGGAGTTTTTGAAGGTTGAGGGGAGACTTCATTGAAACATAGAATAATGAAAGGCATAGATAGAGTAGATGTGGAAAGGATGTTTCTACTGGTGGGATAGTCTAGGACCAGAGGTCATAACCTCAGAATTAAAGGGCGCTCTTTTAGATAGGTGGTGATGAGCACCTTCTTAAGTCAGCGGGTAGTTAATCTGTGGAACTCATTGCCACAGAGGGCTGTGGATGCCATCAGTGGATATTTTTAAGGCAGAGATAGCCAAATTCTTGATTAGAACAGATGTCAAGGATTATGGGGAGAAGGCAGGAAAATGGCATTAGGAGGCAGAGATCAGCCATGATTGAATGGCAAAGTACTCTCAATGGGCCAAATGGCTTAATTCTAATGCTATAACGTGAATTTGTGAACTTATGCATTTAGGCTGTGGGCCGAGGTGCTTTTTCGTGTAAGTTTGTGACCCAAATCACGTAACTACCTGAATTTTTACCATTTTGTGTAAATATATTACAGAAATCATACCTGAAACTCATCAAGAACAAAACCTGCACATATTTTTAAAATATAAGAAAAACCTCAAATTTTCCGAGTAGTGATTGTCCAATCAATGCACGCTTGTCATTTCGTCGGACGCCAATTCCACTACCGCGCTTTGTTTCATGGTAGCTAGGCAGCGAGCACTCTGGGATCATGACTGCCTCCTAATTACATCAAAACAATAGCAACAATACCAGTCTGAAGAAGGGTCTCGACCCGAAACGTCGCCTATCTTCTTCGCTCCTTAGATGCTGCTGCACCCGCTGAGTTTCTCCAGCTTTTTGTGTAACCCTCGATTCTCCAGCATCTGCAGTTCCTTCTTTAAAACAATAGCAACGTTTAGAAGGAATAAAGGTAATGCTAACCTTGATGATAACTTTGTTTTACAATTGATTTCTCTTTGTAAAGTTATGATGTGAACTGTTATATAAAAATGATAAATAACAAGTGTCGAGCTTGGGTTAGGATTAGGGTCAGTCAGTCAGTCAATCAGTCGGTCAGTCAGTTGATCAGTCGGTCGGTCAGTCAATCGGTCAGTCAGTCAGTCGATCAGGGTACACAAAAGGCTGGAGAAACTCAGCGGGTGCAGCAGCATCTAAGGAGCGAAGGAGATAGGTGACGTTTCGGGTCGAGACCCTTCTTCAGACTGTATATTTAAGAAAAGATTTAAGAAAATCTGTTTTGAATTAAATTTGAAAGGCATTACGGACGTAATTGCAACAGGCTAAAACCAGTTTTAGAGTAGACAATAGACAATAGGTGCAGGAGTAGGCCATTCGGCCGTTCGAGCCGGCACTGGAGTGTATGGAGAGTTATTTTGTATCTTAAAATGTCCATGGGGTTATATCCGACGTCTGGTGATGTTGTTAAATTATGTTCTCAATTTATTGTCTTTTAACTGCAATGCATTATTGTCAATTGGCTCGAGTCATACAAAGCTTTGAAAGATTTTGAGAGGCTGTATCTTTGTTTAATAATTGCTTCACTGAAGCTTCTCAGTTGATTTTAAAACCTTAGAGCACAATTAGAATTTCTAACGTATTTACTTGTAATATATCTGTTTGGATTTTGATATGACTCAATTTTGAAATAAAAGCTCCAAGAATAACATTACAACGTAACTCGATATGCTTGCTTATGCCTACAAAGCCTGTTTCTTTTTAGGCATTAGAAAGGTTCTTGGAATTTGGCCTGGTAATGTTCTTGACACCAAAGTATAAGCTGTTACATTCAATAGCTATAGTGAATGTTCAGACAGGAAAAATTCAGACGTTTGAATTCTTAAGAGTTCTCAAAGATATTGTAATATTGCAGATATTAACCTCCTCGTCTTTCATTTCTAGATTGTTAAATTGAGAAAAGATGTAAAGAAAGCAAGAATTTTAATCATACGGAAATTATCGAGAAACATCGCCGACCTGAAAAAGAAAAAGTTGGTAACTCAATGTCCCTGATATTTGCTGGGAGACTGGGAGGGTGCAAAAACTTCCGTAATAACAGCAATAGTCACCAAGGTCAAGAATGCGGCTATACTAAATTTAAAGGGAACTTGGTTTCATAACATTTTCATCCATTTTTCAATTGCATTTGGCCAAAATAACAGTTGAACCATTTGTCCAGCAAGAAAACAAGAGTCAAGAGTGTTTTACTGTCATACGTACCGAAACAGAACAATTAAATTCTTACTTGCAGCAGCACCACAGATTTGTAAACACAGTACTCAGTATATAATAAACAAGTTTAATAACTAAAAATTCCCAATATCGTGTAAACTAACACCAATAAAACCAAAAAAAGTCCCTAGTGCACACCAGAGAGTTCACAGTTTGGAATTTAGTTGGAATTCGTAATTTTCAATAGACTGATAGTTGTTGGGAGATGCTGTCCCTGAACCTGGACATTAACATTTTCAGACTCTTATACCACCTCATGGGAATAGGGCAGGGACACTGTGATGGGTTTGGTATAATTTCAGATTGGGGTGAGCTACCTCTCGACATTAATAGGTTATATCTCCTTTCTGGGTAGCAGAGAGAAGTTGGGACCAGCAGATGGGAAACCAAGCAATTCCTGAGAAATAAACATTTCTACTTGGGTACATGGATAGGAAAGATTTAGACGTGGGCCAAATGTGAGCAGATGGGACTAGTGCAGGTGGACCTCTTGGTCGGCATGGGCAAGTTTCTTGCTGTGTGACCCTGAGGGGAAAATATAAACTTACGGCCACAGCTACTAACAGTCGAACAATTAAATTTAGAGATGAATAAGAAGCTGGACTTGGATGACCGCAGATGTTTAAGGGCTGAAGATCACATAGTAAGGAAGTAGCGAAGGAAGGAGATGAAAACAAGAAGAGTTTTTAAGAATGTACAAATTCTCCTGTCTTCTGATTGTAAATTATGATTCACAAATCGAGCCACAATACGTCCTCAATTCCACAATCTGAAATGGAGTGATGCAGCTTTGCTGTAGTTTTGCTGCTTGAACGTCATTAACGTTACTCCAGAACAAGGGGTCACAGTCTAAGGATAAGGGGGAATTCCTTTAGGACCGAAATGAGGAAAACATTCTTTACACAGAGAGTGGTGAGTCTCTGGAATTCTCTGCCACAGAAGGTAGTTGAGGCCAGTTCATTGGCTATATTTAAGAGGGCGTTAGATGTGGCACTTGTGGCTAAAGGGATCAGGGGGTATGGAGAGAAGGCAGGTACGGGATACTGAGTTGGATGATCAGCCATGATCACATTGAATGGCGGTGCAGGCTCGAAGGGCCGAATGGCCTACTCCTGCACCTATTTTCTATGTCTATGTTTTCTACTCCCTTTATCATGTATCTGTACACTGTGGTAGGTTCGATTGTAATCATGTATTGTCTTTCCGCTGACTGCATAGCACGCAACCAAAGCTTTTCACTGTTCCTCTCTAAACGGGTCAATAAACTAAATTCAAACTCAAACTGAAGTTTACTAATGTTAAATTAGTAAAGTAGTATTATAACATCTGTGAACTACAACCATAATGATAGCTAATAATAGCTTTACATTAATACATTTTGATATTTCAAGTGGTCATGCAAAATTGATATTTCTAAGCAAGAACTTAGAAGAGTTTGGGCATGAACTTGTATCTGATAGCTCTTAAAACTTCAGAAACGTGTTTTGTTTTATAGGATGATTAAAATCCTGAATTCACACTACTAATTTACTTTTTATGCACATGATTTATTACAATAGATTTTTTTTTGATGGAAGCAATCTTGTTATGTAGAAATTACTTTCAGTATCCAACTACATTATTTACGATGTTCTTATTATTGTTATGTTAATGTGAGAATATTAATTTTTACAAAATAATATTGCTTAATTACACACAGCAGGCAAGGCAATATACAGGCAGGGAAAAGGACAGACGATGTTTCAGGTTGTAACCCTTCCTTAGTCCCAATCCAATATGTTGTCTGTCTTTTTTTCCCCTGCATGACTTTCTGAGTGCCCCCAGTAGTTTATTTTTTTGCTCAAGATTCCAGCATCTGCAGTATCTTGAAACTCCATTTTAACAATTATCCAACCTGATTACATTTTTGGATGTCTTTGCAGAGGAACACAAGATGCTGTCACGAAGAATCTACGACGTGCAGAAAGATTACTGGAGGACATCCATACAATGAAGGTATTGGGTTGTACACAGAACACATGAAAATAAAAGCAAGAATGTGTCACCTGATAATTTAAACCTGCCATCCCATACAACATGACCATGGCAGACTGAGTCGCAACTTTTTTCCCCCAAGGAGTTTCCCCACAACCCTGATTTCCTCATCGTTTCAAAAATGCATCTACCTCCCGTTTGAATTATCTTGCCTCCACCTTCCACGTGAAAGAATTCCAGAGATACAAAACAATACGATATGATAGAGCTTTATATATCCCAGGAGGGAAATTGGTCTGCGAACAGTCACAAAACACACCAAGATACATGAAACATGAAATTAAAGTGACGAGTCCAGGATTGGGGATGTGCAAAGATTGATTTTTTAAAAAGATTTTATTATTTGTCATTTGAACCTCAGAGAGGCTCAAACGAAATTCTGTTTCTACAGCCATACAAACAAAACAATTCCTACAAAACATACAAACAATTCAATTTACACAAACATCCATCACAGTGAATCTCCTCCTTACTGTGATGGAAGGCAAAGTCTTCTCTCTCCCCCGCACCATTTCTCTCCCGAGGTCGAAGCCTCCGGCGGGCGCTGGAATGTCCCGCGGCCATTGAAGCCGCGCCGGGCAATGTACGGCGCGGGTCACTCCAACCCCACGACACGGGCTTGAGAAGCTGTGATGCGGGAGCTCCGGAGAGCGGTCTCTCACCTGGACCCCCGAGCTCCCGATATCCCGATTGGGGTGGGGGGGGGGGGGGGTCAGGGGGATGAAGGGGAGTAAGTTTACCCCACGACAGAAGGGGGAGGTTGCACAGTTTGATAGCCACAGGGAGAAGACCTACTGTGGCATCTGTGCTGCATCTTGGAGGAAACAGTATGTTGCTGAATGTGCTCCTCAGGTTGCCCAGTGTGTCATGGAGGGGGTGAACTGTATCATCCAAGATGCTCTGCAGTTTGAGGAGCATCCTCCCCTCCAAGACCATCAGCAGTGAACCCAACTCCACCCCTAGGTCGGAACCAGCCTTCCTGATGACCTTGTGAATTCTGTTCTTCACCCTGCTACCCCAGCACATGACAGCGTATAAGATGGCACTGGTCACCACCGATTGGTAGAACACATGCAGCATCTTACTGCAGACGTTGAAAGAGCGGAGCCTCCTCAGAAAGTAGACAGCTCTGTCCCCTCTTATACAGTGCCTCAGAGGTCCCTTTTAACCTCCCCACTTTACATAGAAAAGCCCTCTCTCTTTAAACTGAGGGCATTTGATAAAAAGATTTGTTGTTTTAAAAAAAGATTTTAAAATAATTGGTAAAGTTGTTCAGATGTGAACTATTTTTAAAGTATGCAGTAAAAACTCACGTAGTTTTACTCTCGCTTTTCTCTGGCATCATCAGTTGTGACAGCTATACTTTTTTTTCCTCCATCCTAAACAGACATTCTCTTTCTTCTTTCCACCAATTCCCCTCTGCAACTTGAAACATTTGTTTTCTTACTTTTCCACTTATGATAGTCATCGACTTGAAATGTTAACTCTCCACACATGCTGCCTGACTTATTGACCTGTATCTCCAACTTTTTTTTGTTTTTCTACTAAATAGTACATTTCTTTAAAACATGCAAAGGCTCACAATCTGGAATGTTAAAAATGTCAGTTTAGTATTTGTGCCATTTTCCTTTTCATTAGTTGGAACAGTGCATATCAAAGGAACAACCAATTTAAATTCCATGTCAACAAAGTAAAATATGCACATATGTGAGACATTGCATTTGTAACTTTATTTTTCATGAATAGTAAATATCATAAACAATTAAATACTGTGTGAATTATAGGGTCATAGCAGGTATACAGGCCCTTCAGCCTACCATATCTGTGTTGGCCATCAAGTACCTGTCTTATCCCGTTCCTGTTTTCCAGCATTCAGCCCATGTTTTCTCTGCAATAGGTATTTGAAATGCCTGTCTAAATATTGTGAAAGCACATGCCTCCTCACCACCTCAGATAGTGCATTCCAGATTTCAACCACCTTTAATGTGGAAAATATGGATAGGAAGACCTCGTACCTTGTGCCAATGCAACAAATTCCTACAGTGTTATCTACATTTATCTTTTTTACATTTTCGAAGCAGCTGTAAAAAGTGGCCTGTTGGAACAGCATCAATTCTATCACTGCTGTTACATTTTAAGGAATGCTGTATATGTGTGTTGGATTACTCTTTCATTTCTACTTCATTTGGTTGTTTTTGCATTCCCATGTTGGCTATGTTCAAAAGCAAATACATTTTTAGAATCATCAAAAGAGCTAAGCAGCCGCAACAGTTTCCAGATGTATCTCTTTCTCTCTTTCCTGTCCCACCCATTCCTTCATTAACCCGTGTCACCGAAAAAAAAATCAACAGTTCTTAGTACATCTATGCTGTATCATTGAATGATAGAAATTGACAGCATAGAAGGTGACCGTTCAGCCAATCTTATCCAGGCCACTCAATAAAAAGAGCTGGGTAGGCCACCCTCACTTTCCATTTCCTATTACAAAGCAGTTTGACTGCTCATCGTTGCACTTTTGAAATGAGACATGCATTTCCACCGTTGTCAGTTTCAAACCCCAGTCTGTAACAGACTTCCAATCACAAAAACATCTGTCCACCCACTAATTATTTTGCCTGAATTAATTTTGGATCCAGCTTTCCACTTTGTCATGTATCTCATGGGCTTTTACTTTTCTAAATCAATATGCTTTATGGTACTTTGTCACATATTTCGTAATAAAGTGGAGACTTGCTACTTATGTATGAATGCATCTTAGCCAAAGTGCAGCTTGTATTTAATGCAAAAGTCTGAAATTGTTACATGCAGGAATTGGTGCGAAAGATTCCATTCTAAGATTCGGGTCTGGGGCTTACTGTCTGTAAGGGTGCTGGAAACTCTGTCAATTGCAGCTTTCAAGAGTGAATGAGACGGGCAATTGAGCTAAGATATTTTGCCAGGCTGCAGGGAATGGGACTGAATAGCTTCAGCATGGACTCAATTAACCAAATGGTTTTCATCTGTAACTTACTAAACCAAGAATCTTATGTACGGCATTCAATACAGTACCCCTCATTGAACCCGGAGGTTACCTCGTCAGAAAATTAAATCAGGTGCGTCAGATGTGATTGTTCAACTGTGTATCCTTGTATCTCTTATGTGTAGACTATCCTTAATTATCTTTTGACTATTATGATTTGCACTGTCACTTGGAATTATTTCTGATCAGTCTTTTTTTTTTAACTCTTTTTAAATAAGGATGCCATTTTAATATTCTTTTTGTCCTCCAACTTAATTTCTGGACCCAAAGAGAATGACGGTCAAAATATTCACACACATTAGCAATCTTGTCCTCCTATAAGCTTTCTTCAGCTTGGAAAATGATAGAACCACCCCTGCTTCTTTGTAACCAGGCCCGGTGATTTTTTAATTGCTAAAAGATGCTGGATCACTCTTTATTCTCTATCATGTACAAAATGTCATGCACTTTGTTTTCACATCAGTTGCTTTGCTTGTATAGTTGATTCTTTAATCATGGTAGTGCAAAAATTCAGTTGGAACCATAGCCACGTTTCATGTCCTCACTATATGATTACGATTTTATTATCTGATAGCCTTATCGTATTCTTACCCGGACTTCCTGTTTGAATCTGTGTCTCCAGGCTCGAATGCCTGAGACCTGCAGGAAAAATGGTTCCTATGTTGGGGGAGTCCAGAACCAGGAGGTCACAGTTTAAGAATAAGGGGTAGGCCATTTAGGACGGAGATGAGGAAAAACATTTTCATCCAAAGAGTTGTGAATCTGTGGAATTATCTGCCACAGAAGGCAGTGGAGGCCAACTCATTGGATGTTTTGAAAAGAGAGTTAGATTTAGCTCTTGGGGTTAACTGATTCAAGGAATATGGGGAAAAAGAAGGAACGGGGTACTGATTTTGGATGATCAGCCATGATCATATTGAATAGCTTGAAGGGCTAAATGGCCTACTCCTGCACCTATTTTCTATGTTACTGAAACTTATGAGGAAGTAGAGTTGTTGATAAGCTTTCATTGTGATTGTGTCATTGTGATGGGCGCAGGAAAAATCTTCAGAGAGGTGCTGCCTAGGGACTTGATGTTGACTTTCTCCACTGCCGTTCCACTAATGAAGACAGGTTCATGAATCCTCAATCCTTGGTCTTGTTAATGTTAGGATTATTGTTCTGGAACCATTCAATCAGATTATTGATAGATAAATTATTGATCTCCCTTCTTGGTGTTAAAATTGTGTCTAGCTACACAGTCATGGGCATAAAGAGTGTAGAGCAGGGGACTGAGCACACAACCTTGAGGTGCAGATTGCTATCAAGGTAGAAGTATTATTGTCAATTCATACATTGAGATCTGCTGAGGAATAAGCTCTGAGAAATAATTAGAATAATACTATTAATACTCAGTTGATGGATTTTTAGATATTAAAGGAATCGAGGGATATGTGGTTAGGGCAGCAAAGTGGTGCTGAAATCTAAGGTTGTGAATGATCTTTTTGAACAGGGGTGCAGGCACAAAATTAATGGTCTACTGTCATTTATTTTTAAGCTTGCATTCTTTTTGGACCTCTATTTGGTATATATTTACAGGTTTAGAAGAAATATAGGACATTTATTCAGTATCACACCACAGAATCTGCATCAATTCATAAATAAAACACACAAGCATGAATTCAAGATAATGAAGCAAATGTTTTTAAACATTTGTGCAAGAATCTCCACCTACCCACTGTTCTTTTGAATATCAACGCCAGGAGATTCACCCACCCAGAAACCTTCATTGTAATCATGACCCACGGTTGAGTATTCGGCTAATTTGACACTTCAGTGTAGTACTGAGGGAATGCTGTTCTGTTGTGTTGCTGTATTAAGGAAGAAAAAATAAGTCTGTTTCCCTCTCAATACAATAGGACTATTCCCAAAGAAATATTCGAGCTACTTCCTTAGCTGATATGATAAATGTAGAGTATTTTCATTAACTCAGAACATTTTGTGGTTCCGGCTGTGTTGGCTACCAGATTTTCTGCATTCATCAGTATTTTTATGTTTGTAAGCACTTCACTCAAAACACAGAAATTAATTCCAATATAGTGACAGCTACTAACCTCTTTTAACATATAGCAAACTAATATGAACAGAGTAGATTTTTCAACGATTCATTACATTAGATTTACGTTGGCTCTATCAGTCATTTGATTTTGCACATCCAAATAATGTAACTGGGTAAATCTTTATACTTTGTTGAATGGAAGGCATTGGTGAATACTATAAAGTGATTCATAAGAACAGCATGGTCCATCGTTTTTCTTTGTTTTTCCTGAAATTTGGTGTTTACAATGGCAAGACAGAAAGGACATCCAGTGGTTAGAAAAGAACATAGAGTTTCAAAAATATGATAATATTTACTAATAAAAGGCAGATTACCTTTTATATATATTTTAAAAACAGTTAATTATTCTTGTCCTTTTGGCATTCTGAGCAGTGGTTGTGAGACCTATTTTTGTCACTAAGTTATTTTGCAGAGGATGGCCACATGACTCAAATGAAAATGGTTCACAGCTACTGGTATCCAAAAATCAGGAATGCTGGCAGTGGAAGTAAAACCAAGCCTACAAATGGGAGAAACATTGGAGATAAATATGGCCTGGAACATTTGGAGCACCACAGGAGAGGAACAAAACTGACTACAATGTTGAGACAAAGTTACCAGGGAATTATGGATACTTTAAGAAGAATTAAGTAACAGCTATTGATCTAATCATATAACCATATAACCATATAACAATTACAGCACGGAAACAGGCCATCTCGGCCCTTCAAGTCCGTGCCGAACAACTTTTTTCCCTTAGTCCCACCTGCCTGCACTCATACCATAACCCTCCATACCCTTCTCATCCATATGCCTATCCAATTTATTTTTAAATGATACCAATGAACCTGCCGCCACCACTTCCACTGGAAGCTCATTCCACACCGCTACCACTCTCTAAGTAAAGAAGTTCCCCCTCATGTTACCCCTAAACTTCTGTCCCTTAATTCTAAAGTCATGTCCTCTTGTTTGAATCTTCCCTATTTTCAAAGGGAAAAGCTTGTCCACATCAACTCTGTCTATCCCTCTCATCATTTTAAAGACCTCTATCAAGTCCCCCCTTAACCTTCTGCGCTCCAGAGAATAAAGACCTAACTTATTCAACCTATCTCTGTAACTTAGCTGTTGAAACCCAGGCAACATTCTAGTAAATCTCCTCTGTACCCTCTCTATTTTATTGACATCCTTCCTATAATTGGGCGACCAAAATTGTACACTATACTCCAGATTTGGTCTCACCAATGCCTTGTACAATTTTAACATTACATCCCAGCTTCTATACTCAATGCTCTGATTTATAAAGGCTAGCATACCAAAAGCTTTCTTTACCACCCTATCTGTATGAGATTCCACCTTCAAGGAACTATGCACGGTTATTCCCAGATCCCTCTGTTCAACTGTATTCTTCAATTCCCTACCATTTACCATGTATGTCCTATTTTGATTTGTCCTGCCAAGGTGTAGCACCTCACATTTATCAGCATTAAACTCCATCTGCCATCTTTCAGCCCATTTTTCCAACTGGCCTAAATCACTCTGTAGACTTTGGAAATCCTCTTCATTATCCACAACACCCGCTATCTTGGTATCATCTGCATGCTTACTAATCCAATTTACCACCCCTTCATCCAGATAGGTTATTTTGTAATCTCCAATAATGATTAAATATTGCCAACTACAGTCTATTTATTCATGGTTAATATTTTAAAATATGTGATAGTGGGGGAAATGGCATGTTGATTATACATTTAAATATTAATTATTGGGGTATAAACAGACTAATTTGAGACATTACAAATAGGCTAGATGGGGAGAATTTTGAACCAAAGGTTGTCTATGAGTATATATGGGATTATAGGCCATTTCGGTCAGTCAATCGATCTCCCTCCGTCATCTGTGATTCGTCCAACAACGGTGTAGTCGGCAAATTTGGATTTAGAGTTGGAACTTTAAAGAAGATGTGTGGAGAGCGTTTTTATGCAGTGGTGGTTGCCTGGAACGTGCTGCTTGAGTTAGTAGTGGAGGCAGATATGATAGGGTCATTTCGAAGGCATTTGGATAGGCACCTGTATGTGTTGGGTATTGAGGGATATGATCATGTGCAGGCAGAGGAGATTAGTTTAACTTGACATCATGTTTGCAATAGATATTGTGGGCTAAAGGGTCTCTTTGTGTGCTGTGCTGTTCTTTGTCCCGTGTTGCAGCAGTGATGAGAGAATGTGAGGTTGCTTGAAATTGAGGTCAACTTGCACCTGCTGCTTTTTGTTCATGGGGATTGTGGTTTTGGGAAACACGGCAAAAGAAATAAATCATTATAGTGGATGGATTTTCTTGAAGATAATGTTACTACGGTGTGCTAATAGTAGTGAAGGGAATTGATATTTATACAATGGAAATGTGTTGATCAAGTGAGTTTCTTTTTCTTGGGTGTTATCTGAGTATTGTTTTGTGTGCACCCGACAAGCACGTGGAGAATATTCCATCACACTTCTGGCATTTATCTTATAGCTGCTGGACAAGTTTAGAAAATAACAGGAATACCTCACCATACATTAACAGTAGCTGTTAGTTTCCGGTGATCTTCCAATAGTGGAGGATTTAGTGATGAAAATGTAATTGTCATGGAGATGCTCATTAATTGGTGTTGGTCATTGCTTGACACTTTGGTAACATAATGTTACTTGCCCGTTTTCAGCTTGCGTTTGGACATCATCCGTGTATTGCTGCATGTAGATGTGGACTGTTTCATCATCTGAAAAATTTATCCAAATGCAGAAATCATCAGCCAACAGCTTCTCTCTAACCCCGCATTGTATGAAAAATAATTAATGAAATGAATCAAAGTTGTTTGCCCATGGACACGGCATTAAGTAAGTCGGTGTTGATGTGCGAACTAAGATGATTTATTTGTGCCAAGTGCAATTCTGGCTACAAGGGGTCTTCTGTCTGCTTGTAGACTTCATTTTTATGAGACTGCCCTGCTCCATCCTTGGTTTAATGTGGCCTTTAAGACAAGACATTTCTATGTCACATTTAGATTCAAACTCTAGGGCCAAGTGATTCTGGCAGATCTTACATATCATGTT
This sequence comes from Raja brachyura, assembly GCA_963514005.1. The sequence goes on from OY740783.1 coordinate 49,241,917, forward strand.
AGTAAACAGGCAGCTCATGTTTGATTGCTTTGCTCATGACTTCTATCATTACTTAGCCAATTATTGTGAATTAGTTGATGAGATGATAATTGCCCAGGCTGGATTTGGCCAACCTTTCTGGACGTGTCATACTCTGAGCTGTTTTTTTCTATTGCTCGGTGATTAACAACGCTGGCGCTTGACTAGATGTGAAGCTGGTTCAGAGACAAATCTTTCTATGGGTGGATATAGGATTAGTAATCTTTTGTGAAGTCAGCCTTTTATTTATGTTTCGTTGAGTGAAATTGGTTGCTAATACTTTAGCTTTACCTTTTTTTATTTTGTTCAATGGTTTCTTTATTATCAAGTGTACTAAAGTACAGTTAAATACTTTTTTTGCATACAGATCAGCAAGACAATCCCCGTACGTAAGCACAAAGTATAGTTAGTACAGAATATGCAGAACAGCTCATTGAGTTTCATATGCAAGAGGCACCATTATGTTTCTGGTTGGTTCTGTTATCTTCATAGTTGTGGATCCTCTATCACTTTCCTCTGTCCATTAGTTGCATTGATATAATTGTTTGTCACAATACTGTTAGTCAATCATCTGAATCATTGAAAATTGAATCACTTAGTTCTGCCTATGATTTTGATCATTTACTAGGCATGAAGTCCTGTGTTATAGTTTTTAGCATACCTATTGCTGGTGTAGGCATGCACAATGAATCAGAGTTGATCAATAGGGTTAACCTGCTGTAACCTGAAGGCCAATTATGCACTAAAGCAGTGAATGATCCCAGTGTTATACTCAACTTCCAAACAACACTGAGCTCAATGCTACTTTTAATGCATTCATTAAAGTAAGGCTTTCCCTGAAGTTAGGTATCAGGTGGTGAAGTTAAACTACTTTCAGAAATCTAGAAATGACTATTTGATTTTGAAATTATTTTATTAATAATGACCTCAAACTCATTTCTACAGAAAAAAACTACCATTTAAAAATTCAATGACATTAAAAATCATTTATTCATTGTAAAGCCTTGGCTTTAATTGACTTAACTGCTGATGTAATAATTGAAGAATGATATAACATCAGCAAAATATTCTGTTCTTAATTGTGGAAATGTTTTGCAAGTGAATCTTTCGCAAGTGTTCTAGCACAAGCAAGGTATAACGATTCTAACTGACTCATTGGCCCTTGTAGCACTGAGTAATGCTTGTAACTCTTGGCCAGACGGTAAAGCAAGCAAATTTCAAATGAAGTTCTAAGGCACAGGAAACGCACCACCCCCACTTCAAAGCATCTTTTGGCTCCTCCATTAAAGCACATTCTGTCCTCCACAATCCCCACTGTGATTTTCTTTTCGGTTCTTCTCAACCCATACCCCACCTATTCCTCCAATTCACCCTTTATTTATTCCTTGCTCTTTCTATCTGCCTTCCATCTCAGTTCAGTTTCAGTTTAGTTTATTATCACGTATACTAAGTGAAAAACATTTGTTGCGTGCTAACCAGTCAGCAGAAAGACAATACATGATTGCAATCAATGCATTTACAGTGTATAGATGCATTATAAGGGAATAACGTCTAATGCAAGGTAAAGCCAGCAAATTCTGATCAAGGATAGTCCGAGGGTCATCAAAAGGTAGATAGTAGTTCAGCACTGATCATAGTTAAAGTATTGCTGTGGGAATAGATAATTAAGAGTGTGCAGCGATTTTAATATGTGTTTGTAAATCTGCTTCTGTGGCTAGCATGCAAATAGTCGCCTGTGTTGGCCGCCATCTTGGAAGCAAAGGGGGAGATCTTTCTCCCTGCTTTGCCACATCTCTGTTTCTTTGCTTCCCCTCATGTAATTAACGCTAAATAAAGATGTTATTGTTTTGAAATCATTGCCATATCACGCAGAATTGTTTAACTTGAGTGTAGTTTTGCACAAGTTCAATTATAAGAGGTGTAGTTTGAGTTAAGGGGCAGCTGATTGATTAAAAAAAAATATCTGCAAATATAGACAATAGACAATAAGTGCAGTAGCCCATTCGGCCCTTCGGGTCATCACCGCCATTCAGTGTGATCATGGCTGATCATCCCCAATCAGTATCAGGCAGCTGTGTAATTCTATGACATTTTCACCAACAAATATTTTGCAATCATATTGTGAAATTTGGAATTATATGGAAATAAGCTTCTACCTCTCTAAAATAATATCTGGTTTTGCAGTTTGTTAAAACTTAGCTATCTCATGGGATTCCTGTTTTTTCTATCGAGTAGGTTGAGCAATGCTGTTGAAATAGTTCAGAGGTTGATGGACTGAAATAATAAATTACTAGACAATGAAAGTGTGTTTTGTTTAGAAACCTTTCCAAAGTAAATTTAATTTAAATCATTTGATGTCTGTCCTTTTCTGTATCAGGTAGTAAATTATTTTAATTGTAGTTTTGTGTAGAGATACAACGTGAAAACACACTCTTCGTCATACCGAGTCCACAGCAATCACCTGTACACTAGTCCTACACACTAGGGGCAATTTACTGAAGCAAATTAACCTACAAACCTGCATGCTTGGGGCGCCGTCGAGGATGGCTGCCCAGCCTGCAGATGACTGTCCTTTCACCCATTTTTTAAATTTGTAGTATGTTAAAAAGTTTTGTTTTGGAGGTCTAATCTTTTTTATGTGGGGGGTCGTGGGGGGGGGGGGGGGTGGGTGAAAGGGGAAACTGTTTTTCTCAGTCCCTACCTGGTCAGAGATGCATCTTGTCTCCGAGCCGCATCTTCGTCCCCTCTTTGCGGCCTACCAACAGGACTGGAGCGGCGTTTCCTGCCGGGACCGGCCAGAACTTCAGAACGGCGGAGCGGGCGATGCCTTACCCGGGTGGGTGAGTAACCTCCGTAGTGCTGAGACCGCCGACTCCAACAGCGCGGAGCTGTGGGGTCTGCGGAGTGTCCAGCTGCAGCGGTGCTGACTTTAAACACCGCAGAGCCTGGGATCTCTCGCCGAGATCACCAGTGTCGGAGCTCCGACCAGCACGACCTGTGCACTTCGGGAGCCGCGGTCTCCGGGGAGGAAGCGGTCATTCCAGACATTCCAAGCCGCTGAAGAGTGTTCTCCCAATGCCGGAGCTCCATCATTCGGCGAGAGGGCCTGTAATATCCGGCCGCCGTTCTGGCGACTGTGGAGGCCTCAAATAGGCCCCGACCACGGGGTGAACATAGAGGGAGAGGGCTGACTTTGCTGCCTTCCCACACATTGGGAACCATTGTGGGGGGATGTTTTTATGTTTTATATTAAATTATTTAATGTTGTGTTTTATTTTTTATTGATGTGCTGCAAATGGCAACTCAAATTTCACTGCACCAGAAATGGTGTATGTGACAATAAATGTCCTTTGTCCTTGTTGTTGTCCTTTGGAATGTGGAAGGAAAAGGGTGAGACAGCAGCTCTACTGCTGTGGAATCTAAGAGAAACCTGAAAGATGCTAATGACTCAATTTTGAAGTATTTATTCTTTTTACATTTCTGAAATTGATTTGGTGAACCTCTTCATTACAAGCCTGTACAGGATTAGTTGTTAGAAACTTTTAGCAATGTTTTTGGACACTGTTTGGTAGGTGCAGATATTATATTGTTGTTTCAAATCTCCACGTAGAGCATATCATGATAGTTCCAAGAAAAGTATCTTTGCCCAGTCCAGTGAATATTTTAAGCTGCTTGAAAGGTTTCAATAAAGCAAATATCAGTAGTTTGTTTCTGCTAAGGTAAAAGTGAAAAAATGTTTTTTTTAAATAATCAGAAATCATCATATAAAGCAGGAGGATGTTTAGTCTGTATGGTTCTGTTTGTCCCTGCCCCCTTACCTCTATACTTTCACTGGAAGGCAGAAAGGGATGGTGTGGGTGAACAGACTGGGGGGGTCACCTCCCGTGCTCTCAGGGGCACTGGATGTTGCAAAGTTGACTGTGGGAGGCACCCCGGGATACAGGCTGAGCAGTGGCCATGTGAGGTGAGGGATAGCACATTCGTGTGTCTACATGTCCAGATTGGTGTGCTTTTGGAGTGGGCTGCTGGACGCCCCGCACTTGCCAGGGGTTCGATTGGATCAGTTGTCACTCCAAGAGCCAGAGCAGATGGATCTGACACAGCCTGCAGCAGCACAAAGTGATGGAGCAATGGTGGAGTACATGGACAACAGTGATGGAGCAATGGTGGAGTACATGGACAACAATGCCTGTCCAGTTCCAACCCAATGCCACTGCCCAGGGCTTTTATGGCCAAGATAAGATCCACAATTTTAACAATTTTGAACTTGAAGGATACAAGATGATGCTGGAAATGTTATTATATACTAACTCAGAGTAATGTGATAATCTTACTTTCTTATATTTGAGTATGATTGTGCCTAGGTATATTGTAAGATTTTTACTGAACTGTATGCACAAAAGGATATTTCACTGTGACAAGTACCATTCCACAAACAGTACAGCACTCTTACTGCCTCTGCATTTGTGGTTGAACCCAAAATCGTCTGGCTCATAGATGAGAATGCTTCTTCTGAGCTAAGGTGACGGTCTAAAAAGATCATTTTGATCATAGCCCTTGCGATGACTACCTGAAGTAGATCCATGTCCCATATGCTTTTCTTTAATGGAATGTTGTGTCGTTTGCCTTATCAATAACTATATCAGATGAGAATAAACAAATGGAAGTTGAAAGATGTAAAACAGTGAAATGTGATCTACGGAAGACTAAGAAACAAATCCATAACATGGAAAAGTCACAGCCATAACATGGAAAAGTGGACTAATCAAAAGCAATGGAAAAACTCAGACCATGACCCAGTGAGAAGTGGAGTTTGGAATTGTCAGCAGATGGAAAATGATTCACACTTGTTTTATTTTACCGTTGATTGCTTTCCATCTCCAGTCTGCATTTGTACAGTGCAGGTAACATATAGGGGTAGCCAACTAAAATGTAGCGACTTTCTTCAGCGCTGCAGTTATTGGAAAATCACCGTGAGGGGATATTTCTCAAATAGATTTGTTGCCTTTGCTCCCTGTTGGATGGCATGGAAATGTTTGTAAAAGGTGTTATCAAATAAAACTTGACATAGGATTGCTATTCTTCCTTGCTTCTGGAGACTGGTAATGTGGTTTAGTTAAAATAAAAAGAACACTTAAAATCTGAAATAAAAGCTAAAAGTGCTGGAACCATTCAGTAGATCAGGCAGCATTTGTGGAAAGGGAGACAATTAAAAGTTCAGGTCTAGGACCTACACTTTGGTTTACGAATTGCAGTTACATTTGTGAAAGGAAAATTGTTAATTGAGTTTTAATGATTTTTTGTTGATTGGTACCATGTCCCACTGTTCTGGTTTTCGGACATAATGAAACGAGTGTGTTCATGGGTAGCTAGTAAGTTACAATCTTCGGTATACCATAGTGAAGTTATTCCTGGCATATTATACGTCCTGATTTTATTTACACTCCCACTGGCAGTTGAGCCTTCAGTTATTGTGGAACATGGCTGTGGAATTCCCCCCTAAATGATTCGTTGTAGCACTCTCCTCCTTTAAGATGCTCTTCAAATGTAACTTTTAACCAAGTTTTGTTCAACTTCTCTAATACATCATAGAAAAGTACAACACAGGATCAGGCCCTTTGGCCCACAATATCTGTGCCGAACATGGGGAAAAGATAAACTAATCTCATCTGCCTGCACAGAACCTCACTATTGCTCCGAAGAAATGTCAGCTGCCATTTCTCCGCCCATTTCTGAAGATGTCTATATCCTGTTGTATGCTTTTTTGTTTTAACTTGCACTTTTAGCAAATTGGCATCAAGTTGCATTGATGGCAATTTGCCTGGTTTAATTGGGAAGTGATACATTACGTGGCTTTACTTGGTAACCATAGCTTGCATTGGTGCCATTCTCCAAGAGTCTTTATTCCAGTGAGGTGACATTCATTAAAATTCAAATGGGAAATAATATTTTAAGATTTTTAACTATTTCAATAAGACAATAGTTGCTATTTTCTCATGGTATGCAAAGTGTAAAAAAACATGCGTTCAATATTATACAAAGAATTCCAGGAAGAGCTGCAACCTATTTTCAAACTCCTCTTTTGACCCCATAGCAATTCATTCAATACTAAAATTAACATGAGCCCACAGACATAATTGGCATATAACGTAATTACAAAAAGTTGTGACTGACAGAAGGTAAAAAAATAGCAAGTGAGAACTGTTGGGAATGCATTCTGATGGTTGAGTTAAGTAGCGATTGTATACTATAGTATACATCTGATCCTCCCAGCACCTGATCTTAATATGTTTGACATTAATGCAGAGCGACAAAGTTAAAATAAACAGTTACACTTCCTAGCAACAATTTCCGCCATGCCTGGGTTAAAAAATGGATGGGGGAAAAAAAGTGTTTAATAAAATCTGTTTTGATATTACTGGGGTTTTTTCCCCTCCGTATGTGAATAAAAAATACATTTAGAATGTGTAATGTTCAAAGATCGTTAGCTTCAAAAGATATTTAGTGGTTAAGGATGAATCATTGCCTGGTTATATTTGAACAATAGTGGGTCTTTTAACCCGATGCAGTTAACTGAATATCTAGGTCATTTTTAGGGCAGATATTCAGCTGCCATGAAGCCTAGAGAACATTTTGTTTAGTAAGTGCTATTGATCAAGTGTTTCATCACAGTTGAGGTTTGGCATGATAGTTAGAAAGTATGAACAATGATGAGGAATGATTAATCTGTTTGGGTAATGTGGTATTCCACAAAAGATAAGACACCAGCAATGTAGAAGTTGCATCTGTTCCTTTAATTCTTTGTGTAATATTGAATTTGGAAATATGCTTCTATATGATCATTGACAGCAGTTAGGAATTCTACCAACGTAGATATAGGAATTGAGTTAATTGTTTGCAGAAGCAGTTTTACTGTTGGATCTATACTCCACTCAGAGTGCATTTGAATCCATGCAATGAATTATGAAAGCTCTTTTGTTTCCTTTTTCGTATCTAAGAGTTGAAAATTAATAATAGCAGCACCCTGCAGTTGTTTATACTTAACCAAAATAGAGGTAAAACATAGTTGCAATGCGCTGATAAAAAAATCTACCCTTTTAAAGCAGAGTATTTAACAGAGTAATAGTAGTAGAGTATTTTTGAAGAGTAGTAGTGTGCAATTTTGTTCCCTTAGTGTACTGTGTGTATGTATAATTAGTGTGAGGTGCTTATTAAGATTAGGTTTAGGTTTATTATTGTCACCCAAACTCAAGTACAATAGATAGAGCAAAGAGGAAGATACAGAGTGCAGAATATAGTTCCCAGCATGTTGGTGCATCAGTTCTACAGACAAAGTCTAATGTCTGTAATGTGGTAGAGGTAAATCGGATGTATTCAAGCTTATGGAAGGGACCGTTCAGCAGCCTGAATAATTGAGGGAAAGAGCTTTTCCTGAGTATGGTGGTGCACAGTTTCAAGCTTCTGTATCTCCTGCCGAACGAGAGGAAGGAGTAGGAGGAATGACCGCAGTGGGACAAGTCATTATGAATAAAACGGTGCATAGATGTGGCATTGTGGTAGAGTGAAAAGCATTTTCCTTCCACAGAAAATAGTTATCTTTCACTCCAATAGTCTTGTTCATCAACATGGGGTGATTGTCTTATTGATGCCTCAAGGTTGTTTGGTAAATGTTGTTGGTGGGAAGGCTTAGTTTCATCAGGGATAGAGTATAGAATGAGTAAAAGGTGGATGTGCAAGATTTGCTCCTAATTGCCCAGAGTACTCTCAGTCAGAACAGGAATGCAATAGGGAAGAAGTATAGTTGAGATTTGCCCTCCTCTCGCTCTAGAGATGGTAATAGTTTTACAATTGTTTAAAAAAGTTTTTAAACTGCACTTATACTACTGAAATCAAGCATTGAAATGCATTGGTAGATTGAAAGCAAACTTAATATTGTGAACTCCCTATCATCATGCTGCTGATACTGAATGTAATCTAGATACCTTTAACAATGGATTTTACAGATTATTTTGGAATTAAATATAGTACTGTACATATGAAAAAAAAGAATAACTAGGTGTTTCAGGGATGGGTGTAGGGCCAGGTCTGCTATGTGTCTGTGACGATGATAAGAGAATTGCCATTGATTAAAGCTCTCAGGGAAGCTGTAACTGATGTGCGCCATGACCAGCTTCACAAAGCAGTTCAAAATGGTGGATGTCGGGACCGCTGAACTCTAATCGTTAAAGTGTGCTGCCGTTTTTTGACATTGAGATGATGTAGTCATCTTAATACCGGTGGGATTTCGGATTGAAGTAGTGAAAGGCTAAATATATCTGTGAATACCTCTGCCAGCTTGTCTGTACAAGTTTTGAGAACATGGCCAGGAACTCCATCTGAAGCAGTTGCTTCCTACTCTCAGGAAGGTCGATCTGATTTGCAGCAGTGATCATGGATAAAGGTACTCCCGAGGCTGTTGAGGCGGGTGATGTTGTTCCACTGACCTGTTCAAAATGAGCATAGACTGCATTGAAAGCGCCGTGGAGGGCTGTGCCAACAATTCTGTCCAATTTTGCTTTGCAGTCCATTATAGCATTGCAAGCTTTGCCGCAATCGACGAGTGGTTGCCTGAGTAAATTGGACTCTAGCCTGGTCTGGAATTTTCCTTTGGCATCCCTGAAGGCTTTGTGAAGATTATACCCAGATTGTGTTTTTTTACAGGTTTGGATCATCCAATTTGAACACCTCAGACTTGGTTCTCACCAGCGAGTGGTTCTCAAAGTTCATCCATGGCAGCAGTGGTGCATTAATGTACGTTGGCCGTTGTGTCCTTGAATATGGATGGTTCATACTTAATACAATCGTGTAATTTGTGGAAACTTGTCTGTTTCTTCAGATTGCCACTGAATGACTTTCTGTACCAGATCCTTACACTTCTGTTTCTGCTTGGGAGTAAAAACACAGTTAGGTGGTCAGGCTTTCCAAAATGTGGGTAAAGGATGCAGCAGCAGACATCTCTGGTTGTGTAACAATGACTGGGATGTCTGATAACATAGTATCAATATTGATAGTATTTAATAGCATACTCTTGAGGTTGGCCTGATGGAAGTCCCTGCTTATGATGTCAGAGTATTTCATTTCAAGGCTATTGGTAGCAATGCATACTTAATTTGTGCAAGGTTCACGTCAGCGTGGGGTGGGATGTTAACTGCAGTTAAGATAGCTGGAATGTATCCTCGCAGCAGATAGTAGAGGCAGCATTTCACCGTCATGAAAAACTGAAATGCATATATTGGGAAAAGAATGCTGACGTGACTTCTGAACAAATCTGGATCTATAACGATTGTGCTTTTGTTATATTTATTAAAAAGCACTCTGCCCTATACTTGCGCATTAGATATCCGATTCTTTAATAAATGGTTTACTGAAAGTTTAATTTACTGTATTTCCAGTTTTGTACTAGTTAAACGTAAGTGTTGACACACCTGGAGCTGAATGGACGTTTAAAACCAAATGGTTTCAACTTCACTCATAATAGCCCCTGAAGCCAAAATAAATATGCATGAGATCTGGTAAATTGATTTACTGAGGTTGATTTGGCAGCTGAAGGAAAACTGCGTTTTATGTTCCCATTGTTTTGAAATGCTTGGAATACAACTATGATGGCATATTGTTTTAACATTCTAACACTTTCGTTGAGTGCTTATCCTGGGCTTATAGCACAATTATTTTGTGTTTTAATAGCAATGGACCTCTTACCTACATGCACCTTTTGTGCAGTCATTGAATTTACAGTGCCCTCCATAATGTCTGGGAAAAAGACCCATCATTTATTTATTTGCCTCTGTACTCCACAATTTGAGATTTGTAATATTAAAAAAATCACATGTGGTTTTTGCACATGGTCAGATATTAATAAAGGCAATTTTTATACATTTTGGTTTCACCATATATAAATTACAGCAGTGTTTATACATAGTCCGTCCATCCGTTCCCCCCCCCCTCCAATTTCAGGGCACCATAATGTTTGGGACATAGCAATGTCACATACATGAAAGTAGTCATGTTTAGTATTTTGTTGCATATCTTTTGCATGCAATGACTGCTTGAAGCCTGCGATTCATGGACATCACCAGTTGCTGGGTGTCTTCTCTGGTGATGCTCTGCCAGACCTGTATTGTAGCAATCTTTAGCTTCTGCTTGTTTTGGGGGCTAGTCCCCTCCAGTTTTCTCTTCAGCATATAAAAGGCATGCTCAATTGGGTTCAGATCGGGTGTTTGACTTGGCCACTCAAGAATTGACCATATTTTAGCTTTAAAAAAACTCCTTTGTAGCTTTAGCACTATGTTTTGGATCATTGTCTTGCTGTAGAATGAACCACCGGCCAATGAGTTTTGAGGCATTTGTTTGAGCAGAAATTATGTGTCTATACACTTCAAAATTCATTTAGCTACTACCATCAGCAGTTGTATCATCAATGAAGATAAGTGAGCCAGTACCTTCAGCAGCCATACATGCCCAGGCCATAATACCCCCACCACCGTGTTTCACAGATGAGGTGGTATGCTTTGGATCTTGGGCAGTTCCTTAGATCCTCTACACTTTGCTCTTGCCTTCACTCTGATATAAGTTAATCTTCGTCACATCTGTCCACAAGACCTTTTTCCAGAACTGTGGTTGCTCTTTTAAGTACTTCTTAGCAAACTGTAACTTGGCCATCCTATTTTTTTGGCTAACCAGTGGTTTGCATCTTGCAGTGAAGCCTCTGTATTTTTGTTCATGAAGTATTCTATGGACAGTGGTCATTGACAAATCCACATCTGACTCCTGAAAAGTGTTTCTGATCGTCGGACAGGATATTTCGTTATTATAGAGAGAATTCTTCTGGCATCAGATGTGGAGGTCTTCCTTGACCTGCCAGCCCCTTTGCGTTTCGTAAGATCACCAGTGCTCTCTTTCTTCTTAATGATGTTCCAAACAGTTTGGCTGATGTCTCTGAACAGTTTTATTCTTGTTTCTCAGTCTCATAATAGCTTCTTTGACTTTCATTGGCATAACTTTAGTCCTCATAAACATAGAAACATAGAAATTAGGTGCAGGAGTAGGTCATTCGGCCTCAACTACCCTCTGTGGCAGAGAGTTCCAAAGACTCACCACTCTCTGTGTGAAAAAAGTCTTTCTCATCTCGGTCTTAAAGGATTTCCCCCTTATCCTTAAGCTGTGACCCCTTGTCCTGGACTTCCCCAACATCGGGAACAATCTTCCTGCATTTAGCCTGTCCAACCCCTTAAGAATTTTGTAAGTTTCTATAAGATCCCCTCTCAATCTCCTAAATTCTAGAGAGTATAAACCGAGTCTATCCAGTCTTTCCTCATAAGACAGTCCTGACATCCCAGGAATCAGTCTGGTGAACCTGCTCTGCACTCCCTCATGTTGATATACAGCAATTAAAGTTTCCAAAGGTGATGGAAAGACTGGGGGAAAGACTAGGTGCTGAGAGCTCTCGTATACCTGCATTAAGGAGGCAATTAAACACACCTGAGCAATTACAAACACCTGTGAAGCCATTTGTCCCAAGCATTATGGTGCCCTGAAATGGGGGATTATGTATAAACACAGCTGTAATTTCTACATGGTGAAATCAAAATGTATTAAAATGGCCTTTATTAAAACCTGACTGTGCACTTCAAGTTCTAGTTCAAATTTATTTGTCACATGCACCAAAACGTGCAGTGAAATGTAATTTACCATGCAGCGTTACAATTAAAAAAGGACACAATATACAACATAATTCAACACAGACATCCACCACAGCATTCTTCACTGTAGTGGAAGGCAATACAGTTCAGACAGTCCTCCTCCTCCCTTGTTCACCCATGGTCAGGGCCCTGCCCTCCGTAGTCGCCGCTACGGATGGCCCGATGTTCAAGCCATCTGGTCGGAATGGTCGGAACAGCAACATTGGGATAGGTCGAGCACACTCCGCGGCTCAGAGCTCCCAAATCGCCCACCTTCTTACCAGAGACCGCAGCTTCCAGATGTTGTAGGCCACTGGCCGGCAGTCGGAGCTCTTCTCCGCTGACCCCTGGTGAAGAATCGTCCGCTCCACGATGAAAGGTCCACTCCATGTCTGCCGCCAGAAGCTCCACAATGTTGTAGGCTGAAGGCCAGCGGTCGGAGTGCTTCTCCGGCGACCCGTGGCAAGGGTGTCCACGATGTTAAAGTCCCCGCTGCGCCGCCGCTGAAGCAATGGGCCAGACCATGGGCCTGACTCCGGAAAAGGCCGCACCAAACCAGCTGTAAGGCCGGGAGAAGAGGGGCGAAGAAGCGACAAGGATGAAAGTCGCATCTCCGTCAAGGTAGGTGCCTGAAAGCTGTTTCCCCCTATTCCCCACCACCACCCCCCACACAAGACATACAGAGAAACACTAAAACATACTTTTGGTCATACTAAAAAAAACGAAAATAGTCGAAACAATGAACCCGCTGCAGGCGAAGCAGCTGACTCGTAGTGCCACCGGAACCAAAAGCTTTAACCACACGTGTAGATTAACCCTTGTTAACCTTTATCAAGTGTAATCTCCTCATCCTGGAGTAATTGATTTATTACCTTATCATTCAGGATGCCATTTACGAGTCTGCCGCGGATGAGCACATCGCGGTCTTGGAAGTGGCATCTGGATGCAATGCTCTTGAGGGAACCAATGTATGATTCAATCGTTTTGCCCTCTTGTTGGCTGCGGGAAAAAAAAACTTGTGATGCTCCATGATAACTTTGGTGGGAAGTTGGTACAGGTCTCTGAACTTTCGGAGGAGGCAGGCCGGGTCTCTGATGGACTCTGCTGGAGTCACAACATGTGTTACCAAATCAGTATGTTCCGGGGCATAGTAGAAATCCTATGCCCACAGGGCAGCCCCTGTGCCCACCACATTGAGGAGAATTATCGCAACGGTGTGGGGTGCAGCTGTAGGGTGGGCTTCATCAATGAAAATCCAGAATTCCACCTTGAAGATGCGCCATCGTTCAGCAAGATCACTGTGGAATATCTGGTCTGGGTAAAGAACTATCCATTTTCGATGTAAAAAAATAACTAAAATAAATTCAGGCAAAATAGTTAGAGAAGTGATTCAAGACTCTGACATCATGTTTATTGGTGGCTCAATGAATAAAAACACCTTCATGATAAAGTCCAACTTTATTTCATCGAGTACACTAGAGCATTTCAACAGTCAGTTGCTGCTTTCTGACTTTTTTTCTATTTTTCGATAATACATTTTTTCTATTACCAGTAGTGCATCCGTGGATAACAAGGGAAATCAGGGATAGTATCAAAGCAAAGGATGATGCGTACAAAGTAGCCAGAAAAAGCAGCATACCAGAGAACTGGGAGAAATTCAGAGACCAGCAGAGGAGGACAAAGGGCATAATTAGGAAAGGAAAAATAGATTATGAAAGAAAACTGGCAGGGAATATAAAAACTGACTGCAAAAGTTTTTATAGATATGTGAAGAGAAAGAGATTAGCTAAAACAAATGTAGGTCCCTTGCAGTCAGAAACAGGTGAGTTGATCATGGGGAACAAGGATATGGCGGACCAATTGAATAACTACTTCGGTTCCGTCTTCACTAAGGAAGACAAATAATCTGCCGGAAATAGCAGGGGACCGCGGGTCAAAGGAAAAATTGAGTGAAATCCAGGTTAGTCGGGAAGTGGTGTTGGGTAAATTGAATGGATTAAAGGCCGATAAATCCCCAGGGCCAGATAGGTTGCATCCCAGAGTACTTAAGGAAGTAGCTCCGGAAATAGTGGATGCATTAGTGATAATCTTTCAAAACTCTTTAGATTCTGGAGTAGTTCCTGAGGATTGGCGGGTAGCAAACGTAACCCCTCTTTTTAAGAAGGGAGGGAAAGAGAAAATGGGGAATTACAGACCAGTTAGTCTAACATCGGTAGTGGGGAAACTGCTAGAGTCGGTTATTAAAGCTGGGATAACAGCACATTTGGAAAGTGGTGAAATCATTGGACAAAGTCAGCATGGATTTACGAAAGGTAAATCATGTCTGACGAATCTTGTGGAATTTTTCCAGGATGTAACTAGTAGCGTGGATAAGAGAGAACCAGTGGATATGGTGTATCTGGACTTCCAGAAGGCTTTCGACAAGGTCCCACATAAGAGATTAGTATGCAAACCTAAAACATACGGCATTGGGGGTTCAGTATTGATGTGGATAGAGAACTGGCTGGCAAACAGGAAGCAAAGAGTAGGAGTAAACGGGTCGTTTTCACAATGGCAGGAAGTGACTAGTGGGGTACCGCAAGGCTCAGTGCTGGGGCCCCAGCTATTTACAATTTATATTAATGACCTGGATGAGGGAATTGAAGGCAATATCTCCAAGTTTGCGGATGACACTTAGCTGGGGGGCAGTGTTAGCTGTGAGGAGGATGCTAGGAGACTGCAAGGTGACTTGGATAGGCTGGGTGAGTGGGAAAATGTTTGGCAGATGCAGTAAAATGTGGATAAATGTGAGGTTATCCACTTTGGTGGCAAAAACAGGAAAGCAGACTATTATCTAAATGGTAGCCGATTAGGAAAAGGGGAGATGCAGCGAGACCTGGGTGTCATGATACACCAGTCATTGAAAGTAGGCATGCAGGTGCAGCAGGGAGTGAAGAAAGCGACTGGTATGTTAGCTTTCATAGCAAAAGGATTTGAGTATAGGAGCAGCGAGGTTCTACTTCAGTTGTACAGGGTGTTGGTGAGACCACACCTGGAGTATTGCGTACAGTTTTGGTCTCCAAATCTGAGGAAGGACATTATTGCCATAGAGGGAGTGCAGAGACGGTTCACCAGACTGATTTCTGGGATGTCAGGACTGTCTTATGATGAAAGACTGGATAGACTCAGTTTATACTCTCTAGAATTTAGGAGATTGAGAGGGGATCTTATTGAAACGTACAAAATTCTTAAGGGGTTGGACAGGCTAGATGCAGGAAGATTGTTCTCGATGTTGGGGAGGTCCAGGACAAGGGGCCACAGCTTAAGGATAAGGGGGAAATCCTTTAAGACCGAGATGAGAAAGACAGAGAGTGGTGGGTCTCTGGAACTCTCTGCCACAGAGGGCAGTTGAGGCCAGTTCATTGGCTATATTTAAGATTGAGTTAGATGTGGCCTTTGTGGCTAAGGGGATGAGAGGGTATGGAGAGAAGGCAGGTACGGGATACTGAGTTGGATGATCAGCCATGATCACATTGAATGGCGGTGCAGGCGCGAAGGGCCGAATGGCCTACTCCTGCACCTAATTTCTATGTTTCTATGTAAGAAGAACAGAAATGATTGAGCATAAAAGAGATCAAAGAAACAATCAGAAAACCCATTGGATAGAGTATTGGAGTTTCATTATGCAATTAGGCATCCGGGATTTCTGTTTACCCAAATGATTATCTGTCCTTCTGAGAGCATTCCTGATGTGGACCAACAAAAATAAAAGCCGACAGGTTGGAAATTTGGCCTTTATAACTTGAGCTAAATGCGCAACATATTAGCAGCTGTGCGTTCTGCCATATTTCCCGTGCTGCTTTGACTTCAGTGGAACTAAATCTTGAATTCAGAGTACATTATGCCGGTGCATTTGGCATACGTAACTGAGATGAATTTTCCATCCTGTCACATAAATCAAACGTGACACGAATGTAGAAAATGCTTTTAATAGTACACAGCAACAGAATAAGGCCAAAATCCAGAAAATCTGGTGACCTCAAAATAAAACCTTGGGATCCTCTAGGCTCGGGAGTTCTGCTTGAAACATATGGTGTATATTGATCTTTAATGAGATTATGGGATCATCCCTGAGCCAAATGACTGATTTTGCCATAAAAGAGTCAAATGTATTTCATTGTTGTGCAAATAACAGAACTTTGTACCAAATGTCGATGTTCCACACACTTCCACTATTTTCCCAACATCCCATTTGTCTCGACTGGGCATGTTGGGAGGACAGAGAACACAAACCTGCTCATCTGTCTTGAAAGTAGCTCTCCTTTTTGTGGGAGTTAAAATGGCGTGTTTAACTGAACTGTTTTTGCTAAACTCTCAAGGGCAAATTGGATTGAACTAAACTCAGACGTATTCTTAGCCTTCTCTTCATCAACAGTTCTGCAGGTGTGTTGTGTGGTTCTGTACTTCAGCAAGAAACTAGCCAAACAATGTTTCATGCTGAGTTTTGAACTACCCTGCAAAACCTGCTTCTTGAGAGCATCTTTGACAGCTCTAACTGACCTTTCCGCCGCCCCATTGGAGGCTGGATGGTACGGGGGAACAAGTGTGTGTTTTACACCATTCCGCTGCATGAACTCTTTGAACCGTTCTGAACGAAACTGAGGCCCGTTATCAGAAACAAGTTATCTGTAAACCATGGCATGCAAAAATGGATCTCAACTCATCTATGGTACGCTCAGTAGTAGTGCTTGACCTCATATGCTTAACCTCAGTCCATTTGGAATGACTATCTACTAGTACCAGAAAGTAATCATTACACTTTTCACAAAAATCTACATGAACTCTCTGAAATGGTCTACTTGGCCATGACCAGGGTTGCAGTGGTGTTTTTGGTGGTTTGCTCTGGCAATTTTGGCAGACGTTAACTACATTTGCTCACCAGTGACTCTATGTCACTGGCAATATCAGGCCAATACACAAAACGTCTGCAATTAACTTCATGCTTACTATGCCAGGATGTTCAGCATGAAGTTCATTCATAATTTTGTTTCTCAAAGACTCTGGTACAACCCACTCTGTAACCCCCACTTAATGCATCCCTGCTCACATGATAATTCATGGCGTCGATTATGGAAAGGCTCTGAGTTCAGAACTGAATTCAATGCACTACGATTTCAGTCCAACCGTTCAATGTCTGTTCATAGACCCACTTCTGCACAATGTCTTTCTCCGTTTCTGCTGCAATTTCTGTTGCAGTCACCGGAAGGCCTTCATCTACAACTTGCAGTGTGTGGATTGAGTTCTCACCTCCCAAGTCAGAGTTCTCATGGGACAACCGGGACATTGCATCTGCAACTGCGTTGCATTTGGAGCTTCTGTACTCAACCTTGTAGTCATACTGGGACAGCAACATTGCCCAGCACTACATCCTTGATGCCGCCAAAGATCACTAGCAGTGGCTTGTGATCAGTCATAAGGGTGAATGGTCTGACGATAAGAAACTGATGGAATTTCTTGTTTCTGAACACGATGCTGATTTCTATCTGTGCATAATTGCGTTCACTCGGTGAAAGGGTGCGGGATGCAAAAGCAATAGGCTTTTCCTGTCCGTCATTCATTACGTGGGAGATCACTACACCTACACCATAACTTGAAGCATCACAAGCAAGTTTCATCTCGCGTGTCGAATCGTAGTGAACAAGGAGTTTGTCACTTGTCAAGTTTTCCTTGCAGATGTCATATGCACGTTGCTGTTCCTTTCCCGACGTCCATTTCACATCTTTTTGTAGCAGATGATGTAGTGGCTTTAGCACAGTTGCTAAATCTGGAAGGAATCGTGCATAGAACTGCACCATCCCAAGGAATGATCATAGCTCTGACATATTGTTGGGTTTTGGAGCATTCACTATTGCTTCCACATTCGCCCTCACAGGGCGAAGTCCATTGGTATCTACTTTGAGTCCAAGATAAACCACCTCTGACTGCGCAAATACACATTTACTTTGTCGCAGATTGACGTTGTGGCAGTACAGTCGTGTGAGAACTTGCGCCAGGATTTCCCGATGTTCTACCATGTCCTCTGTGAATATCAGTCGGTCATCCTGGTTGCATACACAGTGTGGAATACCATGTAACATTTTGTCCATGACAGACTGAAACATTTTTGGGGAGGATTTCACACCATAGGGCAGCTTTGTATATGAATACTAGCCTTTATGTATGTTGATAGTCAAGTACTGCTGACTTTCCTTGTTGACATTGAGTTGGGCATAAGCGTGAGACAAATCCAGTTTAGTGAAGACTCTTGCTCCGCTAAGATCTGCGTACAGATCTTACGAGGTTGGTAACGGTTATTGTTCGTTATCAACGGCTTGGTTGATTGTGACTTTGTAGTCACCACAGTCGAACAGTTTTGTCGGCCTTGGGTACAGCCACAATTGGCGTTGCCCAGTTACTCTGGTCTGTCTTCACGAGTACTCCATTCCGTTCTAACCTGTCGAGTTCTTCCACCACTTGTTGCTTTAGTGCATATGGTACAGGTCTTGGTCAACAGTACACAGGTCTAACATCTTGCTTAAGTCGAATGTGTGCAGAGTACCCTGTTATTCCCGTGTAACTGTCAGCAAAAATCTTTGCATGTTTGCATATGATGTTTTCAACACGTGATTTGGACGAATCGATGCTGGAAATGTTCTTCCAGTCTAACTCTATTCTGCTCAGCCAATCCTTTCCAAGGAGGGTTGGTTTATTTCTGTAGCTGGCCACTATGATGGGCAGTGTTGCTGACTGACCATTATGCTGAACTTTACAGTTCATTTGTCCATGTGGATTAACTGTTCTTTAATCAATAGTTTAGTTTGAAAGTCTTAATCGATGTTGGTTGGTCTGAAGAAGGGTCTCGACCCGAAACGTCGCCTATCTCCTTCGCTCCTTAGATGCTGCTGCACCCGCTGAGTTTCTCCAGCTTTTTGTGTAACCCTTGGTTGCATAAATGGTGTGCAACCCAAGTTCATTTCCATCTTGTTTCATCTCCAAGTTGTGAACTCCTCTCTGGTGTTGTCGCTTGTTTCCCACAGGTTGTTTGTTTCCTGTTTTAAGCTTGGCCCGACATGCTGAGGCGACATGGCCTTTCTTCTGGCAGTTATAGCACTTGGACATTTTGAAGTGACAAAATTGGGATGAGTGATTACCGTTGCAACGATAACAACTGGCTGAACTCGGCTCACCGCCATACTTTGGTTTTGTTTTAGTGCCTCTTGCTTAGGCATGGCGACTGTAAACGCCCACTACAGTCTGTGGTGGACGAAACTTGCAAGCATTCTTTGATGCCATCTCCATTGTGGTAGTAATCTTGCATGCTTTCTCGAATGTAAGATCTGGAGTGTTTATGAGTTTGAACTGAATTTGTTCATCAGCTAGACCACAAACAAATCTGTTGCATAGTGCACGTCCGAGAAAAGTTCCAAAGTTACAGTGCAAAGTTACGTTTTTCAAGGCAACAATGCACTAATTGATTGTCTCATTCTACTTCTGGTTTCTAGTGCCAAATATATAGCTTTCTGCAATATCCAGAGGCTTTGGGTTGAAATGCTTCTCCAACTTCTTCATAATGTAATTGAATGGCACGTCTTTTGCCTTTATGGGTGCAAGGAGATTCATGAGGGTGCCGTACACTTCAGGACCAATCTCCATGAGCAGAATCGCTTTCATGCATTTGCATACGGCCTTATTTGTTTCAGTCACTATCTATCCTTCACCACTAATCTACATTATCCATATAGGAGCTGAATGGCTCTCTACTCTTGCCAAAAGTGCCAACGTTTCCGATGTAGCCTGTGAACATCGTGTCGTTCTCTCTTTTTTTTACAAGTCCATTCAAAAACCCCGATTTCCTGTCTGTTCTGGTGTAACAATTCACCTAAAACTTAGCTGTACAAAAGCTTTTCAGCTTGAGGAACTCGACAAAAAAAATCATACAATCCCATGGAAGACATCTTGCCACGTAGATATAACAGAGATAGCTTGACAAACTCTCGACGATTTGTCCAGCTGCTGTTTTAAACTACAGTCCCCTGCATAGAAGGATTTGCAGCCTTTCGTATCCAGCTTCCAAACAACTGCGACACAACTCCGTATTTACTGTTTAAAATGTTAAACAATACAGCGTGTTGCAAAACAGTCCTGCACTATATTTAATGGATAAGTTCACAAACTTTATCCCATCCTCGTCGCCAATTTTGTTATATTCCGGACGGCAGAATGAATAACAACTTACACGCAGTTTGTCAGGATCACGAGAGGGAGATTTATTACCCACCATTCCCTGCTTATATTGAACACTAACTCATGAACATAGACATGACTATGTATGAATGCATTACAATTGAGGAATTAGGAATCAGAGGACATAGGTTTAAGATGAGAGGGGAAAGATTTAATACGAATCTGAGGGGAAATTCACATAGACTATAAGTGGTATTTAGAACCAGCAACCAGAAGTAGGTGGGGCAGGTACTAGAACATTTATAATACATGTTGACAGCTACATGAATAGAAAGAGTTTAGAAGGATTTGCGCAAACATGGAGATGTGAGACAAGCGTAGATGGGGTATCTTGGTCGGCATGGGCTAGTTGGGGCAAAGGGTCTGTATTACTCTGACATCAAAAACATTTTAGATTATTGATTTTTAACCTATCTTAGTCATAGAGTCGTAGAGTGATCCAGTGTGGAAACAGGACCTTCGGCCCAACTTGCCCACACCAGCCTACATGTCCCAGCTGCCTGTGTTAGGTCCATATCAAAGGTTCAAAGGTCAGTTTATTGTACATTTACCACTTAAGGTACAGTGAAATTTGATCCCTCCAAACTTGTCCTATCCATGTACCGTCTAACTGTTTCTTAAACGTTGGGATAGTCCTAGTCTCAACTACCTCCTCTGGTAGCTTGTTCCATACACCCACCACCCTTTGTGTGAAAAGGGTGATGGGTGTATGGTGGAGAGATTCTGTGCATCTACCTGCTTTATTCCTTTCATGAACTTGTACACTACTTTTTATTTATCACATGGAATTTTTGAGTTTTTTCCAATAGACAAAATAACAATTCAATATACCTCTTCATATAAAAGTGAATAAAAAATACAATAAAAAGACCTATTAAGTTTTTTTACATTTTTGTGGTTTCTCCTCTTTGGTGGTTTTCTGTTACATTACGTTCTTTTTTCAAACCAGTGGTTCTAACTGTACGAATAGGGCTCTGGCTTTAAGAAAGGATAGCAAAGTCATCACTGTTACTTAATACGTCACTTTTAAGAAGCATCAAAATGTTCCAGAAAATGTCCAGCTACCTCGGGTTTGAGTCTGGTCAGGTGTAAGAACAAAATGTAGTCAGCATGGATCGAGCAGGCTAAATCTTCGTAAATAAATATCCTATGGCAATACTGCGTGACAGGGTACAGATAGCTAGGAAAGTATCCGAAGTGCCAGGCAGTTCCCATTAACCTTGCCGGGCTTCACTGGAGCCTTCGTATTCAATCCGAGCCCGAAGGGGTCTTTACTATTGTGTCCAGAAATGATTAAGAGCCAAAAAAATATTGTCCTTCGATTTAATTTTGTACCCAAGCAGACTTGTACATGGAAAGTTCACCTAATAGTTCCCATACGATGCATTTATTTTAAGTTCGAAGTTGTGCCATTTTTCCAGAGATTAGACATGTTTTTAAATTTCTGAAACTTTTATTGAATACATGAAATCTTTGGTAACATAGAAACATAGAAAATAGATGCAGGAGGAGGCCATTCGGCCCTTCGAACCAGCATGCCATTCATTGTGATCATGGCTGATTGTCCCCAATCAATAACCCGTGCCTGCCTTCTCCCCATATCCCTTGATTCCACTTGCCCCTAGAGCTCTATCTAACTCTCTCTTAAATCCATCCAGCAACTTGGCCTCCACTGCCCTCTGTGCAGGGAATTCCACAAATTCACAACTCTCTGGGTGAAAACGTTTTTTCTCACCTCAGTCTTAAATGGCTTCCTCCTTTATTCTAAGACTGTGGCCCCTGGTTCTGGACTCGCCCAACATTGGGTACATTTTTCCTGCATCTAGCTTGTCCAGTCCTTTTATAATTTTATATGTTTCTATAAGAATTTCCCCTCAATTTCAATCCTTCGGGTATTGGGTAGTCCCATTAGCGTATCCAATACTATTTCCCGCCTTATGAAAATTTATTTCAGTTCCTCTACCCCCTTAGATCCTCTGTCCTCCAGTACATCTGGGAGATTGTGTCTTCCCTAGTGAAGACAGATCCGAAGTACCTGTTCAACTCTTCTGCCATTTTCTTGTTACCCATAATAATTTCAGATTCAGATTCAATTTTAATTGTCATTGTCAGTGTACAGTACAGAGACAACGAAATGCATTCACTATGCATGCATAATAATTTCACCCGTGTCTGCCTTCAAGGGACCCACATTTGACTTTGCTACTCTTTTTCCCTTAACATATCTAACGAAGCTTTTACTGTCCTACTTTATATTCCTGGCCAGCTTCCCTTCATACTTCATCTTTTCAGCCCGTATTACCCGTTTTGTTTCCTTCTGTTGTCCTATGAAAGTTTCCCAATCCTCTGGCTTCCGGCTACTCTTTGCTGTGTTATACATATTTTCTTTTAGTTTTATTCTATCCCTAACTTTTCTTGTCAGCCACGGTTGCCTCCTACTCCCCTTATAATATTTCTTCCTTTTTGGAATGAAATGATCCTGCGTCTTCGGAATCATGCCCAGAAATTCCTGCCATTGCTGTTCCACCGTCATCCCTACTAGGATCCTTTTCCAGTCTACCTTGGCCAGCTTTTCTCTCATGCCTTCATAGTCCCCTTTGTTCAACCGCATCACTGACACTTCCGATTTAACCTTCTCCTTCTCAAATTGGTGAAGAAGTAAGACCCTGATTTTCCCAGAATCTTGGTTTTTGCCTTGGTCGACATACCAGCCTCTGTCCAGTACCGTAACTATACTCCTTTGTTGCATTCGGCAGAAACAAAGAACTGCAGATGCTGGTTTATACCAAAGATGGACACAAAATGCTGCAATAACTCAGCGGGTCAGGCAACATCTCTGGAGAAAAAAGATGTGTGATGTTTTGGGTTGGGAAGGGTCCCGACCCGAAACATCACACATCGTTTCTCCGGAGATGCTGCCTGACCCATTGAGTTACTCCAGCACTTTGTATCTATCTCTGCTCTGTTTCATTGTTGCATTTGGGCAAGGTACTTGTGACGCCATTCCTCAAGTATCGTACATAGTTTTGAACCCTTTTGTTTAAGAAAAAATATACAAACAAGAATATAAAGCAGGACAGTAAAAGCTTGTTTAGGTATGTGAAAAGGAAAAAAATAGTTAAGACCAAAGTTGGACCCTTGAAGACCGAAAAAGGTGAATTTATTATGGGGAACAAGGAAATGGCAGATGAGTTGAACAGGTGCTTTGGATCTGTCTTCACTAAGGAGGACACAAACAATCTTCCTGATATAGTAGTGGCCAGAGCATCTGGGGTGACAGGAACTGAAGGAAACCCACATTAGGCAGGATATGGTGTTGCATAGACTGATAGGACTTAAGGCTGATAAATCCCCAGGGCCTGATGGTCTGCATCCCAGGGTACTTAAGGAAGTGGCTCTAGAAATCGTGGATGCATTGGTCATAATTTTCCAATGTTCTATAGACTCAGGATCAGTTCCTGGGGATTGGAGGGTAGCTAATGTTATCCCACTTTTTAAGAAAGGCGGGAGAGCGAAAACGGGGAATTATAGACCAGTTAGCCTGACATCGGTGGTGGGGAAGATGCTGGAGTCAATGATAAAAGATGAGATAGCCGCACATTTGGATAGCAGTAACAGGATCGGTCTGAGTCAGCATGGATTTACGAAGGGGAAATCATGCTTGACTAATCTTCTGGAATTTTTTGAAGATGTACCTAGGAAAATGGACAAGGGCGAGCCAGTGGATGTAGTGTACCTGGACTTTCAGAAAACATTTGATAAGGTCCCACATGGGAGATTAGTGGGCAAAATTAGGGCACATGGTATTGGGGGTAAAGTGCCGACATGGATAGAGAAGTGGTTGGCAGACAGGAAGCAAAGAGTAGGGGTTAACGGGCCCCTTTCAGAATGGCAGGCAGTGACTAGTGGGATACCGCAAGGCTCGGTGCTGGGACCGCAGTTATTTACAATATACATCAATGATTTGGATGAAGGGATTCAAAGTAACATTGGCAAATTTGCAGATGACACAAAGCTGGGTGGCAGTGTGAACTGTGAGGAGGATGCTATGAGAATGCAGGGTGACTTGGACAGGTTGGGGGAGTGTGCAGATGCATGCCAGATGAAGTTTAATGCAGATAAATGTGAGGTTATCCACTTTGGGAGCAAAAACAGGAAGGCAGACTACTATCTAAAAGGCATCAAGTTGGGAAAAGGGGAAGTACAACGGGATCTGGGGGTCCTTGCACATCAGTCTATGAAAGTAAGCATGCAGGTACAGCAGGCAGTGAAGAAAGTGAATGACATGTTGGCCTTTATAACAAGAGGAATCGAATGTCGAAGCAAAGAGGTCCTTCTGCAGTTGTACAGAGCCCTAGTGAGACCACACCTGGAGTATTGTGTGCAGTTTTGGTCCCCTAATTTGAGGAAGGACATTCTTGCTATTGAGGGAGTGCAGCGTAGGTTTACAAGGTTAATTCCCGGGATGGCGGGACTGTCATATGCTGAGAGAATGGAGCACTTGGGTTTGTACTCTCTGGAGTTTAGAAGGATGCGAGGAACTTATTGAAACATATGAGATTGTTAAGGGCTTGGACACGCTTGAGGCAGGAAACATGTTCCCGATGTTGGGGGCCACAGTTTAAGAATAAGGAGTAAGCCATTTAGAACGTAGACGAGTAAACACTTTTTGTCACAGAGAGTGGTGAGTCTGGAATTCTCTGCCTCAGAGGGCGGTGGAAGCAGGTTCTCTGGATGCTTTTAAGAAAGAGCTAGGTAGGGCTCTTAAAAGTAGCGGAGCCAGGGGATATGGGGAGAAGGCAGGAACGGGGTACTGATTGGGGATGATCAGCCATGATCACATTGAATGGCGGTGCTAGCTCGAAGGGCCAAATGGCCTACTCCTGCACGTATTGTCTATTGTCTATTGTCATTGGAGATAGTCCAAACTAATTCCTGGAGCGAGAGGGTTGACCTCTCATGTATCATTAAAGAAATCATGTAATTATTCTTCGGAGTTTATAAGAATGCAGGGTGTTATATTGAAACATATAAAATCCTCTGGGATTATGACACATAGATTTTGAAATGTTCTATTGGTGTGAGTATTTTGAGCAGGGGATGTTTTAATATTAATACTAACAATAATAAAATTAGGGATGGTCATTTAAAACAGAGGCACATGGGAACAACTTGTAGAGGGAGGGGTATCTCTGGAATTCTCCATCCCTGAGTATTGTAGAGGCTAAATCATTGGGGGTATTTAAAGAGGAAGTAAATTAATCTTGAAAGATCAGGGACTTGAGGACCATGGGGAAATGTCGCGGAAGATGAGGTCTGGGGTAGATTAGCCAAGATCTTCTTGAATGGTGGGGAAGGCTTAAAGGGCCGAGTGGCCTGCTCCCACTCCTATTTTGTTCTTATGTATTGCTGTTATTGTGACAATATATTGGCCCTTCCTTCATAGCCGAGCATATGATGCATTCAGTGCATTTCAGTCTGAGAATTTCCAATAATCTCAACTGTTGACTGAGAGGGGGTAAAAATATGTTATATTGCTTTCTTGTTTTAAGATTACTCACATTTGTCTGTCAATACTCACTGAGCATAATGGTTATTAAACTTGTGGGGAAGGTCATCCATTTAACTGGAAGAATATTTTCGTTCTGCTGTTATTGATGAATTCAATTAGATTGCTGTCACTGCCCAGCTATTCATAGTTTTATCAAAATATGTAGTTTATAGTCGGTGGTTGTTTTTCTGACTCTTCTCAGCTAATACATAGTCTGGTGTTGTGTAATCAGGGTTTGGCAGTGGAGACACATAGCTTCCATAATAAGAATTAAAATATATTTACTGAGGGATAATAGTATGATATGTAAATCTTTTGATCTGGATTAATACGTTTGATTTTCTAGATACCTGAATAATTTAGGGGCTTTAGAACTACCATGTTAAATGTTGCCTCCTAGATTTGTATAAGAAATTTACTTTAAGCAGGAATTGATATAATAGTTATAAGATAATTTTACTGGCATGTTTCTTTATCATCTGCTAATGGTTGGCTTTGGAGGCTGGTGTTACATAGAAACATAGAAAATAGGTGCAGGAGGAGGCCATTCGGTCCTTCGAGCCAGCACCACCATTCAATATGATCATGGCTGATCGTCTGCTATCAATAACCCGTGCCTGCCTTCTCCCCATATTCCTTGACTCCACTAGCCCCTAGAGCTCTATCCAACTCTCTCTTAAATCCATCCAGTGATTTGGCCTCCACTGCCCTCTGTGGCAGGGAATTACATAAATTTACAACTCTCTGGGTAAAAAAGTTTTTTCTCAGCTCAGTCTTAAATGACCTCCCCTTTATTCTAAGACTGTGGCCCCTGGTTCTGGACTCACCCAACATTGGGAACATTTTTCCTGTATCTAACTTGTCCACTCCTTTTATAATTTTATATGTTTCTATGAGATACTCCCTCATCCTTCTAAACTCCAGTAAATACAGGTCTAGTGATAATCCCGCCATCCCAGGGATCAATCTACGCTGCACTGCCTCAATCACAAAGATGTCCTTCCTCAAATTAGGAGACCAAAACTGTACACAATACTCCAGATACTATAGGTCTTACCAGAGCCCTATACAAATGCAAAATAACCTCTTTACTCCTGTACTGAAATCCTCTTGTTATGGAGGCCAACATTCCATTAGCTTTCTTCACTGCCTGCTGTACCTGCACGCCAACTTTCAGTGACTGGTGTACAAGGACACCCAGGTCTCGCTGTACCTCCCCCTTACCTAACCTAACCCCATTGAGATAATAATCTGCCACCTTGTTTTTGCCGCCAAAGTGGATAACCTCACATTTATCTATATTATACTGCATCTGAAACGCATCTGCCCACTCACTCAACCTGTCCAGGTCCCCCTGCAACATCCTAACATCCTCTTCACAGTTCGCACTGTCACCCAGCTTTGTGTCATCCGCAAACTTGCTAGTGTTGCTCCTAATTCCCTCTTCCAAATCATTTATATATATGGTAAACAATTGCGGCTCCAACACCGAGCCTTGCGGCACCACTCGCCACTGCCTGCCATTCTGAAAAGGACCCGTTCACTCCTACTCTTTGCTTCCTGTCTGCCAACCAATGGTATTAGGGGTATGTCAATACCCTACCCCCAATACCATGTGCTCTAATTTTAGTCACCAGTCTGCCGTGCGGCACCTTATCAAAGGCTTTCTGAAAGTCTAGATACACTGGCTCCCCTTCATCCATTTTACTTGTCACATCCTAAAAAAATTCAAGATTAGTCAAGCATGATTTTCCTTTCATAAATCCATGCTGACTTGGACTAATCCTTTTACTTCTATCCAAATGCTCTATTATTATCTCTTTAATAATTGACTCCAGCATCTTTCCCACCACCGAAGTCAGGCTAACTGGTCTGTAATTCCCTGTTTTCTTTCTCTTTCATTTCTTGAAGAATGGGATAACATTAGCTATCCTCCAATCCACAGGAACTGATCCTGAATCTATTGAACATTGGAAAATGATCACCAATGCGTCCACTATTTCTAGAGCCACCTCCCTGAGGACCCTGGGATGCAGACCATCAGGCCCAGGGGATTTATCATCCTTCAGTCCCATTAGCTTACCCAATACTATTTCTCGCCTAATAAAAATTTATTTCAGTTCCTCTACCCGCTTAGATCCTCTGTCCTCCAGTACATCTGGGAGTTTGTTTGTGTTCTCCTTAGTGAAGACGGATCCAAAGTACCTATTCAACTCATCTGCCATTTCCATGTTGCCCATAATAATTTCACCCGTGTCTGCCTTCAAGGGATCCCATATTTGACTTTTCTAATGACTTTGACTTTGTTAATCAACCTATTTAGAATGCTCCATCATTGCGTGTCATTAGAATTACATCATTAACAGCAAAGGTTGTATTTACTATTTGCAAAATGATAGTCTGACATTTTTTTCCATTAAGTTGAATGTTGCATTCGTTCCTTGATGAGAGCAAGATTGGTATCCATGTAATCAAGCAAAGCATGTCCACTCATGAAGCATCTTCTAAACGCCTGCAATGAAATTGTTCCACTATATAGTCATAGCAGCACTCAACAGTTCATTATCACTGTGGGATTCCCCAAGCTGATGTAATTAAAATGAATCCACATGCTTCCTCGTTAAACACATTTTTTTTTCAGGATTGCAAAGAATTTATTTAGACAATAAATTTACAAAAATCAACTAATTCCAAGAGTTGAGTTTGCCAACTTATTAAGATTATCTGAGCATTCGTGTACGAGGTAATTATTTGTTTCGAAAGCTTCAATTATTCAGTTTATTCCCCACCTGTGGTGACACTCAGTGGTTAGGCCACTTATTGGGTGAACCCTCGGCCCTCAGACTGGCAGGGTTACGTGACTAGGATTGGCGGGAAGAAGTCGTCACGTGGCTTAGGGGTGTGCCCTGTGAAATATATAGAATTTTGGGAGAACCCTCCCCAGTCGCGTGTAAGCTGTTCTTTGTTCAACTTAATAAAGATCACTTTGTTTAACAACACATGTCTCGCTATATTGGTGACTCCGAAGATCCAAAATGGTTATTTTTAATTTGAAAATGGAAGCAGCCAACACTCAACCCGAAGTTGCCGCCAATCCAGCCCAGCAAAACGCTCTCACTCTTAAGCTGCCCGTGTTCTGGACATTGCAGCCCCAACTTTGGTTTCAGCAGGCCGAGGCCCAGTTCCGCATTCGCCGCATCACGGCTGATGACACCCGGTACTATTATGTGGTCGCGGCCGGTCGCCTGGTCCCTTAACTACGCCCGCCGCTGGCTGCGGACAAGTACGGGGGCTTCAAAGCGCTTCTCCTGTGCACCAACAGGCTCAGCCGTCGGGATCGAGCAGCACGGCCCATGCACATGGGCGGGCTCGGCAATCGCAAGTCGTCGGTGCTCATGAGCGAAATGCTCACTCTGATGGACGGTCATCAGCCCTGTCTCCTGTTGGAACACGCCTTTCTGGAGCAGATGCCGGACGACATCACCTGCTCCTCGCGGGTGAGAATTTTGAAGAACCTCTGCAGCTAGCGGTGCGTGCGCACGAGCTGTGGCAGTCCAAGCAGCAGGGTGGCGATTCGCTCGATCGGGTGTCGGCAGTGCCTTGGAAGGCGTAGCGACCAGGCCCTGTCTCCACCGGGAGCTCGGCTGCACTGCCGCTCCCGGGAGAAGCTGGTAAAGGGAAGTAGTGTTACTACCATTAACGCTGGGGTTCTGCGGCCCGTCAATGTCTTCTGCCCTGCTCTTACCGGGAAATGCCGGGTCCGGCCGCCAATAATCGCTGCGGTGGTTGGCCAGATACACCGCCTCTACGCTTGGGACCGACATTCAGGGACGATGGTTCCTCGTTGATACGGAGGCGGAGGTTAGGCGGGGGTCGACACTAGTTCTGGAAAGCGGGGGCCCTCGTTAACTGCAGCAAATGGCAGCTTCATACGAATGTATAGGGTTTACTCAGTCCCACTCATCTTTGTCTCCTGCCATTTTAACAGGCCGTTCACGGTTGCCGACGTCTCCCAGCCGTTGCTGGATGCCGATTTCCACCGGGCTCAATCCCTGTTGGTGGATGTGAGGGTGTAGCGCCCCATTCGTCTGCCATTTTGTTTTTGTTCCTTTGGGTCTGGGGGGGGGGGGGGGGGTCATGTGGTGCTATCCTGTGGTTAGGCCACTTATTGGGCAAACCCTCGGCCCTAGGACTGGCTGGGTCACGTGACTAGGTTTGGCGGGAAGAAGTCGTCACGTGGCTTAGGGGTGTGCCCTGTGATAAACATAGAACTTTAGGAGAACCCTCCCCAGTCGCGTGTGAGCTGTTCTTTGTTCAACTTAATAAAGATCACTTTGTTTAACAACACGTGTCTCGCTATACACCAACATTTTCTTCCTTGCTCTGATGACACCAACATTTAGGCATTATTTATTCGTTCCCGAGACCATTTAGTCAGGTTACTTGGGCATAACCTAATCGTAAACTTGCCCAGCTTTTACACTACTTTATTGTAATCAGGCTGTTGGTGTTTATGCTCATCTTTGCGCTCAGTATTATTCTTGTAAGATCAGATAACTCAGCCCATACCAGACAACAATGCCGGCACTCTATAAAACATGTTATTTGTCTAATTTGTCCTGTGGTCATTTGAAATTGTGATCAAGGTACAGGGTTTAGGTCTCTCTAGAACCAAATCCAAGAAGAAAATAGACATCCCAATTTTGTAGTGATGATTTTGTTTACGGTAATTAATACGGTGGGGGGGATATTTGATAGTTTGTGGATATACTTAGAAGAAACTTCTCTCTAGCTTTGCAATACATATTCTCAAAATAATGAAAAATGGTGGGCACAATTACTATCTTGATATGCAAGGTGGATTGAAAAAAAAAGTTCTCAATCCTACTAAGAAAAAAAGCTAAATTGATGTACTTAATTTTTTTTTCTGAGACTAACCTTGTAACATTTGTGATAGATAATTTTACATAATGTGACATTTTTTGAAGGCGCACTGGGAGTGAAATCTAAAGTCCGTTGCATAAACATGTCCTAAGAATGAACTGCAAAATACCTTTTCTTACTTTTTTGCTAATCTCCGTCTGTGTAATTTTGACCACATAATTGCATCCTTTACTGTTGAGTCTGCATTTGCAGAACTTAATTGTCATGTATTTGATTTCTACTGATTATTAAAAAAATTAAATGTCAGCGAATCTTTTGGTATAATTACATTCAGATGTCAATAGGTGTTGCATTGTTGAACGTCTGTTCCACAGTTTCAAAGCAATGGAATATTGTTGTACAGAAATTAATACCTGAGTGGAAAAAGAAGTTTGTTCTCTGAACGGGAGCTATTTATACTGTTCCATTGACCGTTTATAAATATCGAGCTGTGGATTCTTTTTTGACAATTGAAAATTGGCTTTATTATTAGAACTATCAAGTTGTTCTGCTTGATACTTGTAAAATAAGAATGACTTGTTTGAAAGTGCATGACAAGTTTAAAAAACAAATTGGGTGAACACGCACCAGAGATTCCATAATTGGTGTTTTCCAGGTTTCCAATCACTGAGTTTAGCCAGAGTTGTGTGGGAAAAAGACAGTGAAAGAGATGTGCAGAATACGAATGGAAGCGTTTCATGAACGAGAAGGCAAAATGTAAGGCAGACAACATCCTCTCCGACACCATTTTGCCTTTATATGATGAGCTTGATACGATCTGGATGGTAGATGTTGTCTGGCTTGATCACAAATGACTTAGAAAACTGATAAAAATTGTTAATAAATTCAAATATGATTCCAATTCATGCTATTCAAAAAAACTGTCATCAAATAACAAAATTATAGGTAATTACTATCCAGACTGTAAACCTGATGCAAATGAATCATCAATGTCTTCAGCTCCACCCGAAGTTTTGTTGTCCTGCTTTCACATTTAATATGATGGAATTAATTATTTTTCTCCCCCTCTTCTCCATTCCTGAAATTCACAAAGCCAAGAATGGTATATCATATCCCAGTTAAAATTGATCTTTAGGGTTGTTAATCTTCATGAAAATAGACTGATCATGACACTATATAGATAGTAAACAAGCAATAAATGTCAGCTTGGACTGTATACTCAAATCTTTTTACTGTTAGTTACACAAAATCAAGTTTTCTGCCTGTTTTTTCTACCAGAGGATTCTTCAGTTCAGGAATTACTCGCATTTGTTGAATAATGGACTAATTAAGGACAGTCAATAGCCAATAGGTGCACGATTAGGCCATTCGGCCCTTCGAGCCAGCACTGCCATTCAATGTGATCATGGCTGATCATCCACAATCAGTACCCCGTTCTTGCCTTCTCCCCATATCCCTTGACTCCGCTATCCTTAAGAGCTCTAACTCTCTCTTGAAAGCATCCAGAGAACCGGCCTCCACCCCCCTCTGAGGCAGAGAATTCCACAGTTTCACAACTCTCTGTGTGAAAAAGTAATTCCTCATCTCCGTTCTAAATGGCTTACCCCTTATTCTTAAACTGTTGCCCCTGATTCTGGACTTCCCCCAACATCGGGAACATGTTTCCTGCCTCTAGCGTGTCCAAACTTTTAATAATCTTATATGTTTCAATAAAATCCCCTCTCATCCTTCTAAATTCCAGCGTATACAAGCCCAGCCGCTCCATTCTATCAACATATGACAGTCCCGCCATCCTAGGAATTAACCTTTTGAACCTACGCTGTACTTCCTCAATCTCAAGAATATCCTTCCTCAAATTTGGAAACCTAGTCATCATGGGTTTGTCTATGGCAGGTCATGGCTTAGGATCTTTTGAGGAGATGATGAAGGGGATTGGTGAGGATTGGGCATGAATGTTGTCTACATAGTAAGGCACTTGACAAAGTCCTTCATGGTAGGCTGATCCAGCAAATTAGGCCGCATGGTATCCACGGTGACTTGGTCATTTGGATTCAGAATTGGCTTACACAAAGAAGACGGAGGATTCTGGCAGAAGGATTATATTCTGACTGCAGACCTGTGACCAGGGAGTTTTGCAGGGATCTATCTGTGCTGGGACTTCTGCTGTTTGTGATTACATATAAACAACTTGGATATAAATATAGATGGGTTGGTTAGTAAGTTTGTACACAATCCCAAAATTGATGGAGTTGCAGAGGAAGGCTTTTAAAGTATACAGTGAAATATAGATCAGCCTCAGAAATGGCAGAGAAAGTTTAATCCGATCAAGGTTTGAGGTGTTGCACTTTGGGAGGTTGAATGTAAGGGGCAGGTATACAGTTAATAGCATCTCATAGCAGCATTGATGTACAGAGGGATCTTAGGATCCAAGTCCTTAACTCCCTGAAAGTGGTGATACAGTGGTAAAGAAGGCATATGAAATGCTTGCCTTCATTGGTCAGATTGAGCACGAGTCAAGTTCATATTGCAGCTTTATCGGTCTTCGGTTTGGCTGTATTTGAGGTATTTTGTGTCATTCTAGAGACCACATTACAGGAAGACTGTGGAGGCATTGGAAAGGATGCAGAAGATGCTTACTAAAATGCTGCCTTGATTAGAGGGAATGAGCTCGGAGAGCTTGGAGCGTCAGAGGCTGATGGGTGTTAAATTATGATGGAGGAATATTAAATTATGAGAGACATAGACAGTAATGTAGACAGTCAGAACTTTTATTCCAGGGTGGAAATGTCAAAGACTAGAGGGCACAGCTTTAATTTAAAAGGGGCTAAATTTAAAGGAAATGTGTGGGGCAAGTTTTTAACCCAGAGAGTGGTGGTGCCTGGAACACTGCCGAGGATGGTGGTGGAGGGAGATACAATAATGGCATTTAAGAGCCTTTCAGATAGACACATGGATGTACTGGGAATGAAAGGACGTGGAGCACGTGCAGGCAGAGTAGATTAGTTTAACCTGTCAATATGTTTACCATGGACATTGTGGGCCAAAGAGCCAGTTCTTGTGTTGCACTGTTCAATGTTCTATTTTGTAAGATGACAATTCAGACTGAATAGAATTACTACAAATGTATTGGATTGTCATTGGATTGTGTGAACTCCATCAGGATCAAATTTAAATTTGTAATGTCCTCCAATTTAAAATGCTAATTTTAAGGGTTTATTTAAGTATACGTACATGAAATCTGATTCATAATCCCACCATGTTTGTGAAAGTGACTACTCTCACTCTTTAGTATTTAGTATTCAGAAATGTCTACCTTAAGGTAAAGTTGTAACTTACGGTAAAGTTCCCTTCCAGCATGATGAACAGACTAGCACAAAGCACTTTACTAATTCATAATTTAAGTTTCCAATTGTCCGATCCTCGCCTTGATCAGAATGTAATAAGCACACTTCAAGGACACTGAACATAAACGCTTTGTCTTACTTGTCTGCCCTTCCTTTACATCCTGGCAACATGTGTCCTCTGACCTTTCTGTCTCCGACTCAGAACGTGATACATTTAAAAATGGCATTTGTTACCATGACATTCCTTCCTTATCAAACATTATCACATTGTAAATTGAACATTCCAACACCATTTAGGATATGGCATTCGTGACTTTGATAACACATCATTTTCACATGTCAATACATCTCATAGTCCTCATATCTCTTTCTCTGACGTTTTGATATAGCCACTGCTAAGGGAGTCGTGCATTCTTTGCTCCTCAATTTGGTAGTCTTGAGTCTGATCCTCCAAAGTCCCAACTTCAGTTTGCTGTGGCCCTGGACTACACCAACGGTGAAACCTTTTCCACAAACGATGTGTTTCTATCATATTTTACTCCTTCTGCCGATTGGAACCTCACCGTATTCCTTTGTCTGGACATCACTGTGTATGGTTGTGGAAAGAAGGGTGTGTCCATTTTGCTCGGACTTTCTCTCCTCACTAGCTCCTTTTCTCCTCGCATTACATCTGATGGTTTAGTACCTCGTCTCCTGTCTTCATCGAGCTTTGATGCCCATTTCTTTACTGCATCATGATCTTTCACTTCTTGATCATTTACCACGTCACTAACCCGGCACCTCTGTCCGGAGTTTCCTTCCAAATAACAATTCTGCCAGTGTTGTGCTGTGTGGTGTAGTTCTATATGCTGCTACATATGATAAGAGCATCTCCTTCCAATCTTTACCTTCTGTTTGGGCAATTCTCATGCTCTTCTCTAGAGATTGGTTCTGACATTCCACTTCTCCATTAGCTAGCCGCCACTTTGGTGCAACTTTGTGATGGTACACATCTGTGTTCTTCATGTAGTCAGCGTCTGAGAAATGAACTGAGACCCATTGTCAGAATATAATGTCGCTGGCAGACTGTGTCTGGCAAAGATTTCCATCAAAACTGCTAGTCTTTTCCAATGTTGTAGACTTCATTATTGAATACTCATAATATCTGCTGTAGTAAACAATCACAAATAGTATTGACTCTCCTAATGGACGTGGACCTAGAAAAACTACAGCAACATCTTCCCATGGACATTTTCAAGGACACTGAACATAAACACGTTGTTTTATTCGTCCGCCATTTCATTTTGGCAACACCCAGGCAACATGTGTCCTTTGACCTATCTGACTCATGGTAACACGTGATACTTTCTAATACGACATCAGTTACCATGACACCAATTGCAGGAAAGATTCTTGTGCTATAGATTTTAGTTACAAAGGAGAAAGTTAATGGATTAGATGATAGCTGGAAAAAAATATCCTGATACATGCCATTATTAGTACATGAAAGATCCAGAAATTCGTGGCAAGTCCTTATGTTTGAGAAATAATACAAATTGCTGAACAATATCTGTAAATCAATTAGCCTTGGTAAAATGGGAACCTCTCAGTGAGTGACAAAAAAATAGCCAGGTTTTTATACAATGCACAAGTTAAATATGCCACAGAAATTCAGGACACCCTTTCCATGGTGTTTGGGCACTTAAAATTAGGTTAATGTTCCTGCAATGTCATTTAACATTGAAGACTCAATGGTAACGAGGCAGCAAATCACACCCTGAAGGAAGTAAATAGCTCTTATTTTTATTTAAAATTAGTGATTTTTCCTCTTTATCTGCCTGCTCGTCCTGGAGTGTCCCAGGGGTGCATGCCTTATGGGCCTATCCCACTTAGGCGACTTTTTAGGCGACTGCAGGAGACTATGCAGTCGCCACATGGTCGCCTTATGTTCGCGGGTAGTTGCCGGGGAGTCGCCTTCATGGTCGCTAGGAGGTCCCGCATTCTGGAAACTAGTCGCGGCCTCATTATGGTCACCACAAATGTTTCAACATGTTGAAAAATTAGCGGCGACTAGAAAGAAGCCGCCATGGAGAGTAGCAAGAATTCTCGTGCCGTAGGTGGGTCGCCAGGAGGTCCTAATGGGTTTCCAGGAGGCCAAAGGTTCTTGGAGGTTCTCGTAGGTTGTAGCCGGTGCTCATTGGGGAAAAAAAGGTAAGCAGTAGTTTTCAGAACCAAGGATAACCGACTAAGGTAATGTTAATGTCTGCCGAGCTTCACAGCCGTGTATTTCTGGCTTCTTAAAAGTTGAGAAAAGTCCACTCCTTCTCCTCCCCCCCCCCTCTTTTAAAGAATTTACTGTACACTGTGCTTTAGCCATCTTCATTACAGGTCCAACCTTCCTGTTCATCGCAGTGTGTGTCTGTATCACCTTGGCTTTGCACCGTGTGAATTTTTTAGACAGCACACTCCCCTCTTGCCCTGTCCCCCACCTGGCGAAGGAAGCGATGTGTTTGTTTGTGTCTGACAGTCGCCGGCAGTCCACTGAAAAATCGCCTAAGTGGGTTGGGCCCATTAGATCTTTGATTGCAACAGGCATGGGTGTATTTCAGTTTTTTGGAGGACTGAAATAGAAGATCCTCTCCACTGCTACAACATTCCAAAAGACCAAAACCATCACCTCTAATTATTATGACATTCTCAGGGTTAATTTTGAAGTGTTTTATTTGGTGTAATGATATGTTTGTCAGTCTGCCACATCCACTCGTGCTGTTGATGTACATTATTAACCTACTTCAAGATCACAGTCCAGAATATGTCTTTAATGGCAGTAATACTTGTGGCATTTATTGTTGTTATTCTTCAAAATTGGGAGCAATTTCTGACATTCAATAATGCACATTTAACCACATAAACTGCTCTCAGTAACACTGTACTAGTCTGCACAGAATCAGTAATTAGGTATTTACTTCAGTTTGTTATACACCAGTCTTGCATCCAAAACTGTTGAACCCACCTCATACAGAGCTAAGCTTGCACTGGAGAAACTACATACCGTTACCAACAGTCTTGAAACAAAGTACCCCAAGGTCTTGATCATAATAGGCAGGGACTTCCACAGGCCAGACTCGGGCACGCACTACCAAAGTACTATCAGCACATCTCTTGTGTGACCAGAGGCCCAAACACCCTTGATCACTGCTACAAAATGCCGACTGTTACATCACCCAACCGCACTTTGGTAAATCTGACCACCTGGCTGGACTGCGTCAGGATTGTCCAATAAAATAGTGAGATTAAATGAGAACTTACCAGTTTGAAGTTTGATCTATATTTTTTGAGGAGTTACGATGAGGGATTACGTGAAGACCCCGCCAGCATGCATTTCGTTGTCTCTGTACTGTACACTGACAATGACAATTAAAATTGAATCTGAATCTGAATCTGAATCTGAGCACGCATGCGCGACATTCTTCAAAGCAGCGGTGTGAAATCATAGATAACAGAGTTGACTAAGATAGTAAGATAAGAGAACCAGCATACCAGTTGACCTTTATAATAGAGGGTTTGGGAGCGGAGGGCAGGTAATCCCATATCGTAACTCCTCATAAAATAAAGATCAAACTTCAAACTGGTAAGTTCTCATTTAATCTTACTATTTTACTTCGGAGTCACGTGAGTGACTGCGTGAAGATTTCAAAGCTCTGTGATTTCATGCCTTGGAACGAGTCCATGCTCACACACTGCCATAATGACAAATGGAGGAAGTATGTTAAGCGTATTTCACACATGAAACTGTGCTGAAAAACAAGAGGGTATTTATTTAACAAATATCAATAATAATACCCCTACTTCGGGGAAATTATAATACAGAACTTAAAATTGTGTCTGCAAACGCCTCGGGCGCGGCCACGGGTTTATTATAGAACTGCTGAAAGGTTTTCTCATTAGCCCAACCTGCCGTTGCAAGGATGTGGTCCATAGGAACTTCCATCATCCTTGCCGTGGATGCAGATGCAGCCCTGGTGGAGTGAGATTTAAAAACATCAGTGTCCACCCCCCGCTGCACCCAATACCACCCTTAGCCATCTTGAAATAGTTTGCACGGTGACTCTGTGATGAGGACGTTTGTGACTTATAAGCAGAGCCCTTTCCATGCCCCTGAGACACTTGGTGACCTCCAGGTAGTGTGAAAGGTGGGTCAATATGCATAGGCGGCTGTCTACGGGGTAAGCCAGGAATCCAACTTGCGGCCAGAAGATCCAGGCCTGGTTTGTTTGACTAACCCCGAATGAAGAAAGTTACCTTATTGTTGGTTATAACCATGGCGTCCATACTTAGCGTTTGTAGGGACTGGACCCGTTGCGCCTTCACGAGTGCCATCAGTATTACCATTTTATATGTCAATTTGGCTAAGGAAAGAGACGTTACTGGTGCCCACCCTCGGAACATGGTTAACACAATGCCAGTATCCCAGGTCTGGGAATATCTAGGCCTGGGGGGATTTGAGTTGAAAATACCCCTCATAAGTTTAGACACCAAGGGGTGAGACCCAACTGAAAGATGATCTAAACCTAGTCCGAGATATGAGGATAGGGCACTCCTGGCACAGTTGATGGCACTGTGGCTTAAACCTTCATCAAAATGAAGGCTCGCCAGGAAATCCAGCACTTCCGTAATGGTGGCTGTGTCATATGTGGTGTTTGTCTTGGTACAAAACACCTCCCATTTCTTGACGTAAGTGAGGTATTGTTTCCTGGTGGACTCCCTGCACGATGCCTTGATGATATTCATTGTTCGGTCCGAAAGTCCAAATTCCAGGAGTGGCCTTTTCAAACCCTGCAAACCAATAGGTTCATCCGGTCATGGCACAGGTGACTCTCCCCTGTCACAGGATGTACCAGTAAACCCGGACGTTTGGGTATTGGAAGGCATGGTTCTGAGACCATGTCCAGTACAACAGGGAACCATGGCTGAGTAGGCCAGTGGGTACAACTAGAATAGCCGATGCAGAGTCTTGTTGAATTTTCTGCAAGACCCAACTGATGAGGCAGAAGGGGGGAAATGCATAGAAAAACAAATCCCCCCAGTGTAGCGAAAAAGCATCCATTGCTACTGCCCCAGGGTCTGGTTCCCATGCAACATATGTTGGTATTTGGTGATTGAGTCTGGATGCAAAAGGTCGATATCTGGTGTTCCATACCGAGCTACGATATCGGCAAACACTTTGTGGTCCAACATCCATTCGGTGTTGTCATTAAACATGCGTGACCTGGTGGCCGCCACTGTATTTAGTTTACCCGGAAGGTAAGTGGCTGATATCCAAATGGTCCTTTCTAAGCACCAGTGCCAGATTGTATTGACCAATTCATCACAAGATATCGACTTAATTCCACCCATATGATTGATGTAAGCCACCACGGTGGTATTATCAATTTGTAGGCGTACATGCAGATGGTGCATGTCCGAACAGTAAGCCTGGAGTCCATGAAATGCTCCCAGCATTTCTAGATGATTAATTCACAGTGCCTGGAGTAAGGTTAATTCATGTGCATTCCATCTACCACCGCAACTGGAGGTGGTATTAGTTGCTCCCCAGCCTTGAGCATTGGCGTCAGTTTGTAGTGTAACCGAGGGGTTTGTGATTGTAATGGGATTAGAGCAATGTCGAGCATTGTCTATCCACCATTGTAATTCGAATTTTGCTTTTGCTGGTAATTGCATTGATCTGTCAAAATGGCCAGCATGGTGTTTGAGTGCTGCAATTTTTGCTCTTTGTAGGTTTTGGTAATGCAAGGGCCCAAATTGTGCAGCTGGGGAGAAAGGTAGCCACAAGCTTCCCAATTACCCTGGCTACTTGCCGAATAGATGGTTTACTGATGCCAGCAAGGCTGTTACATGCTTCTATCAAGTCTGACACTTTGTTCAGTGGCAAAGTGACAGATATGAACAGAGTCAATCGTGAATCCCAAATAGGCCATAGCGGTAGAAGGCATTAATTTGGATTTGTCTGGATGGATGATAAACCCCAGTTTTTTTAAATAAGTGCTCAGTGGCTGAGACAGCCAATTTGGCCAACTCCAAGGTTTTGCCCACGATTAAAATGTCATCGAGGTATGCCATAACAATATGTTTTTGTTTTCTGAGACACGCTAAAGCTGGTTACAATAATTTGGTAAACAGTCTGGGTGCTGATGTTAATCCATTAGGCAGCGCTTTATACTGGCAGAGCTGCCCCATCCAGGCAAATTTCAAATATCTGCGATGATCTTTGTCTATTGGTACTGAATAGTGTGCATCTTTTAGGTCGATGCAAGCCATGAAGTACCTCTTGGAAACTAGTTGTTTGGCAGTAACAAAAGTTTCCATTTTGAAGTGGGCATACTGCACGAAAGTATTCATTTCTGTGAAATCAATAATTATTCGGCATCCGCCCTCCTTTTTATTTTTGGTGAAGATGTTCGATACAAACTCATGAGATTCATTTTTAGTTTTCTCAATTACCCCTTTCGTATGTAGTCTTAAGAGTTCAGCATGACCTATCTTTTCTTTCTGTGAAAGTACAAACTTTCGACTAGGTGCATGCTGAACAGTTAGGGAAAGTTTGTGAACAAATTCAATTTTGTATCCCTGAATACTTTGCAGTATGAAAGGATCAGAAGTTATAGAACTCCATGCATCCCGAAACAAGTGCAGCCGTCCCCCAATCTGTGAAGAAGTTAAACATACAATGTTCCTGAGGCACCCAGACCCACCTACCTCCATGGTTACCGGCGGTGCTGCGTTGGTTTCCTCTGTCCTTGTTTCCTGGGAGGTGGAGGCGCTGTGGTGTGGGGGTGGCGCAACTCCAGGAAGGCCGTGCTGGGGCATGGTCTAAAAAAGACCGTTGGGCAGGCTGGACGGCCTTCGAGCTTTCACTAGCAGGTATTCTGTCGCTGTGGTAGCGTGGTCTGCTAGTGGATGCATAGGGGTGCTGTTGCCACAGGTATGAAGACTTGGTGGCAGCCGGCACTTTTATCATGCCTGTTGCCTTTGCCTCTTCATCGAGGTCTTTTACCTGCTTAGGCAGGTTGTCCCCGAATAGTAGTGTAGGCGGCTGTGCACTGCTGGGTCTGCACAACCCCGCGAACTTGGGGTTCAGTGCAGGTCAGATGACACTCTTTCTGTAACAGTTGATCTCAAACTGAGTGTTGCAGAGGAGTGCCAGAGCATCCTGTAGCTCTTCCGACATCTCCACTCCATTCACTGACCTGGCAACGGCCGTAATCCCAGAAGCCAGTAGTTTTAGGATTTTCTAGAGTTTTACTTCCTGGCTTTTGATGCCAGGGCTCATGTTACCCCAGATGGGGTAGTTGACTGCAGGCACGTTGAAGGAGACACAATTCTCAGGAGCTAGGTATTTGGCTGCGGTGTCATTAATGACCTGTTCCTGAAGTTGATTCGTTGCCATGTAGTTTATACTGCCAACTTCGGCTGCAACGGTAGTCCTTTTTGGGTAGGCATCGCAAATTTTGATACCATGCCCAGTAGCTCCTCTTCTGGCACCCCTAGCATTGGTGTTTCTTCAGCCACACTCCCCCCTTCAGCGTCAGCCCAGTTACATAGAACATAGAAAATAGGTGCAGGAGTAGGCATTCGGCCCTTCGAGCCTGCACCGCCATTCAATATGATCATGGCTGATCATCCAACTCAGTATCCCTTACCTGCAGTCGGCCCTTATCCCTGAATCTCCATACCCCCTGATCCCTTTAGCCACAAGGGCCACATCTAACTCCCTCTTAAATATAGCCAACGAACTGGCCTCAACTACCTTCTGTGGCAGAGAATTCCAGAGATTCACCACTCTCTGTGTGAAAAATGTTTTTCTCATCTCGGTCGTAAAAGATTTCCCCCTTATCCTTAAACTGTGGCCCCTTGTCCTGGACTTCCCCAACATTGGGAACAATCTTCCTGCATCTAGCCTGTCCAACCACTTAAGGATTTAGTAAGTTTCTATAAGATCCCCCCTCAATCTTCTAAATTCTAGCGAGTACAAGCCGAGTCTATCCAGTCTTTCTTCATATGAAAGTCCTGACATCCCAGAAATCAGTCTGGTGAACCTTCTCTGTACTCCCTCTATCGCAAGAATGTCTTTCCTCAGATTTGGAGACCAAAACTGTACGCAATACTCCAGGTGTGGTCTCACCAAGACCCTGTACAACTGCAGTAGAACCTCCCTACTCCTATACTCAAATCCTTTTGCTATGAAAGCCAACATAACATTTGTTTTCTTCACTGCCTGCTGCACCAGCATGCTTACTTTCAATGACTGGTGTACCATGACACCCAGGTCTCGTTGCATCTCTCCTTTTCCTAATCGGCCACCATTCAAATAATAGTCTACTTTCCTGTTTTGGCAGTTCTGACTCCTTATGCTCCCCTGCGAAGAGGGTGAGACATTGGGCAGCCCTGTAACCATACCCCTGCTGTAGCAGGTCACGTTGGAGCAACTGCTCCACCATCCCCTCCATGCGGGATAATCGACCGCTGTCGCTTCCCGCCGGCGGGGTGTCCTCCAGTCCGGACCCAGCCGAGTCTACGGACCTGCCCGACTTCCGGGTGGTTTTGCCGCCAATCCGAGGAGCACCTGCGGGGTGTAGTGGCGTGAAGTCGGGGGCTGCGGTTTGAATCAGCAGCTCTGGAGAACTCGACCACTGCTGGCTGCCCGCTTCGCGGTCCTCAAGCATAGTAGTCTCTGGATTACTCACGGGGCCACATGCTACTGAGGGGAGGAACAGGAAGATATGATCGGGGAATGCATGGCTGAGGGACTGGTTCTGGCAGCAGGGGTTCAGGTTTTTGGACCATTGGGATATTTTCTAGGGTAGAGGTGACCTGTACAAGAGTAACGGATTGCACCTGAATTGGAGGGGAACCAATATCCTTGCAGGCAGGTCTGCTCATGGTAGTCGAAAGAATTTAAACTAGAGTGGCACAAGGGATATTCCAATGCAGGAGTAATGCAGGTGGGAGGCTGGAATGTGGTACAGATGTCAATGACAGCACGTTTAGTGGACAGGATCGGCAGGAGTATAGCAGCAAGCAAGACAAATTTAGTAAGTGGGGAAGGGGATCGGGGGGAAACGTTTTTCGATCTCTTACCTTGCCGGAGATGCGATTGTTTTCCGGATTGTATCTTTGGTCGCTCTGCAGCCCAACATCATGTAACCGGAGGCCTTGCTCGAGACTGACTTTGAGCCCCACAGCGGGGATGTGGACTTATCATCGGAGCCGATCCCTTGCCTGGGATCGACGCTCCACCTGCGGATTTCACTATCTAGGAGCTCGCATTCTCGCGTAGAGACCGATGTCGAGAAGGTCCAAACGACGCAGAAGGTTTCGACCAGCCCCAACCCGTGGTCAGATCGCCCGGCATGGGTGGAGCTGAGATTTTCCCCCGATGCAGGAGTTTGATCACCCCGATGCGGAGGGCCTGACTGCCGGCTACGGGAGCCAAGATCACCCCATCAACGGAAGGCTCGAGGCCCATCGACCGCGGGAGAACAAAGAAGGGAAGAGATGTGGGGAATGTGGAGGAGGCACTGTGGTGGACGTTCATGTTAAAATGTATTTTGTGTGTTTTGTTGCTTTTTATTGGTATGACTGTATGGGAAATCAAATTCCTCGTATGTTGCAAAACATACTTGGCAAATAAAGTATGATTATGAGTTGTACAAGACACTGTTGAGGCCGCACGTGGGAGAGTAGTGTTCAATTTTGGTCACCTGTTGTTGGTCAACATGTTGACGAACCTGTGCAGGTCAAGGATATTTTGCATCTTATTTCATGGAAAGCATTCAGAATTCTTCTCCAGATCAGTGCGTTGAGGATTCAATTTGGGAAAAGGCTGTTTTGGTCCAATAAAAAATGGTTAATTGATAATCGTGCTGTCAAGTGACTTTCGTGAAGAGTGATCAGATAATAGAATTTGACTTGGAATATGATGTAATTTGCTGCTAAACTTTGTCAAATTTAAGTTCTTAAATCTAACCAAAGGAAGCTGCAAAGTGATGAGAAGGAAAACGCTGTGGTTGATAAGAAACAAAAACCTGAATGATGGACAAGCAGTAGTTAACATTAACAAAAAAAGTTGCAAAAATAAATAGTTTAAGGCACAAATATCTAACAGGAAAAGTGATTCATCCATGGTTGGCAGGAAAAGTTGAGGAAGAGGTTTGTAAAGTTCTCAGAAATAGCAGTATGCCTGCGGATTGGAAACATTTTTGAACTCTGCAAAGGCAGTTCAAGAAATTGATAAAGAAAATATGAATTGCACTGATGTGAAAGATAATGACTGGGAATTTTGAATAAACATTTGAAAAGCGAAAGGGAGTTTATAATAAGAAATTAAGAATCAAACAATTACTCTGCATGTGTCTTCAAGGAACATCCAAAACCTGTCGGTAATGATAGAGAATCAGAGTGTAGGTGTGGCAAGAATGAGGAAATATGTAACACCAAAAAAAAGTGGTAGAAAGATTGATGAGCCAGAATAAAGAAGCAGTAGCTTTAGAGAGGGTGAGTATTCTGGTAATCATTTTCCGAAGTTGAATTCTTGTGGATGGAAGAAGTATCAAATGTGACCTTGTGGCGGCTCCTATGGGTTGGGCTATCCTAACGGTCAAACCCCTCGGCAAGGGAATGGTTCAGTCCAGAGGCGGCCCTTGACCAGAGAGTTTAAAGTCAAGGGT
Organism: Raja brachyura; assembly: GCA_963514005.1. The sequence continues at coordinate 49,286,399 of OY740783.1, forward strand.
TTTGGGTGCCATCTCTCTCTCGTGGACTTCCTTGCGACACGAAAGAACAAAATAAAAGGTACTTCCCACTATACCTGGCTTTTCGCTTTGATTTCGGGATCGTACCCCACATTGGTGACCCCTGACGCTCCATTGTCATCATGATGGAGAATAAAGCCCGTCCTTCCTCCTCAAATGCCGACCCGGCCCTGTCTCTGAACGCGGTCTCGATAAAATTACCTACCTGCTGGACCACCCGGCCGCACATCTGGTTTCAGCAGACGGAGGCCCAATTCAACCTGCGGGGAATAACAGTCGACGACACCCGTTTCTATCACCTGGTGGGGGCCCTTGACCAGGACACGGTCGAAGATGTCACAGACTTCCTCGCAGCCCTCCCGTGCACCGAGAAATACCGCGGCCTTAAGGAGCTCCTGCTTGAGACTTATGGGCTCTGCAGGATGGAGCGCGCTGCCAGGCTCCTTCATATGGAGGGCCTAGGCGACCGACGGCCATCGAGCCTCCTAAAGGAGATGGTTGCGCTTTTGGATGGGCACACGCCGTGCCTAATGTTCGAATGTACATACTTGCATCTGCTGCCGGCCTACATCCGTCTGCAGCTCACAGACGTCTCCTTCGCAGACCTCAGGGCCCTCGCTAGGCGCGCCAACGCACTGTGGATGGCGCGCCTTGATGACGTCAACGCGCTGGCCGTTGCCAGGCAAGGTGACGCACTATGAACGGCGCGCTCTGATGACGTCAACGCGCTGGCCGTTGCCAGGCACATTGCCACGCCGCGGATGGCGTCTGATGACGTCACTCCGGCAGCTCCCGATTTCCTCCGGTGGGGCGGGGGAGACGTGGAAGGAGTTGCAGCTGTGTCCCGGAGGCCGATAAGATCGACCCCCGCGGCCGTGTTGGGTACTGCACCTGCAGTCCAGCGCCAGCAAGCTCCAAGCGCCGCCAGCAAGAGGCGCTGGTGCTATTACCACCAGCGGTGGGGCGCTGCAGCACGGAGATGCTGTCAGCCGTGCACGTTCCCGGGAAACGTCTGGGCCGGCTGCCAATAGTCCCCACGGCTGCCGGCCAGATCCACCGCCTCTTCGCCTGGGATCGGCGCTCTGGGACCCGCTTCCTCGTTGTTACCGGGGCTGAGCCCTGCCCCCTTCGCTGGCCGACATTCGTCCGGTAAGCGGGAGCCCGTCCTCACCGCGGCGAATGGCAGCCCCATCTGCACGTATGGGGTTCGCATGGTCCCGATCGTGTTCGGCCCCTGCCATTTCTCGTGGCAGTTCACCATCACGGACATCTCCCAGCCGTTGCTCGGTGCCGACTTCCTCCGGGCGCATTCCTTCCTGGTGGACGTCAGGCGTCAGCGTTTGGTCAATGCCGCCACGATGGAGCCGATCACGCTACGATTGGACGAGCCGGTGGGACGCCGCCTGTCGTCAGTGGATTCCTGCTTCGCCCGGGTATTAGCCGTGTTCCCAAATATCCTGATCACACAGTTTCGGTCCTCGACCCCAGTCATGGGGTGGTTCATTTCATCCAAACTACTGGCCCACCTCTCCACGCACGAGCATGCCGACTGTCGCTGGATAAACTACGTCTGGCACGGATGATGCACAATGGAGTCCTTGGACATCATCGGCCCTTCAAGCAGCCCATGGGCGTCCCTAAGGCAAACGGGGGCTGGCGACCTTGCGGGGATTATCGGCGGCTGAATGCCGCAACAATCGCAGATCGATACCCTGTACCCCACATCCAGGGCTTCACCGCCCATTTGGCCGGGGCTACTATATTCTCCAAAGTGGATCTGGTACGGGGTTATAATCAGATCCCGGTCCACCTGGAGGATGTACCCAAAACGGCGATCATCACGCCGTTCGGCCTTTATGAATTAGTGCGGATGCCGTTCGGCCTCAAGAATGCTGCTCAGGCATTCCAACGCTTGTTGGATGGGCTGTGTCGCAGCCTGGACTTTGTTTTCGTCTACCTCGACGACATCCTGGTGGCCAGCCGCTCGCAGCAGGAGCACTGCACCCACCTCCAGCAGCTCTGTCAGCGGCTCAGCGAGCATGGCTTAGGTGTCAACCTCGCCAAGTGCCGTTTTGGGGTAACCAAAATCGACTTCCTCGGCAACCGCGTGACTTCACAAGGCGCAGTTCTCCTGCCGGACAGGGTCGACACCATCCGTCGATTTCCCCGTCCATACTCGGTGCACGGCCTGCAGGAGTTTGTCGGGATGGTGGCATTCTATCACCGTTTTGTGCCACCCCACAGCCCACATCATGCGCCCACTATATCAACTTCTGGCGGGTGGGCAGCATAAGAACGTCGAGTCGACCAACGAGGCGGTGGCAGCATTTGATGGCGCGAAGGAGACCCTTGCTCGGGCCGTACTGCAGGTGCACCCACGGGAAAATGCCCCGACAGCGCACACGGTGGACGCCTCGGAGTCTGCGGTCAGTGCCATGCTGGAGCAACTGACGGACGGAGGTTGGCGGCCCCTGGCCTTCTTCAGCCGGCACCTCAACCGCGCTGAGACCAAATACAGCATGTTCGATCGCGAGCTCCTGGCTCTGTACCTGCCAGTGCGCCATTTCCGCTACTTTCTGGAGGGCCGCCCGTTCACCGCCTACACGGACCACAAGTCGCTCACTTTCGCCCTGGCAAAGGTTTCCGACCCCTGGTCCGCACAGCAGCAGCGGCAGTTGGCCTACATTTCAGAATATACAACATCCATCCGCTATGTCGAGGGGAAGGAGAACCGGATGGCCGACGCATTGTCCCGTCCCGCCATCTACTCCGTTTTCGCGGTGGCACCCAGAATTGACTATTCTGCCCTGGCGGATGCGCAGCTCACGGATGCTGAGATGCCCGCCTACCGGACTGCCATCTCCGGCCTTCGCCTCGAGGATGTCCCTCTCGGTCCGGGAGGGGCGACGATCTTGTGCGATGTGTCGTCCGGTCAGCCGCGCCCCATCGTCCCTGCCGCCTGGCGCCGGAGGGTTTTCGACGTGATCCACGGGTTGGCTCACCCATCAATCCGGGCGACGACGACACTGGTGGCTGCTCGGTTCAAGTGGCACGGTCTGCGCAAGCAGGTTGGCCACTGGGCTCGAACCTGCATTCCGTGCCAGACGGCAAAGATCCAGCGGCATGTCTGGGCACCCCTCCAGGAGTTCGGCCTACCTCACTGGCGATTCGACCACCTCCATGTGGACATTGTGGGACCTCTCCCGCTGTCCCGGGGCATCACCCACCTCCTCACTATGGTGGACCGCTTCATGCAGTGGCCGGAGGCCATACCGCTGGCCGATACGTCAACAGCTACGTGCGCTTGTGCGTTGTCCACGCACTGAATTGCTCGCTTTGGGGTGCCGGCGCACATCTCCTCGGACCGGGGGCCACAGTTCACCTCCGAGTTGTGGTCGGCCATGGCTCACTTGCTGGGGGTGCGGCTACACCACACCATGGCTTATCACCCGCAAGCCAACGGACTGGTGGAGAGGTTCCACCGGCAGCTCAAGTCAGCGCTGAAGGCGCAACTCTCCGGCCCGGACTGGATGGACGAGTTGCCTTGGGTCTTGCTGGGCATCCGGTCTGCCCCCAAACAGGATTTGGCCTCATCATCGGCGGAGCTTGTATACGGGTCGCCACTCATGGTGCCCGGGGAGTTCATGCCGTTGACACCGGGGCAGCAGGGAACGCCCTCATCCACCCTAAAGCGCCTTCGCGAGCGAGTTGCCAGGCTCGCACCTGTCCCGATGTCCCGCCATGGGACATTTCGCCCGCATGTGCCATCAGCCCTCCGGGACTGCCCCTACGTTTTCCTGCGCCGTGATGCCCACCGGACGCCACTCCAGAGGCCGTGCGAGGGCCCATTCCGAGTGCTGGAACATGGGCAGACGATTTTTGTGTTGAACATGGGGGGCCGGCCGGAGGCTGTGTCAATTGACCGGCTGAAGCCGGCACATCTGGACATTGACCAGCCGGTGCTGGTTGCCCGTCCTCGGCCTCGAGGGCGCCCCCCTTCACGGCTCCCTCCGCCTGTCACTCCACCTGTCCTCCCGCTGGTCCCTCCACCTGTCCCTCCACCTGTGCCCCCGCCAGCCCCTCGGTCGGCTAACTTCCGCACGCGGTCCGGCCGTGTTGTGCGCCCGCCGGTGCGTTTCGTGCTTCGGGTTCTGGGGGGTGGTCCTGTGGCGGCTCCCAAGGGTCGGGCCATCCTAACGGTCAAACCCCTCGGCACGGGAATGGTTCAGTCCAGAGGCGGCCCTTGACCAGAGGGTTTAAAGGCAAGGGTTTTGGGTGCCATCTCTCTCTCGTGGACTTCCTTGCGACACGAAAGGACAAAATAAAAGGTACTTCCCACTACACCTGGCTTCTCGCTTTGATTTCGGGATCGTACCCCACAACCTCAATATTTACTAAGGGAGGGAGAGAGTAGACAGAGAACGACCCAAAGGAGGGCAATGGAAGACCAGAAACAGCCAACCTGTATTAGTCTAATTTAGTGGCAGGGAAAAGACTGGAATCTATCATCGAGAATGGAATAATGTTACACCTTGAAAAGAAAGTAGGATTGAGCAAAGCTAATATGGATTTAAGAAAGAAATCTGGGGAATACAACAAAGGTGAGGCAAGAATGGGGAGGTTAGTTACCTAAAATTGGTAATTCAATGTTCATACCATTGGGTTGTAAGCTACCTAAGCAGATTCTGAGGCGCAGTTCCTCCAGTTTGCATGTGGCCTCACTCTGGCAATGAAGGCTTCCCAGGACAGAAAGGTCAGTTTGGGAATGAGAAGAGGAGTTAAAATAGTTTGGCAAAATGGTCACCGAGTCTATGCTTGGTACCACCAATATATGGGAGGCCACAACAGGAATACCAAATGCAGTCAACTACATTTATTGATTCTCACAGTGTTGGACTCTATACTGTTTCATCTCCCATAAATCTCACATTCCGTAACATTGCTGGCCATTGGGTCAGTCTTGGCAGTCAGTGAACCTGAGAACAAGGATCTGCTGTAAGTGACCTTCAAAAAGAATAAAATAAAATGCCTTTTATTGTCATTCAAACAGCTCGGTTTGAACAAAATTGCATTTTCTACAGTCATACATTACAAAAAAGCCCAAGACCCACACTTAACACAGTTTACATAAACATCCATCACAGTGGATCTCCAACATCTCCTCAATGTGATGGAAGGCAAAGTCTTATCTCTTCCCTTTGTTCTTCTCCCGCGGTCCAGCAGTCCAACTGCAGCGTCGAGGCAAACTGGGGCGATGTTAGGCCCGGCTCCGAGTCCTTTAAACCCCGCGATTCTAGCAGGAGATGTTATCGTTGCGGGAGCTCCGAAAAGCGGTCTCCCACTTGCGAGCTCCCGATGTTCCTGTCCACCGGGCCTGCGGCCGGAGCCTCCGAAGCTCCGAAGTCGGGTCGCAGCTGCGCGCCTCCACAGCTCCTCCCGCTCCGAAGACGGCCAGCTCTGCGATGCCAGGTCCGCAGGCTCCATGACTGGAGCCCTCAGGTTGGTCCCGGCCGGAGGCCGCCGCAGGCGCCACGATGTTGGGCCCAATGACATCGGTGACCCGATAGGGAAAATGTCAGGTCCCCGTGCAGGGAAGAGATTAACGGTTCCCACCCCACCCCACCCCCCACATATACACAGCTAAAGAAAAATAATAAAAACTAGAGTCAAGACATACATTTAACGAGACAAAAATTTAAAAAAAGACAGACGGACTGTAGTCGAGCCGCTGCCGATAGGCGCCGCCACACCACAAATGCATAAGTTGAAATGGATGTGCTGGCCAGGAGAATTATTGGCATTGGAATATCTGCCTCATTTTTTACATGTTACATTGTAAGAACATTTCTTGAACTCAATAGGAACGTTTTTCTCTACGTGTTATGAGTTTTAAGTATGATAATACTTTTTGAAATCCATGCTTTTATTCAGATGCATCATAGTTTTGCCCTTAAACTTAGACTCAATTTTTTTCGCCACACATGATATAATTACTGGTTCATAATTACACAGATTAACTTGATTACAGCTTAATTTAACTTCATAAAAATAGGTAATACATTGCCTACTTTCTGGTTCTTTGGCACATTTCCACTCCTCTGTGGCCTGCAATGCGCTTTGCAAGACAATTATAATTTTCTTCAATTCAGATCAATTTATTATCATATACATCAGGTTGCAGTGAAATTCCTTGTTCACATAAAAATTGCAGAGTAAACAGTGTACATACAGCAATGATAAATACAACAATAAATACAGTGACAAGTGCAAAACGGCAGAATGGTGCAAGATTGTAGTGCAAAATTCAAAAAGTGCAAAACAACATAAAATACTAAAACCTAACGAATGAGGTAGTTAAGAGTAAGTGGTATGTTGCAGGACCTCCGGAAATGGGGTATGATAGCATCAGACAGCTGAGGTTCAGGAATCAGATAGCTGTGAGGAAGAAGCTGTTAAGTCTGGATGTCTGAGCCTTCAAGCTCCCGTATCTTCTCCCAGAAGGTAGAAGAGAGATAAGAGAATGAATAAGCGGCAGGCATCTTTGACAATAATACTATCCTTCCAGATGCAACGCAACACAAAGATGGACAGGATAGAAGATAGTGAAAAACTTAATTTTGCACGCTATCAAGTAAAATCATATAATGAGTGTAATCAAACCACAAGTACAATAGGTAGTGCAAAGTGTAAAACAAATAGAGTGCAAAGTACAGTGGTACTGCTGCAGAGAAAGTCCAAATAAAAAGAGTACGAGGACCGCAACAAACTGAGTTGATAACTGGTCTATTCAAGTGTCTGATAATAACAGAAGAAACTGTTCCTGAATCTATTATTCTGCACTCTCAAGCTTTTTTATGAACCTACCTCATGGGAGGAGGGAGAGGAAAAATTGACCTGGGTGTATGTGGTCCGTTATTATGTTTTCCGAGATATTGTGTAGTGTAGACGGAGTTGATTGATTGGAGAGTGGGAAGGTTGCGTTTGCATGAGAGTATGGACTGCATCCGCAACTTGCGGCAATTTTTTGCAATCGTGGATAAAGCAGTTGCCAAAACAAGTTGTAATGCATTCCGATAGGATACTTTGTACATGGATCTGTAGATATTCGTAAGAGTCATTTTTAGTTTAGATTAGATACTGATATACAGATCGGAAACAGGCCTTTTGGCCCACCGAGTCTGTACCGATCAGCGATCCCCGCACACCAACATCATCCTACACACTGGGACAATTTTTACACTTACATCAAGCCAATTAACCTACAAATCTGTACATCTTTGGAGCGTGGGAGAAAACCGAAGACTCGGAGAAAATCCACGCAGGTCACGGGAAAACGTACAAACTCTGTACAAAGAGCACCCGTAGCCAAGATCGAACCCGGGTCAGTTTTTATGCTGTGAAACTGACTTAAATTAAATAATGTTTTACACTAAAGAATGCAATATTTAAAGGCTAAGACTAAGATATTTTTTTTTGTTATAGGATTTGAAACCTGATGATGTTACCAAAACTGCACTTCAGAGTGACCTCAACTGCGAAAAAGTGTTGGAAAAGGTAAGACCTGAAGCATTTCCATATTGTACTTCTGCTTCCCTCTTCCCAATCAAGAACAACTTGACATAGTCATACTCACACAGTCATACTTTACAAATAATGTGCCAGACTTCCATAGACATGACAGAACTAGCAAACAGTAGCAAGGTGGTATGCAGGTGAGAGAGAAGAGCTCTTGAAATTCTCGATATTTAGTCCAGATCTCATAAAAACTTGTTTCAGGTCAAATGTCGGCCTGAGTTCCAGTTGATTCCGCAATATAACATTGTACAATCAGCAAACATCACTTCATCATAAAGATGAAGTGATGTTTGCTGATTGTACAATGTTAAACTCAATTTTCAGCTCCTCAGCAAACAAACTAATCTGAAAATGTATGCAACAAAATGTAGACAATATTCACCATGGGCTGAAAATTGTCAAGGTACATTCATCCCACAAAGGCGCTGGGCATTGATTACATCTAACAAGAGAATCTACCCAACTACCTTGAAATGCAATGGAATTGCTGAGCCCCCCACCAACACTATATTTATGTAGGGGGTTACCTTTAAACAGGACTTAACTGAACTAGCTGGTTTAATTATGTTGCCACATGAATGGGGCAGGGTATTGTGCTGGAGTGATACGCTTGAACGTCTCTCCCTGCTAGGATGAATGCAGCTCCAGCAATTCAAGAAACTCAACATCATCTACTGCAAGTGTTAAATTGACCAATCATCTCTCTAAACATTCCTTCGTAAATCACTAGCGCAGTGACAACAGTATATCATTTACAAAATATTCTGCAGTTACTTTCCCAGTAGTCCAACAGTGCTTCCAAAAAACACCACAATCTATCGGAAAGATGACAAGAGCAGCAGGTACAATACCACCACCACCTGTGGGTTCCAGGTGGTACACCAACCTGCTTTGCAACGGTCTCAGAGGTAAACAATGAAGAAATAACTGAAATGGATATGTCAAACTGGGTCATCATTCTATGAGACGATTTAAAGAATTATATAAGAGGAGATATATTAAGACACAAATACAGGTATTGGCATTGATCTAAATGAAAGATGAACAGGAAAAACATGGACAATTACTGAAGGGAAGACCTTTAGGCATTACAGGCAACAAAGATGTTTCTGTTTTGTAATAAGCATTGCAATCATAGATCAACTGTGCATATTAATGAAGAAAGATAGATTCTGCTTAAATCTCATCAACATCATAGAAAATGTGCCAGTAATTTTCCTTGTGATTACATTTATATAAATTGAAACATTATTCAAACAGTGGTTTTGAACGAAATAGTTGTACAGTAATTTAAAAGTAATCTACTTTGCACTTGCTAAGATTGGGGGTGATATTATGCATTGATTAAGAATTAAGAAAATGTCTTGACTAATTTTTCTCAATAGAGGTAATACACTGAAATATATTTGTGATGAATTTGATATTTAGGCAATAAAACCCGCTGTAGCATGCTTAACATTATAAAGCTTCACAAGAAACTGCATGGGAAATATAATCAAACTAAGCTGACACTGAAGCACATGGGTTTTTGTCTAGAATATGTGGTTGCTGTTGTCATGGCTTGACAGGACTTTTGTATAATGATGACCCAGTTTGACATATCCATAACCTGAGGTCACAGTCTCAAATTAAGTTTGGCCACGAGGTCTTAACTAGTTAGGAAAAAATTGCTTCGCGAAGAAGTGCGTGAAACCTTAGGATTCTCTACCCAAAAGTCCTATGGAGGTTCACTGGGTGTTCTCAAGGCAGAGGACAGTAGACTATCAACATTAAAGGAACTCAGTCACATGGGATTAGTGCAGGTAAACAATGTTGAGGTTAAAGATCTTTTTGAATGTGGAGGAGGTGCAAGGGGCCAACTGGCTAATATTTTTTTTAATGTTTTTATGCGATTATGAAATTATATTTCTGGATCAAATTTGTTTAGTAAATAATAATTTTGTCGAAGTAGGTAAAGTTCATTCAGACCTTATGACCCATCCAATGATTTTCAGTGTATTACAGTGACACTGTTTTGTAAATGGATTAGTCACATATGTTCAACTAATTTCCATTTCAAATGGAGAAGGCTGCAAAGAATTGAGTATATAAAGGTATACTGAAGCATTGACAGCAACAGGAGATTTCTTCATAAAAGCACATAACATGAAAATCCCAAAGTAGCTACCAGCTTTAAAGGGCAACCAGGGTGAACCTCAACTACATCACCTTCCTTCCTGCTGCAAAATCTGGGCTAAGAGGACTATGATCAGAAGCTTTGAAACAAACCTTAACAGTGCATTTATTCTACACTTGGTCTCTTCTAATGTAATAAAAAGTATATTTTGCTCTTAAAAATATCCATAATATTTGCAATCTTTGTGTGAAAGAATATCTGAACTGCAAGGATGTAATCGTGAAGCTTTATCAGACACTGCTGAGGCCACATTTGGAATATTGTGTGCAACTTTGGGCCCATTTCTGAGGAAGGATGTGTTGGCTTTGGGGAGGGCCCAGAGGAGATTTACAAGAATGATCCTGGGGGGTTGGGTTGGTATATGGGGAACGTTTGAAGGTTCTGGGCTAGTACTCACTGAAGTTTAGAAGGATGAGGGGAGATCTCATTGAAACCTACCAGATAATGAAAGGGCTAGATAGAGTGGATGTGAAAAGGATGTTTCTGATAACGGGAGGGGCTGAAAAATAAGTACCTTGAGAATGGACATGAAGAGTATCTTCATGCCGGAGGATGGTGAATCTGTGGAGTTCATTGTCATAGACGGCTGGGGAGGCGAAGTCATTCGGTATTTTTGAAGCAGCAATTGATAGATTCTTAATTAGGTAAAAAAGGTTAAGAGGTGAAGGGGGTATAGAGGGTAAAGTCGATCAGCCATGATTAGGATTAGACTAGTGGGCTGAATGCCCTAATTTTACTTCGGAGTCACGTGAGTGACTACGTGAAGAAGCCCCGCCTGACGCTGGATCGGCATTACGTCGTCGCTGTCGGCAGAGGAAAGAGCTGCAGAGCACAGCTCCACACAGCGGTAAGGAACCGGCCCGCAGGTAAGAGAGATTTTCGTTTCTAGGGCGGGTTTCAGAACTCCATAGCCTGGTGGGTAAACCAGGAGGAGTTAGAAAGAAAATAGAGTAAGCCAAAAAACAGCGGGTAAAACGTGCGTCCCGGGGACAAGAGTCGGGACAGGAGATTATTGCGGAGCCGGTTCCGATACCGGTGGCCGTTGAAATTCCCGTTAGTGAGGCTTTGATTGCTCCACAAACAGAAACTTTGGAGGAAAACCCAGTGCCTAAAAATGTAAAGAAAAGCTGAAAGGCCTGAGGTTTCTGAGGACTCTGATTCTAAAGGTCCAGAAAGAAAAGCCTTATGGCTCAGAATGGATCAAATGGAGAAATGCTCCAAACTATAATCAACCAAGGGTCTAAGTACCCAGAATATTCCCAGGCAGCCCCTGAGGGGGTTCCATATCATGAATATGGTGCCAGTTTGAATTGGAAATTGAAACTCCAGTGCCTGGGATTGGACTGGAGGAAGTCTCCTTGAACAAGTTTCAGGAGTACCAGGGCTGTATGAGACAGACCCTGAAAGTGGTGATTGAAGTCCGGAGTACACACCACAATACAAATATATTGATCCAGGTGTGCCTGATGTGGCACAAAGTTTTGCTGTACCTGGAGGAGGCGGTGAGGCCATGGAAGAAAACCTGGCGGCCAATATTAATTATATGGTCTCTCACCCGCCTCAAAAAGCTGTTATGGTTGAGACAGCAGAATTGTATAAAACACCTATTAAATCTGCCTCATTGAAGGCAGATTCGGTGAATCCGGGTGTTTGGGCGCCAATGTCATCGATGATGCGGGCGCAGGAGATTTGATTTCAAAGAGCCCTCAAGCTGATTTCAGCTGGCATCACTGCCTTTGGAAGACAAGTGGAAGGTTGTGGAATGACCAAAGTTTAGAAGCATATGTTGGCTTTATTTTGCAACTCATTTTGAGATAAATTGTATGAGGAAGATTGCCATTCGGCCTCTGTTACATTCAAGATTTTCAGGGTTGTGCAAGCCAAGCAATGTTCAAACTCCTGGTTTATTTCGGAGAGAATTTGTCTAAATTCGCATTTGGCTTGTGCTTGTAGTGCATTGTCATCCTATTTAGGACAGATTTCTGATCGGGATTCAGTAGGGTCTCACCCATTAGTATCCCATGGGCCGACGAGCTGCATGGGGTCGGTGAAGTCGGAACCGACTTTCGACTCCCGCCCGTATGTTTGGACATTTATCGTCGCATTGGTGGCCTAGCCGCTCCTGGGCGCCGACTTCCTTCGTGCCTTTTCCCTCATGGTGGATATACAGGGCAGACGCCTCAGTCCACCGGCGGACTCCGGCCCGCGACCTGCGACGGCACCCTACCCGCAGCTCAACGCAGTGGCTGAAGTAGAGTGCCATTATGCCTCCCTCCTCGCGGAGTTCCCGGAGCTCCTCATCCCCCGTTTCAACACGGCGGCCCCCAAGCACAGGCTGGTGCACCATATTCCCACTGCTGGATCGCCCGGGCACGCCGGCTCCCGCCTGACAAGCTGCGCATCGCCAGGGAGGAATTCCAGCAGATGGAGGACATGGGGATCGTGCGGTGCTCCGATAGCCCGTGGGCGTCCCCATTGCATATGGTCCCTAAGTCATCTGGGAACCATGCAGGGATTACAGGTGCCTGAACGCCATCTGGAGGGCACCACCTTTTTCTCCATGGTGGACCTAGTCCGTGGCTATCACCAGATCCCTGTGTGCCCAAAACTGCCACCATCACCCCGTTCGGGCTCTTTGAGTGGCTCCGCATGCCCTTTGGTTTGAAGAACATTGCTCAGGCGTTCCAGCGCCTAATGGACATGATCGGTCGCGGATTGAACTTTGTCTACAATTACTTCGATGACATCCTGGTCGTGAGCCGCTCTCAACAGGAGCACCTCACACACCTGTGGACGCTATTCCAGCGGCTCCGCGACCATGGACTTATCGTCAATCCCGGCAAGTGCCAGTTTGGACTCCACACGATTTAGTTCCTAGGCTACAAAGTCACCTCGCAGGGCACCACCCCATTGCCCTCTAAGGTGGAGGCCATCCGGCAGTTCCCCAGGTCGCTAACTGTGAAAGGCCTACAGGAGTTTGTCGGTATGGTAAACCTCTACCACCGTTTCGTGCCGGCGGCGGCCAGGATCATGCAGCCCCTTTTCCAGTGCCTCGCCGGTAAGCCACGGGAACTCATGTGGTCCACTGAGGTGGAGGCCACGTTCGAGGGTGCGAAAGCGGCGCTAGCTGGAGCCACCATGCTGGTGCACCCGCGGGCCACTGCCCTGACGGCTCTCACTGTGGATGTCTCTGATACGGCCGTAGACGGGGTCTTGGAACAGCTCATTGACGGAAACTGGCAGCCGCTGGCCTTTTTCTGCCGTCAACTGAGGCCCCCCGACCGCAACTATATGATCGAGTGCTCCTCGCCCTCTATCTGGCCATCCGGCACTTTCGCTACTTCCTGGAGGGCAGGCCGTTCCCCACCTTTACAGACCACAAGCCCTTGACATTTGCCTTGGGTAAGGTGTCTGACCCATGGTCCGCCCGGCAGCAATGACACCTGGCATTCGTCTCGGAATTTACGATGGACGTTCGGCATGTGGCCGGGAAGTCCGACACGGTCGCCGACACCCTGTTCCGCCCGGCCCTCCCAGCGGTGGCGGCTGTGAATCCACGGTGTGGATTTCGTGGAGTTGGCCGCAGCAAAGCGCACAGCCGACGGGATGGCGGACTACAGAACAGCTGTTTCTGAGCTGCGGTTGGCCGATGTTCCATTTGGTCCCACGGGAGCATTGGTGCTGAGCGACGTCTCCACCGGGCGACCTTATCCCGTGGATCCCATTGCCTAGCGCCGCTGAATTTTCTACGCCATCCATGATGTGGCCCACCCTTCAATCCGGGCGACTTCAGCGCTGGTGGCGGACAAATTAGTTTGGCAAGGCCTCCGCAAACTAGGGCCTGCGTCCCCTGCCATGTGCGGGTCCCGGTGCAAGACTTTGTGGTTCCCTCGGGCCGCTTCCATCACATTCACGTGGACTTAGTGGGCCCATTGCCACCGTCTCACGGCGCCACACATCTACTCACGGTGTTGGATCGATTCACGAGGTGGCCTGAGGTTATCCCGCTGTCAGACACCTCTGCCAGCGGGATAACGTTTTTGTTCGCAGGGATGCCCATCGATCTCCGCTCCAGCGAATTTAAGAGGGGCCATTCCGGGTGTTGCGTGCTGGCCTCGCTACGTTTACGTTGAACGTGGGGGGCCGTGAGGTCACCGTATCTGTCGCCCGACTCAAGCCGGCCCATGTGGACGTGGACAGTCCGGTGGTGGTCGCGCAGCCCTGGAGTAGAGGTTGTCCGCCGGCCGATCCAGCCGCGTAGGTTGTGGCTGTTTCCCCCGACGCGGTTGTACCCGTTCCTTCCACCCCGTTATGGTCTCCTGGTCCTGTTCGGCCAGTCTCTCTTGTTACTCCCGCTCCCTTACGGTCTCCTGGCCCTGTTCGGCCTGTCCCTCTTGTTACACCCGCCCCGCCTCCGCTAACCACGCGTTCTGGTCGCTGTGTCCGGTTCCCTACTTGGCTCCGTACCTCGGGTTTTTTGGGGGGGGGGGGGTCCTGTAGCGGCACCTATGGTGCCTTGTGGTAATCGAACTCGCGGAGTTTCATGAGCAACATTATTTGGGGCTGTCTTATTCGACTCGGGTGACTCATTGTTTGTGTTCTAAAATAACAAACTTTTCGTACACCCTAATGTCTCGACTCGCCAAACAATCTTGTTTAAACATTGAAGTGTTCGTTACATGATGACCTAATTAAAATGCGATGATTTTCAATTCTGTGCATTTATTCCATATTCTGATAATGGTACCTAATTCCAAATGTACAGCTCAGTTTATAATCTGAAATAAAATAAAATGTTTGAAATACTTAGCAGTGTCTCCTCTGTGGAAAGAGACACCGGGGTAGTCAATGCTTCTGATGCAGGACTTTATAACATTATAATTAAACATAATAAAATAATAAACTGAATAAAACTGCAAAGCTAGAAATCTGAAATAAAATGTTAAATGCTTGAAAAACCCAGAAAGAAGAGTTAATGTTAACTCTTCTTTCTGGGGTTTTCAAGCATTTAACATTTTATTTCAGATTTCTAGCTTTGCAGTTTTATTCGGTTTATTATTTTATTATGTTTAATTATAATGTGACTAATAGAAAAAACAATTCACCTAACATTTATGGATAGTTTGAAATTCAGTCAGTCACTTTGGCAAGCAATGACTTTACTCTCCATTTCATACTAAGCTCATGACATCTCTCAGTCAAAGTGAAATTCACTTTTAAAATCTTTTCTCCAACTCTTCTATTTATTAATGTGATTATTCCTAATGTTCACTTCTTCTGCCACCTCTGCACTGATTTCCTTTCACATCGTGAACATAGACCTTATAATTAATTCATATCTGAGTTCAAAATTATGAACGGAATTCATTTCTTGCCTTTTCATATACAGTTTCAGCTAGTTTAATATCAAACATTAGTTATCAATGACAATGTCTAGAGGTAACTTCTCAAGGGGCATGTTTAGGAAAATAAGAGGAGTGATACAAACCAGTTCCACACATCGAGAAATAGAAGATAAATGCCTGTAATGGCTCGATTAAATATTCAGCAGTAAATCAAATTTTCACTTTCATATTCTGCCCAGTGGCACCATCACCTTGTGATAATTACTCGCAAATATCATTAATCACTAAGAAATTACCAGCGCGATAAATTGAAAGAAAATTTGATATCACTATTTTACAGGTGTTAAACACAGGATGTTAATGGTTGAATGGCTAGGATTGTTTGTTTTTTCAACCATCTCTTCAGCAAAATTCCATTTTAGAGGAAATTTGGATACTAAATTTGGAAATGTTTCATCCTTTTTTAGTAATGGTAAACACCCCTAAAATTACAATGACCATAAATCTACAGTGAAATTCTGGCTACCCAGGTTATCATTATGTGAGTCATACCCCATCCACTGCCTTAAACGCGCAATGTATTGGTTTATTTTGAACAGCTGCACGTTGTTGACACTTGCCATCTGTTTCTTCTTTACTAGATTGAAAGATTTTATGTGGGGATTAGAATTCACATTAGGGTTCTCTTAACATAAACCTTTCAAAAATATAAAGTGAAATCTATAATTGATTGCAATAGTAAAAGGTCCATTGTGAATCATTGAACGATCTAGCTTGAGAAATATCTCTTAATAATCATCATAAAATAATCCTATTTAAATCTGTACATTGGCTATAAATCTTGACAAGCTATGCCAGTTAACTGAAGGTAGACACAAAAAGCTGGAGTAACTCAGCAGCACAGGCAGCATCTCTGGAGAGAAGGGATGGGTGACGTTTCTGGTCGAGACCCTTCTTCAGACTAGTCAGGGAAAAGGGAAACTAGGGATATAGACGATGATGTAGAGAGATAAAGAACAATGAATGAAAGATACACAAAAAAGTAACTAGTCTGAAGAAGGGTCTCGACCCAAAACATCACCTGTCCCTTCTCTCCAGAGATGCTGCCTGTCCTGCTGAGTTACTCCAGCTTCTTGAGTCTACCTTCTGTTTAAACCAGCATATGCAGTTCCTTTCTACATGAGCTGGTGGATCCTAACTGCATAATCTTTAACTCATAAATCTTGAAGTCAGAGAATTTTTTTCAGGAGTACAATGATCCAGAGAGATCATTGATTAAAGCACTGTACTAATCCATCAAAAATATCCCTAAAAAATGGAAACTTTAAAAAAATTAAACTCGCATGACTCAGTGAATTGTAGTTTTGATACACATCAAAAATACTGCTTTCACCCTAAATCAAGACCTGTCTTTGTTTAATATTTATGAGATTAACTTGATGTAAAATAACAAATTTATGAAAGATGATAATGCAAAAACATTTATAGTTCTTTTACACACCCCTTGGTTTTGATAACCGCAGGAACAATTTAATTATATACAGGAATGGGTCATTTAGGACATAAAGCATCTTGTGGTTAGTAAACTATTTTTTTTAACTTTTGCTGCAGCTGCTCATCATAGTATTGATGTTAATGTGTCATTTTTGTTTCCTACAGGATGTATTCCTGTGTTTCTATTTAACCTCCATATATTTTATTAGAATGGAATTTGTTACAGTAGATTTTCATGGTTGCTTACAAAATGTGTTTCCCTTTCGCTGGTGCTACATGTTGGTGAGGCCACATTTGGAGTATTGTGTTCAGTTTTGGTCCCCCTGCTGTATGAAGGATGTTGTTCAGCTGGAAAGAGTGCATAGACGATTTTCGAGATGTTGTGAGAACTCTCTAAGGAGAGGTTGGGCAGGTTAAGACTTTATGCCTTGGAGTGCAGGAAGCTGAGGGGTGATCTTATAGAGGTGCATAACATCATGATAGAAATAGATAGGGTGAATACACTGTATTTTACCCAGAGTGGGGGAGTCAAGAAGTAGAGGACATAGATTTAAGATGTGAGGTGAAGGTTTTATAGGAACCTGAGGGGCAACTTTTTCACACAGAGAGTGGTGGGTATATGGAATGAGATACCATAGGAGGTCAATGAATCAGGTAAAATAACATCAATTCCAAAACATATGGATAGGTAAGTGGAAACAAAAGGTTTAGAGGGATATGGGATGTATTGTTTATCGGATGTATTATGTATTGGTCGGTTGGGGTCGCTGCGAGTCGGCTGCCCTGCCAGCAACGTGTTCGTTATTTCGACTTTTTTTGTTTTTTTTGTGTGCCCGTTTGTTTGTTTTGATGTCTCTCGGTGTGTCTTATGTGGGGGGCGGTCTCGAAGTCGGTCTCCAGCAAGGTCAGTTTATTGTCACATACCAATTAAGGTACAGTGAAATTGGAATTACCATACAGTCATATTAAAAAAAAGCAACAAGACACACAACTACATAAAAGTTAACATAAACATTCACCACAGCGGTTTCCACATTCACTGTCTCGAAGGGTCGAATGGTCTCCTGCACCTATTTTCTATGTTTAATAAAGTCCAATCTCCTTCCTCTTTTATTCTCCTGCGGTCGGGGCAGTCGAACCATCCACAGTTGGGGCGATCAAACCTCCCGCAACCGGCGGTCGAAGCTCCCCCGTCGGGGCGGTCGAGGCTCCCGTGGTTGAAGCCCCAAAGTCGATCCCGCGGGCTCCATGATGTTAAGTACGCTGGCTCCCGCGGTGGAGCTCTCGAAGTCAGTCTCCAGCAAAGGTCGGCAACTCCTCGATGTTGGGCCGCAGTGCGGACGGAGATATGAGACGGATGTCATCTTCATCTAACTTCTTAGAAACATATTAAAATTCTTAAAGGATTGGACAAGCTAGATGCAGGAAAAATGTTCCCGATGTCGTGGAGTCCAGAACCAGGGGTCACAGTTTAAGAATAAGGAGTAGGCCATTTAGGACTGAAATGAGGAACAACTTCTTCACCCAGAGAGTTGTGAATCTGTGGAATTCTCTGCCACAGAAGGCAGTGGAGACCAATTCGCTAGATGTTTCTCAAGAGAGAGTTAGATTTAGCTCTTAGGGCTAAAGGAATCAAGGGATATGGGGAAAAAGCAGGAATGGGGTACTGATTTTAGATGATCAGCCATGATCATATTGAATGGTGGTGCTGGCACGAAGGGCCGATGGTCCACTCCTGCACCTCTTTTTCTATGTTTCTGATATTACCAGATGACAACAACTTCATTTATACTCATATTAACTAGTTAAGATCACCTTCGTTCTCTGCCCTCGGTAACCCCCGATACCATATTAATCAAGAATCTATCTATCTCTGCCTTAAAAATATCCATCGCCTCCAAAGCCTTCTGTGGCAATGAATTCCACAGATTCACTACTCTCTGACTGAAGAAATTCTTCTTCACCTCCTTCCTAAAGGAACATCCTATTATTCTGAGGCTATGACCTCTGGTCCTAGACTCTCACACTGGTGGAAAAATCCTCTCCACATCCACTCTATCCAAGCCTTTCACTATTCAGTAGATTTCAATGATGTCCCTCCTCGTCCTTCTGAACTCCAGCAAGTAAAGGCCCAGTGTCGTCAAATGCTCACCATATCTTAACCCACTCATTCCTGGGATCATTTTCGTAAACCATCTCTGGACCCTCTCCAGCGCCAACACATCCTCAGATATGGGGCCCAACATGGCTCACAATACATCAAATGCAGCCTGACCAGCACCTAATAGAGCATCAGCATTACATTCATGTTTTTGTATTCTGGTCGTCTCAAAATAAATGCACAACTGAAATGGAGCTAAGACTGCAGTGCACATCCGGGCTTGGCCCTTCCCCTCAACCTTTCACTGTGATCCACTACTGCAGGTATACTCTAAGTAAAGTCTTGACTGACTACATTGATTCCCTGATCAACTGAGAGAACTGCCGGCCAACATCATGATGAGAGTCAGCTTGATCTAGCATCTGCGCCTGGTGTAGTGGTTTCAGCACAACTTATATCCCACCACAAATAAACATGTCAGCAAGATTGCAGTAGAAATCAGTTCTGCGGTGCCAAGGAGTAGATATAGCCCATACCTAGTTCTTGTATTTTGATTTACTTGAATGGGGTTGCCAATCACCAATCTAGATGGAAGGGCTAATAGAAGATTAGTAGTTTGGGTTTTTATTTTAATTAATATCTTTAATTTGTATTAGTTGCATGTTTTAACTAATTAATGTTTTATGTTCGTGTTTTCATTAAAGAAAATATATTTTGCAATTTAACTCTTTTTCTAATGTTTCTGAAGGCCTCTGATTTTCAGGCCATTGGGGTCATTTGGTGGTCGGGTTGGTCATGCTTGCATGTGCTCTGCTTCATGGGACAGCAAATACAGTGAGATCTCTGCTCAGTTGGACCCCAGGGCCTGAAATGTTATACAGTTTGCAGGCTGGGAGTAGGGAGCTAGTGAGCAAGTGGCCCAGACCGTGTTGTCCACAGTATGATCTTTTTAAAGTTTGTAGAAGAGCATCATTGTCTCATGATTGTAATTTTCTACATTGCTTGTGTTAAAACATATAAACATTCAACCTTTTTACAACCATATCATCCTAAGATGTCCTCTGAGCAAGGACCTCCAAATCCGTTGATTTTCTGAATCCGCCTCCCTTCAAATATAATTTCTACTTTTCAATCAATGTTTGTCACCGTGCATGTTTGGCCTGTTGCTGTATTTCAGCTGCTTTATTCCCTTTATTTCCTTTTTTATTTCATATTTTTATTTCATAGCTTCCTTTTATCTTGTAAATAATTTATTCAGCTATCATGTCTAAATTTCAGTCATCTGCAACCTGGATCAAAATCATTAAAATACAGAGAGCCAGAGTGGTTCATTCCCAACAGCTCTGAAAAGCACTTCATAACCACTCCAGTTTTTCCCTTTTCTTTCCATAAGATTTCATACTTTTTGCTATTAATCTCATTGTACAATGACTTATCCACATTTTATGTCAATGCCTTCAATGTGTTTCTCTTGCCAGCGCTGTGTTACCATGTTCATGTTTTTTACTTAATCATCCATTTGAACTCCGTGCAGTCTGCTAACTTTTCTTTTTACTGGACATGTAATTTCATACTTAATTAAAGACTATAAATTCCCTTCTACGCTAACCGTCCTGTAATTATCCAGTTTATCTCTGAATTCCATTTTAAAAATGGGTATTATGTTGGCCGCTCTCCAGTGTTCTGGTTAAGCATTCACAGTCGTATAGCCTAGGAATATAATTTCTAGGATTCTGCAGTTTAGTTTATTATTGTCAAGTGTAGCGAGGTACATTGAAAAGCTTTTGTTGTGTACTATATAGTTGAAGAAAACACTATACATGATTACAATCAAGCCACCCACAGTGTACAGACAAAGAGTAAAACATTTAGTTGTACCCTTTACTTTCAGGACTGGACTCTATCTGGTGAGAGGACGGTTCAGTTGCCTGATAACAGCTGTGAGGAAATTGTCTCTGAATCTGGAGGTATACGTTTTCACACTTCTGTACCTCTCGTCTGATATGAGAGGGGGTGACTGGGGTGAGACTGGTCTCGATTATGCTGGTGGCCTTGCTGATGCAGCATGAAGTGTAGATGGAGTCAATAGAAGGGAGGTTGGTTCACTTGATGGGCTGCGTCCTCAAGACCGCAATATATTGCGGTCTTGGATAGAGCTATTACCAAACCATGCTCTGATGCATCCCAATAAAATGCTCTCTACGACACACCAGTAGAAGTTGGTGAGTGTTATTAGGGACACACCGAACTTCCTAAGGCTTCTAAGGAAGTGGAGGCATTGGTGTGCTTTCTTAGCTTCCCTACCTTCATAAAAGCCCCAGGGCAAATCACACAAAGCCTTGATGTTTTACCTCTTGACCAAAACACTGTTTTTTATTAATCCTATAAACATCAGAATTTACTTAGATTTCCAGCATCTGCAACTTGGGAAAAAAGTGATGCAAAGTAATTATTTCTTCATTAAATGTGACCACCATCAATCTCGGCAATCACTTATTGTTCATTCATGTCGTTATTGCTTTTCATTTATAGATGGATCTCCAAATCTGAGATTAGCATAAGAGAAGAATATGGAAATAGCTAA
The DNA here is from genome assembly GCA_963514005.1 of Raja brachyura. The sequence goes on from OY740783.1 coordinate 49,307,692, forward strand.
AACCATAACACTCAGGTTTTATGCACAGTTTTCCATACCAAACCGTTAATTTCAAGAACAAGTTCTTAAAGATAAAATTATTGACTAACAAAAGTGAGTTGTAGTGGGAATTCATCCAGGTCATTCTTGTTAGTCCATTTTATCTTTAACAACTTGTCTCTGCATACTTATGTATAAGATGTGTTGAGTTTGGCAGCTCACTGTGAACACCCAACCTCTGAAATTCCCTGTTCGTCAAGGTCGATTTGATGCAATGTCAGCACCATTTTGATGCTTGTGAAACAGGACTTAAAAATTCAACCATATGTGGCCTCATTTGAACTGATTGTACAGATGGTTTGAGAAATAGACTAGCTGTATTGCTGGAAGCAGACTGGGAAAATGGAGTAGAATACCAGAGGAACAGTCAGAACCATATCTTTCACTTGCCTGTGAATTTTTCTCTTGCAATCTTGTGAAAAATTGCAGTGCTCATTTTTAAAGTCATTGGTGTCACACAGCTATACTGCACAGAAACAGGCTGTTCGGCCCAAATTGTTCATTCCAACCAAATTGCTTAACCAAACAAGTCCCATTTGCCCCAACTTGGCCTTTATCGCACCCAACATGTTTATTCATGTACCTGCCTAAGTATCTTAAATGTGTAATTACCCCAGCCTCTGCAATTTCCTCTGGCAACTCATCCAACGAGTCAAGACCCTTCATCAGACTGAGTTAAAGAGGGGAAAACTGGAGGTATGGCTTTTTTTTTTAGTGTTGTTAATGATCAACCATGATTTAATTGAATACTTGAAGATCGAATGCCTACACTTGCTCATAGGGTTTTGCTAGCTATTCCAGCTTGACTTGTTCAGTTCTAACCCAAACCATCACCAGTCCATTCACTCCACAGATGCTGCCTGACCTGCCGAGATACTCTAATGCTTTGTGTTTTACGGAGATTTCTCTGTCAGTTTTGATTTTTGCTTGCACTTCAATCTTCAGATAATTCTTAAAAACAAGGAAGTATGCACATTTTGCCTTTGTTTATGAACGGTGTTTAATGGTGTCCTCAAGGTGCCCAATGTCTTTGAACAAGAAGCAAGTTGATTTAATGCTGAAAATGCCAAAAGAACATGAAAGTTTTTAGGACTGGCATTACCCCAAAATTCTCTCGCTATGTTGAAATACTGGCTGTTTAATACTTATGATAACTAATTGAATACAACACTAAATTTATATCAAATTAAATATTTCCAAGAAAGTACTAATAGACTTGTAAGCTTTAAAAATGTAACATCCATTCTATAAAGTTTAAATGTTAAAACTTTTTTAAATAGAAGACTGTATTTAATATGCAGCACTGCTGAAGAAATTGAAGAATACAAACGTACAGATATGGCCTGTTCAGCTTATGACTGTGTCTTCTTTATGAAAGCCATACAGATGGTATCCAGTTAAAAGTTGTTTTTAATGTTTGCAACAGCAAGCCAAAAGAATAAGACGAAATGTTGTGAAATTCTTCAATTCCCATTTCAATAACGGAACATAGTGTGCTATCACATCAATCAATCTTGACAGTATGAATCTGACTGTTTTTGTTTACTGAAACAAATTAACTAGAGTATTTGAATCTAGGCTGTATATTTCCAACAGCTTCAGCACGTTTATATAGTGAGCTGCCCAGTTTATGAATGTTTTTAATTTAACATTTGTGCATGAGCTGTAGTTAACTGAGTATTTACACTGATCTATTATACTGTGCTCATATACTTTTCTTTCACATGCTTTTCTGATGCTTTTTGATATGGAAATACAATGTAATTGAAGATTCTTTCCAGCAATCCAACTTGAGTGAGTGCAATAAAGGCATCAAAACAGAATTTCCAGCATTTGCTTATCACTATTTACACAGATATTGTCAGGATTAAAAGGACTGAGTTATAGGGAGATGGTGGCAGGCCAGGACTTTATGCCTTGGAGAGTATGAGACTGAGGAGTGATCTTAGAAGTATATAAAAGTATGAGGGGCATAGGTATGACAGATGCACACAGGGGTTTTCCCAGGGTTGGAGCATCAAGAGCTATTGGAATTGGTTTAATGTGAACGATTTACCTGAGGGGGTACTTTTTTTACACAGCTTAATGTGTATATGGAATGATTTGCAGGATAAAGTAATTGAAGCAGGTACAATAACAACATTTAAAACACAATTGGACAGGTATCTAGGTAGGAAAGGTTTAGAGGTACATGGGTATTAAGCAGGAAAATGGTTCTAGCTTTAATAGGCATCTGAATCAGCATGGACAAGTTCAGCCAAAGGGCCTATTAACATGCTGTATGTCTGGGACTTAAAGCCATGCACAGTTATAGATTTACTATCAGATAGGGGTGTACAGAGTTGCAGAAGCTGGTGCTTTCCGACAGCATCGCTCTCGGAATCATTGGGGCACGCAAGCCTCTTCATCACGTCAAGGCAAATGATCCGAAGAAGGACCAGCTTCTGGTAGGGCCACTCATGGCTGTAAGGTCGAGGATGAGGGTCCAGACTAAGAATGATCCAACCTACAAGACCTCAACAGCGGACCAGGCAGACAAAGTTGTCTTGAACTAAACGGTTATGAAGGCGGATGAAGGCTGCACAGATCTATCAGCTCCAATCATCTTGGTTCCCTTGCCATTGGAATTAGCTGATTGATTTGTGAAGGACCATGTGCTTCTTGGGAGTGCAACATCAAGTACACGTTAAACAAATACATGCACAGGCGTCTTCGTTCTATGAGCAGCACAAAACCTCTCAAGACTTTTGGCGATCGGGGAAGGGCGACGGGAGCAGGCCACGTGATGGCTGGAAGCTCCTGGTCAAGAACCGGCACGGAAGTGGTGAATGCTTGATTCAATCGCTCAACTTTGGACAGAAGCAGGAACGTTGTTCGGTAGCAGTCTGAGCAGCCCTATTTAGGATCCACTCTACTCACCCTGAACTGGGAAGGGGCTAGAAAAGGTGCCCTAAAAATAGGCTGCTTCACCTCGCCCTGTTCGGAAAGCTGCATCCAGAAGGATCACCATCATGCGGTCGAAAACCATCAAGACACGAAACTATGAAACTCGGAACTTGGAATATACAAACTCTGATGAACAATCCAAACTCAGACCGACCAGAGAGCAGAACCGCCTTTGATGCTCGGGAACTCCGAAAATTCAGCTTTGACCTAGTTGCTCCGAGTGAGACCCACGGAGCTGGAGAAGGGCAACTAATGGAAGAACAAGGTCAATACTACTTTTTCTGGAAAGATCTTGACCCTAAACAACCAAGGATCTACGGAGTAGGTTTTGCCATCCGAAACATCCTACCAGAAGCTGACAGAACAACCACTGAGAATCAACGAACATCTTATGACTCTACGAATCCAGCTCGTCAGGCGCCAATACACCACCATCATCAGTGCCTATGCTCTAACGCTGGACACTGAAGACGAAGTAAAGGAGAACTTCTATGCCCAACTTGATAACGTCCTGTCCTCTGTTCCCAACATCGACAAGATCATTCTCTTAGGAGAGTTCAATGCCAGAGTCGAGATCATAGGCTCTGGACCAGAACAATCGGCAAGGAAGGAGTTGGCAAGGTCAACGCGAATGGAACACACCTCCTCACCAAAGGTGCTGAACACAACCTGGTGATTACAAACACCTTATTCCGCCATAAAAACAGGCACAAAGTCTCCTGGCAACATCCAAGTTCCAAACACTGGCACCTCATTGACTACAGCATCGTACGATCCGTGACCAACAAGATGTACTGAAGACAAGAGCCGTTACTGGTGCCGACGAGTGCTGGACAGACCATGGTCTTATCTTGTCCACCATGACAATGAAGATTCGGCCCAAAAGGAAACATCAAAACCAGAACACCATCAAGAAATTAAATGTTGACCTCCTTCAAGACATCAACCATGTACAGAAGTTTCAACAAAAACTTCAAGAGCAACTGCCTCAACAAATCTCACCATCTGTCGAAGAACACTGGAATCTATTGAAGAGCGCTATCATCACCTCCTGCAAGGAAACAATTGGGTTCAAGTTAAAAAAACATCAGGATCGGGTTCGACGATAATGACAAACAACTCAAACAACTCATCGATGAAAAGAGAAAAGCTTTCATCACCCCACAAAATGACCAACAAGTCAGCTACCAAATGGAAGTGCTATCAGGAATGCAAGACTGCCGTGCAGAAGCTCATCCAAAACCTGAAAAACCAATGGTGGAGGGAGAACGCTCAGGAAATCCAACAACTAGCAGAAGCGAATGACACCCAATGCTTTTTCAATACCATCAAAGCCATTTTTGGTCACATGGTCAAGCTCCTCTCAAAAGCAAAGATGGGTCAACCATCCTGAAGAGCAATGCTGACATCAATTCTAGATGGAGGGAGCACTTTGAAGATCTAAATCAAACCGCCTCAATTAACAGGAATGTGATTAACAACATTCCAAAGCAGCCTGTTGACAACTCCCTGAGCAGAATACCATCACTTGAAGAAATCAAGGAAGCCATCAAAACCTTGAAAAACAACAAGGCAGCTGGACTCGACGGAATACCAGCCGAGGTCTACAAAATTGGAGGTAACCTGCTCCATTACCAACTGCATCAACTTCTCATCAAGATCTGGATAAATGAAGACGTACCAGGAGACTTTAGAGACTCGGCAATCGTTACCATCTACAAAAGGAAAGGCGATCTATCTCACTGCGGAAACTATTGTGGAATTTCCCTATTAGCAACAGCAGGCGAAGTCCTCGCCCTCATCACAAACAACTGACTAAAGCTTTTAGCTGAGAACATGCTTCCGGAAACACAAGCCGGTTTTAGACCATCATGTGGAACAGCTGACATGAAAAATGTTGTGAAGAACTTCAATCTTTGTACATGGGCATTCATCGACCTCACTAAGGCCTTCAACTCGGTATCAAGGGAACTCTTATGCGACGTCCTATCCATTGATAGATGTCCTGAAAAGTACATTTGAATCCTGAGACTCCTCCACAATGACATGCTTGCCACAGTCATAGCCAGCAACAGGAACAGTGAGCCGTTTCAATTCAGATCAGGAATGAAACAGGGATGCATGTTTGCCCAAACATTGTTCACCATCTTCATTGTGACAACCATCCACATCATCCAGGACAACCTACCCCCAGGAATCAAAATCGTCTACAGAACAGATGGCAGACTTTTCAATCTTGCCCGTCACAAGTCCAAAACTAAGATATCTATGAGCTCCCTCATCGAGTTCCAATATGCAGACGGCAACTGTGTTGCAGTTCTTTCAGAAAATCAGCTGCAACAGATCCTGACTGCCTTCAACAGTGCATACACAAAACGTGGACCTACCATCAACTCCAAGAAGACTCGGGTTATTTACCAATCGTCACCAACTGAGACAAATCGATTCAACAGTGAAACAACCTTGGAAAATGTGGATCACTTTCCGTTCCTTGGAAGTCACCAATGTCGACCTTGATGAAGATATCCAACATCGTCTTAAGTGTGCTAGAACAGCTTTGAATGAGAGTTTCAAAATCGTGACAGACACCAAAATGTTAATGTACAAGGCAGTAGTGATCCCAACGCTCCTGTTTGCATCAGACACCTGGACAACGTACCAATGCCATGATTAAAACACTTGAAAACTTCCATGAATTATGTCTACGAAACAGGTTAAATATCAGCTGGGAAAATAGAAGAACCAATGTCAGCATGCTGAATGAAGCAAAAACATCTAGCATCGAAGCCTTCATCATCAAGAACCAACTAAGATGGGTTGGTCATGTTGTTCAGATGGAAGATGAGCGTCTACCAAAACAAACCTTCTAATCACAGCTTAAAGAAGGCAAACGTAAAAGAGGCGGACAAAAGAAGAGATTCAAAGACGCCTTAAAAGCCAGCATGAAGAAATGTGAAATCGGCATCGACAATTGGGAAACCAATACCACGTACAGGTAACTCTGGCGAACCATCAAGAAGGAACAGCGACCTTCAAAGCCAAGTGATGCGCAGAATTAGAAGAAAAGAGAAGAAAACGGAAAGAGAGACAGCAACAACCAAAGTCCGATCTGCCACCTGGAATTACCTGCTTGAATGCCCAAGAACTTTCCAAGCCAGGATTGACAAAGCCATCTGAGATAAAACTTTTTGTATTATTAGTTTGATTTTTATTATTGTTTAAATTATAAGGCCTTTCACCAAATGTTTTTCTTTATTATCTTTTTATTTATTTTACTTTTCAATTTGAATAGTTTGAAATCTTGTGGAGATATTGTGATGTATTTAATTACCCTGCATGTTTAACATCCAACAATGCTGCCATGGAACCAAGCATACACTGGCATCTGAGGCATTTTAGGGCCAGCAAAATTGTTCCTCTGCTTCTCTACCAGCTCTCGGTTTTAATTGTGGACAACAGCATTATGTCAGAAAGATCTAAATCCTCTCTGGGTTTATCAAAAATCCAGTTTAAATGGATTACAATACGTCACAGATGCCATGCAGTTCAGTCCATCTGAATATCTAAGGAAGACACAAAATGCTGGAGTAACTCAACGGGACAGGCAGCATCTCTGGAGAGAAGGAATGGGTGACATTTCGGGTCGAGACCCTTCTTCAGACCTATAATCTGTTATTTGGCATTGTGTAGTCATAATTGTAAAGGTATGTCAAGAGTATTTGTCCTAAGCACCAAATATGGAATGGAACAATTAAATTATTCATACTGCAGCTTTATAGGCACACTAAATGCAACAACATCGTAACAAATAAATATACAATCATTATACAATGTACAATATTCTAAGTTAACTAGATTGTGACGATGCAAAAACTAAAGTATATAGAGTAACCCTAAAGTCATTCTACATAACATACTTTGTCTGTAAAGTCTGTAGTGGTTCAGTGCTAGGTTTGGTAGCAGCGAGAAGGGAGCATGATCATAATAGTGTGGTTGGTATTAGCTATCTTTTGAGGCAACACTTCCAGCAGTCCCCTCCAATGGTGGGAGGATCAGTACCCTGATGAACTGGGCAATGTCCATCTTGTTCTACAACCTCCTTCCATCATTAGTATTTGATTTTCCAAACCAGGCCGCAATGCAGTCAATCAGTATGCTCTCCACTGTATGGAGTATTCAGTCGCCTGCTGAAATGTTTCAAACTTCTAAGGAAGTAGAGGCATGGTGAAATTTTCTTTGTGATTGCATCAATGTGCTGTGCTCTGGACAGATCATCAGAGGAGTGTACGCCCAGGAACTTGAAGCTATTGGCTTTTTCCACAGCCATCCCGCCGATAAAGGCAAGTGCTGGGTCCCTCAGCTTTCCATTCTGATATGCTGAATCTCATACTTTTTTTTCAATAATCGGTGTGAGAAATAAAATATAGCTACTGCATAGAAATTTAAGATTAATGGTATTACACAAATGCATTCTTCTAAACATGCAATTTAAATAAGGAATGTTGTATAAATATTTTGCAAAAGGAAAAACTACATTACCTTGGTCATGGTAGCTATCAATTTAAATTATGAACTCTGGTAAGACTTCCAATACTTTGGATTGTAGTACGCTTTCTTGTGAAAAATTGTTGATACAAATGTAATATTTTATATTTGGAATGTATTATTAAATAGGAGGTAACCTATTGGTTGCATGCGAAATGTAAACTTCAAATTTATCCACGGTGGAATTGTTAAAGAATGTATTTATTATTTGTCTGTATCTATAATCCCAGATAATCACTTTGATTTATCATGAGTTTTTTCAATATTGTTCCCAACGCACTGATTGGCTAAGTCTATTGCTAGGCAAACACATATCAGAAGCCAACAAGGGGGTCAGTTAAAGCCGAATTTAATTTTGCTAACTGAAGTTTTTCATCATACCTTTTTGTTCTTATAGAAAGCAAATGCACAAAAGTAAAATGTAAATACTAATTTAGATTAAGTTTTGGAAGGGAATTCTAGAGAATGGAGACTTATTTGTTAAAGATACGACCATCAAAGGGAAAGCAAATTTGCATGAAAGGCCAGAATGTGTGAAGGCTGGAGTGAGACAAGGTGATGCATAAAGAGAGGGGCAAACTCATAAAGTCATTGAGTGATACAGCATGAAAACAGGCCCTTCGACCCACTTGCCCACAACGGCCTACATTTCCCAGCTACACCAGTCCCACCTCCCTGTGTTTGGCCCAAATTCCTCCATACCTGCCTTATCCATAGACCTGTTTCTTCAACTTTGGGATAGTCCCTGCCTCAACTACCATCTCTGGCAACTTGTTACGTACACCCACTGCCCTTTGTGTATGTAAATATAAGAAAAATAATCTTATTGGGGAATCAGAAAGCAGTGGAGATCGGCAAGAAGGGGGATAATAGATGACGGTTGTTGTATCAGGGGCAGACCAGAGCGAACAATTAATAATTGAAATAGTTTATTACAGACATGGTGGGCATTGAAGCTTCAGCAATAGATTGATGCAGTGAGTAATACATTTTGAAAGTGAAAGTAGATGGCCTTTATGATAGAGAGAATAAGGATTTGGAAACACCGTTCCCTATCAACTCAGACATCAACGTTTGTGTCTTCAGAATAGGGGTAGAAGTTGAACCACATTCCAGGGTGCACTGACATTGTGCACCAGGTTCTAGATACCCCAATTAGGGGAAACATCACCACTGCTTCAGCCTAGTCAAGCCCTGGGGAATTTTGTACATTTCAATGAAGCAACCTTAATTGGTTAGATGATAGTCCCACTGAGTCTGAGGTTAGAGGGATATGAGCAGTGTTGCGAAAGGCACACCTATGTCTCATGTCATTCAGTGAAACTATCAGATCAATATCCTGGGCTTGAGGGAGCAGCAATGAAGAATGGTCAGGTTATCAGTATGGTTATCAATGCTATCAGTATGGTTGATGATGGGCAGATTTTTGAGTTTGGCAGTGACCAAGACAATACAACTGTAAGATGTTCACTCTCCCAATCTTGCCAGGAATAAGGTTTGTGGTGGGTATACTGGAATCTCAAAACCTATTTAATATCAAATTGTAAGTAGAAGTAGCCAATAGCCTGTATAAACCTTGTCAGAAGCAACACACTTTAGAATTTCCCTTCTGGTGTTGGTGAATATGAATTTCTTAAATAATACTTTCTTAAATAATACTAATAATTTTCCAATGTTCTATAGACTCAGGATCAGTTCCTGTGGATTGGAGGGTAGCTAATGTTATCCCACTTTTTAAGAAAGACAGGAGAGTAAAAACAGGGCATTATAGACGGGTTAGATTGATGGTGGCGAAGATGCTGGAGTCAATTTTCAAAGATGAGATAGTCGAACATGTGGATAGCAGTAACAAGATTCGTCCGAGTCAGCATGGATTTATGAAGGGGAAATCATGCTTGGCTAATCTTCTGGAATTTTTAGAAGATGTAACTAGGAAAATGGACAAGGGAGAGCCAGTGGATGTAGTGTACCTGGACTTTCAGAAAGCATTTGATAAACAAATTTGCAGATGACACAAAGCTGGGTGGCAGTGTGAACTGTGAGGAGGATGCTATGAGAATGCAGGGTGACCTGGACAGGTTGGGGGAATGGGCAGGTGCATGGCAGATGAAGTTTAATGTGGATCAATGTGAGGTTATCCACTTTGCTGCAAAAACAGGAAGGCAGATTACCATCTAAATGGCGTCCAGTTGTGAAAAGAGGACGTATAATGGGATATGGGGGTCCTTGTACATCAGTCTATGAAAGTAAGCATGCAGGTACATCAGGCAGTGAAGAAAGCGAATGGCATGTTGGCCTTGATAACAAGAGGAATCGAATATAGGAGCAAAGAGGTCCTTCTGCAATTGTAAAGAGCCCTAGTGAGACCACACGTGGAGTAATGTATGCAGTTTTGGTCCCCTAATTTGAGGAAGGACATACTTGCTATTGAGGGAGTGCAGCATAGGTTAATTCCCGGGATGGCGGGACTGTCATATGCTGAGAGAATGGAGCAGCTGGGCTTGTACACTCTGGAGTTTAGAAGGATGAGAGGGGATCTCATTGAAACATATAAGATTGCTAACGGTTTGGACCTGCTAGAGGCAGAAAACATGTTCCCGATGTTGGGGGAGTCCAGAACCAGGGGCCACAGTTTAAGAATGAGGAGTAAGCCATTTAGAACGGAGACGTGGAAACACTTCTTCTCACAGAGACTGGTGAGTCTGTGGAATTCTCTGCCTCTGAAGGCGGTGGAGACGGGTTCGCTGGATGCTTTCAAGAGAGAGCTAGATAGGGCTCTTAAAAATAGCGGAGTCAGGGGATATGGGGAGAAGGCAGGAACGGGATACTGATTGGGGATGATCATCCATGATCACATTGAATGGCGGTGCTGGCTCGAAGGGCCGAATGGCCTACGCCTGCACCTATTGTCTATTGTCTAATACTGATTTCACAGTTTTCAAAGATGTTTGCCAAAAAGATCTGCCTCCTGGTGTAGAGACAAAGTTGGTAAAAGTATATTTTCTGTTAAACATTTTTATTTGTCTTTTAAAAATTAAAATCAGTGTAACAATAAAACAAAATATTTCTCCAGATGGTGTTTTATTGTTCTTTGGGTGTAAAAAGAAAAGAAAATGACAAGGAAATACATCATAAATAACATTTAAGTCTCAGCTAGAGTATTGTAAGCAATTCCAAGCATCATAATTCTGGAAAGTTGTCAAACCCCTGGTCAATGTGGAATTATTATCAGAATACTACCCATGTAAGGGATGTGGAAAAACTGCTAAACAGATATGTGGAAAAACTGCAAATGCTAGGGATTTCCCCTGGAGGAAAATGCTTAAGAAGATTTAGTGGAGCTGCACAAAATGCTGAGATTTAGAGAATCTGAGTTTTTGTTTCTTGTGGAATCAGTCAGGAACCAGGACACACAATTAAGATTGGCAAATAATTCTGAGGATATGTGGAGATTTTTTATTGCGAAAAATGTTTTTTATACACAGCATGCCAGCTGAAAATATGATTGAAGCAAACTTAGTTGTAACACACTAAGTAGGTCAAAGAGATAAATTTACAAGACCATGAGGAAAGAACAGGGAAGTGAGATTGTGTTAAAGAAGGAACTGCAGATGCTGGAGAATCGAGGGTTACACAAAAAGCTGGGGAAACTCAGCGGGTGCAGCAGCATCTAAGGAGCGAAGGAGATAGGCGATGTTTCGGGTCGAGACCCTTGGAGATTTTGCTGCACCCGCTGAGTTTCTCCAGCTTTTTGTGTAACCCAGGGAAGTGACATTATTTGCATGGCCTTTTTGGAAAATCCAGCATAGACATATAAGCAAATGTTCCCTTCCTGTGCTATGTCATTCTGCAATAAAGGCATCATTGGAATCCAGAGGAGAAATATGTCTGAATATAAAAGCAGCGGTAAACCATTTAACCCATAAAGACAGTCCATCGCTCAATAGAAAATGAATTCATTCATTGTACCAACATTAGATTCCCAAATGTCTATCACTCTCAAGTTTAATTTGAATCGGGCTAGGATCACTTGCTGATTGCCGGTGTTACACATTTCTTTTAAATTTGTATAGAAAAGTGTTTCCTGACTTGATTCTTGAAGGACCTGACCACTTTTTATGCCCCAGACCTAGATTCCCTATTTTTTCTCCCCCATTATTTTGTGTTGTTGCTGCTGGCGCCAACGATGGCGGCCACTGTGTACTGCTCCTTGCTGTTTTGTATGTGTTTGTTTGTTTGTGTCGTCTGAAAACCCTACAAAGATTACTTTCACGAGAGAGGCACTCATAAACATCGGACATACGGTACCTCAAAACATCGTTCCGATCTCTCTCACTCGCTGGATTATTTGGACAAACTCGTCAGTGGGACTGTGGCTGCGTTCAAAGTCTTGGCACGGAGGAGGACCTGTGGGAAGCACTCTGGAGCACTCGCCCGACTCAGGCGACGAGGATCACGCACACCACTCCCAAGCATATTCCTGGCAAACGTACATTCTCTCAAGAACAAAGTGGACGAACTGCAACTCCTGCATCGGACAAACAAGGACTTCTCTGGAGCTGTTGCCCTGTGTTTCACCAAGACCTGGCTTTGTGAGTCGACCCTGGACAGCACGCTGCAACTGGCTGGCTTCTAACTTCACAGAGCGGACCGCAAAGTGGAGGCAGCGGGGAAATCAAGAGGCGGTGGAATATGCTTCTATACCAAACAGGACTGGTGCAGGTACTGTCAAATCCCAACCTAGAATCCCTCTTTATAAACTGCAAACCCTTCTACTCTCAGAGGGAATTTAACTCCTTTATTCTTGATGGAGTTTACATTCCCCCCCCAAGCCAGCATACGTGAGGCGCACACGCAACGCGCTGACCAGGTAATCAGGGTAGAGAGTGACTTACCGGACTCAATCGTCATTGTTTTGGGAGACTTTAACAAAGCTAACCTCAGCCGTTACCTTCCAAAATACAGACTTCATGTTACCTGCCCCACCAGAGGGGAGAGAACACTCGATTACTGTTATACGGCAATCAAGAACGCATATCGCTCTATTCCCCGGGTGGGTCTGGGTCTCTATGATCATTGTCTAGTTCACTTTATTCCGACCTACAGGCAGAAACTAAATGCTGCTAAGCCTGTGGTCAGAACAACGAAAAGGTGGACAAGCGAGGGCATTGAGAACCTACAATCCTGCTTTGACTGCACAGATTGGAATGTGTTCAGGGAAGCAACCACAAGCCTCGATAAGTATACGGACACTATATCATCATATGTCAGCTTTTGCAAGGACAGTTGAATTCCAAGTAAGACCTGGACATGGTTCAACAACAACAAGTCCTGGTTCACTGCAGAACTCGGACAGCTCTGATGGTCTAAAGAGGAGGCCTACAGGAGTGGGGTTGCAGACCTCTACAGGCAGGCCAAGTACAAGCTGAGAAGAGGAATCAGAGCTGCCAAGGAAAGGTACTCTGAGAAGTTGAGGAGCAAGTACTCATCTAGTGACTCTTCTTCAGTTTGGAAGGGCTTGCAAGAAATTACCAGCTACAAGAGGAAAGACGCCCGCTCTTTGCACAATCGTCAGCTGACCAACGACCTGAATGAGTTTTACTGCAGGTTTGAAAATCAGAAACATAACCCTGGTACCCCCCCCCCCCCACCAACCAAAAACAGCAAGTCTACAAAGAATGGACTCTGCACCCTCTCCTTCCCATTCACCACTTCACACCTACTTAAGGCAACACTCCAGTGTGAAAAGACTGGACCATTTCCCACCCCAACCAACACTTCACACCCACTCACAGCCTGACCTCAGTCTGCAAAGACTGAGCCCTTCTACACCCACCCCCCTTCAATCACCACTTCACACCCAATTACCTTACCCTCCTTGCTGAACAACATCACTTCATCAACAATAAAAATAAAGAAGGTGGGGAGGCTTTTCAGAAGACAGAAAAGCCGGAAATCTCCAAGACCTGATAATGTTTCCCCCTCTGCTCTCAAGATCTATGCCAAACAACTGGCACCGTCTATACAGACATTTTTAACCAGTTCCTGCAAACATGTACTGTCCCTGCCTGCTTCAAAGTCTCCACTATTGTCCCTGTATCCAAAAAGGCAAGGATTACTTGTCTTAATGACTACAGGCTTGTCACACTGACCTCTATAGTCATGAAGACACTTGAAAGCCTTGTGCTGGCCAAGCTGAAAAATATCATGATCCCCCTGCTAGACCCTATGCAGTTTGCATATCGGGCCAATAGATCTGTGGATGATGCATCAACCTGGGCCTGCACTTCATCTTACCGCACCTAGACCGCCAGGGGACCTATGCGAGGGTCCTGTTTGTTGATTTTAGCTCTACATTCAACTCCATTGTGCCAGAGCTACTACACTCCAAGCGTACAGAATTGACTGTGCCTGAACCCCTCTTGTCGATGGATCACCAGCTTCCTGACAGACAAGAAGCATCGTGTGAGGATGGGAAAGCACATTTCGGACCCGCAAACGCTCAGCATAGGAGCATTGCAAGGCTGCGTACTCGCTCCTCTCCTCTACTCTCACTACACCAATGACAGCATCTCCACAGACACTTCTGTCAAGCTTCTCAAGTTTGCGGACGACACAACCCTGATTGGACTGATCCAGGATGGGGAGGAATCTGCCTACAGACAGGAAGTGTCACAGCTGGAGTCCTGGTGCCATCGCAACAACCTAGAGCTCAGTGCTCTGAAGACAGTGGAATTGATTGTAAACTTTAGGAGAACCCCCCCCCCCCCCCCCCCCTCCCCTCATCCCACTCACCATCAACAACACCACAGTCACATCTGTAGAGTCTTTTAAGTTCCTGGGAACCATCATCTCCAAGGACCTTAAGTGGGGGGCTACCATCGACTCCACAGTCAAAAAGGCACAATAGAGGATGTACTTCCTACGGTAGCTGAGGAAGTACAATCTGCCACAGACAATGATGGTCCAATTCTAACTAAGGACCGAAGAGAGTGGCAGGACATCATGAAGCAGATGGCACCTCTCAACCCCAAGTTGGAGTGAATGCGATAGAGCGATAGATAGATAGGTAGGTAGGTAGGTAGATAGATAGATAGATAGATAGATAGATAGATAGATAGATAGATAGATAGATAGATAGATAGATAGATAGATAGATAGATAGATAGATAGATAGATAGATAGATAGATAGATAGAAAGAAAGAATTTAAATGTGCTTTTCCTTCTGGTTTACAAATACAATAATCTTACTGAATAGTCCACTTGACAGCTGCATTAATCCTAATATTTGTTTCAGTGGCTGATAAAGTGAATTAATGAATTTCATTAGAAGCACGTTTAGAATTAATAGATCATAATAGAGTAACAACTTTCATTATGTTCCACAAATCTGTTAAATTATTTACTTGCTCTGGTCTAACTAATGTGGTAATAAATGTGTGTAATTTATTTTAATTGAACCGTCATAGTCTCATCTACAACCTGTCCTTTGTGTTTATTAGGCACATGCTTGTTTTATCATTAATGTTTTATTATTATTAATGTTTAGTGTTTTTTGAGTCATTCGTAACTGACACTATGTCATGTTGTTACTTGTGGGCGGAGCACCAAGGCAAATTCCTTGTATGTGAATACTTGGCCAATAAACTTACTTACTTTTCACTAATGCCAAATTAAATCAAACTATTCTTTTACTTTTTCATCCATCAATACAACCCGACTGTAACCTGCCTCTTTTTATTTCTATACATTAAATCCATCTTGCCTTTTTGCTTAGCTTATTAATATTTATTTTCAATTTATGCCTCAAATTCATGTGTTTTACATTATCAGTTTCATAATCTGAGTGTGCATAAATAGAAAACTTTAAAATGATTAACAGAGAAAAATGGATAGATTTCATCCAAATAAAAATAATTATCTCAAATTGGAGAATATTGGGCCCTGCAAACACTGCAGACATGTCTGTGCTGATGTGGTGCTGGGCCTCGTTACTCCTGCTTGGCAGAATGCAGATGCCCCATAAACCAGTCACCCAATCTGCATTTGGTTTCTCCTATGTAGAGGAGGCTGCGTTCTGACTGCCTAATGCAGTAAATTGGAAGAACTTCTGATAAAATTGCTGCTTCGCCTGAAAAGACACTTTGTGCCTCTGCATGGTAGAAGGAGAAGGGGTGAAGGCAGGTGTTGCATTTCCTGCTATTGTATGGGAAAGAGGCAAATTATTGGGAGAGGGTAGAGCTGACCAGGGAGTTGTGAAAATAATTATCATTTTAAAATGCCAAGAGGGGTGGTGAATGTGTATCTGGTTGTGAAATTTGTGAAGAGTCATCTGTTGAATGAGAAGCTAATGGAATGTGAATGAGAAGCTAATGTAATGGAAGGCAAGGACCAGGGGAACTGTTTTTTCTCTGTTCAAGAGGAAAAGCAATGAGAGTAATTAAATGACATATAAGCTAGGTCAGAATGCTTTTGCAGATTTAACATAAGTGGCAAGAATTTGTTCGAGAAGGTATAAAATTAAAATATGAATTGGACCTACCCTGAACACAGTCAATCCTAACCAAGGCATACCATATATTTGTTACCTGTAATATCCTCGTCTCCACAGGCCTATTACATCCTAAAGCACTAACCATTATTTTCTCCAAAGCTGGAGGGTCTAATGTAAACCAAGTTTGAGAACTTGCAATGCATGTTGATGCCCAACACCACCAAAACCTATCTATATGGGCATGCCTTATCAAGCTTAGATGGCAATTGCTGCAAGTTTCAATTTCCTTGCTGGATTTAATGAGAATGTCCAAGGTATTCAGGAAAACAGCAGCAACGCACTGAGCATTGCCTTATTGCTGACAGTCATGTCAGGAAATGTAGTGGTCGTACTTGAGTTGGGGGGGGAAAAGTTTGCGGGTGATGGAAACTGGAACTATGAGACAGTCCAATTTAAAAGCATAAATACGCACACAAGGGACTATAGGGGAAGTAGCTAAACAAAAGATCATAAGTGATAGGAGCAGAATTAAGCCATTTGGCCCATCAAGACTACTCCGCCATTCAACCATGGCTGATCTATCTCTCCCTCTTAACCCAATTCTCCTGCCTTCTCCCCATACCCCCTCACACCTGTACTAATCAAGAATCGATCTATCCACTGACTTGGCCTCCACAGCCTTCTGTGGCAAAGAATTCTACAGATTCACCACCCTCAGACCAAAGAAATTCCTCCACATCTTCATCCTTTAATTCTGAGGCCATGACCTCTAGTCCTAGACTCTCTCACTAGTGGAAACATCCTCTCCACATCCACTCTATCCAATCCCTTTACTATTCTGTATGTTTCAATGAGGTCTACCCTCATTCTTCTAAACTCTAGCAAGTACAGTGCCGTCAAACACTTATATGTTAACCTACTAATTGCTGAGATCATTCTTGTAAACCTCCTCCAAACCTTCTCCAGAACCAGCACATCCTCCCTCAGATATGGTGTCCAAAATTGCTCACAATATTCCAAATGCGGTCTGACCAGCACCGTATAGAGCTTCAGTATTACATCCCTGGTTTAGTATACACGCCCTCTCGAAATAGCATGTCTCAATAGCATACCAAAATGCATCTCCACACTTTGCTACACTATATTCCATCTGCTACTTCTCTGCCCACTGTCCCAAGCTGTCCAAGTCCTTCTGCAGAGTCCCTGCTTTCTCTACTACCTGCCCCTCTACCTATTTTCATATCATCTTGGGAACGGCCACAAAACCTTCAATCCCCCTCATCCAAATCATTAATTTACAATGCAAAGAGAAGCGGCCCCTGCACAGCGCCCTGCGGAACTCTGCTAGTTACTGGCAGCCCCCTTTATTGCCAACCTGCTATCAATGCTAGTATCTGCCCTTTGATACCATGGGCTCTCATCTTCCTTAGCAGCCTCCCAAGTGACACCTTATCAAAGGCCCTCTGATAATCCAGGTAAACAACATCTACTGACTCTCCTGTGTCTGTCCTGCTATTTATTTCTTTAAAGAATTTCTACAAATTTAACCATATAATTTGTCAGGCAAGACCTCCTCATCACAAAGCCATGCTGACTTTAGCCTATTTTGTCGTGTACTTCTAAGTACTCTATAATCTCATCCTTTATAATGGACTCTAAAATTTTACCAACCACCAAAGTCAGTTCAGCCTATAGTTCCCACTATTCTGCTTTACTCCCTTCTTCCTTGTTTTTCTTGCAAACCTTCCTTGTATGTGAATACGTGGACAATAAACTTACTTACTACTTACTTCTTGTTCAGTGGGGTAATATTGGCAATTTTCCAATCATCTGGAACCACTCCTGACTCTAGTGATTCTTGAAATATCACTGTCAATGCCTCCACAATCTCTAAAGCCACCTCTTTCAGAACCCTAGGGTGTGCTCCACCTGGTCCAGGTGACTTATTCACCAGCCCTTTCAGCTTCCCAAGCACCTTCTCCCCAGTAATAGCCACTCCACTAACTTCCACCCCCTGGCTCTTGAATTTCGGGCACGTAGCTAGTGTCTTCCACTGTGAAGACTGATGCAAAACAGTTCTTCAACTCCTCTGCCATTACTTTATTCCCAATTATCACTTTTCCTGCATCAGTTTCCAGCAGTCCAACGTCCACCCGCCTCTTTCTTACTCTTTATATAACTGAAGAAACTCTTTTATATTATTAGCTATCTTGTCTTCGTATTTCGTCTTTTCTCTCTGTTTTGCCTTTTTAGTTTTCTTTAAAAGCTTCCCAATCCTCTGGCTTCCCACTAATCTTTGCAATGTTACATGCCTTCTCTTTTAGTTTTATACTGTCCTTGACTTCCCTTGTCAGCCACGGTCGGCACTTTCTTCCCCAAGAATCTTTCTTCCTCTTTGGAATGAAAAGATCCTGCATCTTCTGAATTATTCCCAGAAATTCCTGCCATTGTTGATCCACCGTCATCCCTGCTAGGGTGCCTTTCCAGTCAGCCTTGGCCAGCTCCTCCCTCATGCCTCTTTAGTCCCCTTTGCACAGCTGCAATAGCGACACATCCAATTTCACCTTCTCTCTCTCAAATTGCAGGTTAAAACCTATCATGTTGTGGTTGCTTTCTCCTAGTGGTTCCTTTACCTTGAGTTCCCTTATCAAATCCGGTTCATTACACAATGAATACCTAATGAATGAGTCAGCTTGCTCAAGGAAACAAAGTTTGTTTGAAGATCTAGGAAAATTCGATTGCTAACTAAGGAGTGAACAGTTGAATACCATTAATTTTTGAGACCATCCAAAAACAGATCATTTAAAATTAATTGAGTAAAAGTACTTGCAAATACGAGGTCTTCTGAAGCAATTGACACCAAGCAGTTAGCAACCTGGCAGGTGAGATAGTAAATTATATTTAATGTTATATGTAAAACATTGCCAATTAGTATGAGAAATAATAACAGTGGTTTCCTTTTGGCGACTGTGTCATTAAGTGCAGACGGAAAAAGGTTTGCTTGTGTGAGTGGACGAAACATTGAAAGCTTTGTTGAGCTGTTGCCAAGACAAACAAAACGTTAGAGTACAAGTAGGTCCACTTGCACTCTGAGTCCAAGAAACAGCAAATTGTTAAGTCGTTTTTAGCTGAGTGTCAAACTGTGCTGCAAGTTCATTGCAATGAAAGTAATCATTTAGTTGTAGTTGTTGGAATGATAGAAGTTTTCCTATTTCACACATATTTCCAATCATTTTAATTCCTATTCTTTCCCAATGGATAAACGTTTTATCACTAATATATGGTTTGAATGAGGGATTGTTAACTATTGGGGAAAGGAGCGATAAGTTTCTTAATTTTAAAGTTAATTTTATTTGTTTCCAAGTTCGTATTATGCTGTGAATAATTGAATTCTTGTATATTATATTGTTCAGTTTCATCGGAGAAAGAAGAATCGCTCCTATATTATAGTGGGAACAATCCTCTTTCTCCATTCTTATCCAATCTACTTGTTGGGCAGAACTGTCCAACCAGTAAATTATATTTTTAATATTCACTGCCCAATAGTAGTACAACAAATTAGAGAGTGTCAGTCCCCTGAATTCTTTACATTTACACAGATGTTTTCTTTGAATTACATGTGATCTATAGTATGAAATTTGTAATATCAGAGTCTAGATTTTTAAAGAATTTTTTTGGTAAATCTATTGGTAATGATTGAAATAGGTACAGTATTTGTGGTAAGAAGATCATTTTTATAGCATTTATTCTGTCTACTAAGGACATCGGCAGTGTTTTCCAGAATTTAATCAACCCATTCAATTTAGTTAATAAAGGCATATAGTTTGCGTTAAATAATGATTTATATTTTCTAGTAATTTGGATATCCAAATACTTGAATTTTTCTGTTGCAATTCTAAAAGTGAATTTCAACAGATGTGTCGGCTCGTGGGGTTTTATCGTCATAAATTCCAGTTTTTATTCCAGTTTATTCCATATCCTGAAAAAAGAACCAAATTCCTCTATTAAATTTAATTTTGGTATGCTAATTTGTGAATTTGTAATGTATAATAATATGTTGTCTGCATTGAATGAAATTTTATTATTTGAGTGTTTGGTATTATATCCTTGCATATTCGGATGACTTCTTATACTTTCTGCTAAAGGCTCTATCACAAGTGCAAATAGCATGGGCAATAATGCACACCCCTGTCTATTGCCCCTTGATAATTGGAATTTTGGGGATAATAAACCCCTTTTGATCCAGATTTATTAGTTTGCTAACATATTTACTCAATCTTCTCGACATATTATTATAGTATAAGAAGTCATCCGAATATTCAAGGATATAATACCAAACACTCAAATAATAAAATTTTATTATATGCAGATGACATATTATTATACATTACAAATTCGCAAATTAGCATACCAAATATATTAAATTTAATAGAGGAATTTGGTCTTTGCTAATATTATTTCATCTGCATTTAGGAGTGCTATGGCTCTATATGAGCCTGGGTCTTCTAGATCTTTATCCTTTTTAGGTATGAGTGTAATAGTTGACTCGGTTAGTGTTTCTGGTAATATATTTTCTTTAAAACCATGTATATATAAATTTTGTAAGTGTGATGAAATTATCTCGTAGAATCTTGTATAGAATTCATTACTAAAGCCATCTGGTCCTGGAGTTTTACCATTATTCAACAAATTTATTGTTTGTTCTATTTCCTTAAGTGTAATCTGAGCTCCTAATTCCTCTTGTTCCAACGTATTGAGTTTTGGAAGATTACAATTGTCTAAGAAGTTTGTAATTTTAGTATTATTTGCAGAGGTTTTACATGTATATAGATTTTGTTAAAATTGAGCAAATCTTTTATTAATATCTTTAGGTAGTGTTAATAATTCACCTTTATCTGATTTAATTTTAGTAATTGTATTTTCCGTTTCCCGTTTTTTCAGTTGACGTGCTAAGTTTATGTGGTTTATCACCGAATTCAAAGTTTTCTTGTTTTGTAATTTGAAATAACCTTATTATTCTTGCTGATAAAATTTTATTTAATTCGTATTTTAATATTATTATCCTATTATGTTTATCTATGGTTGGTTCTTTGGCATTTTCTAGATCTAATTGTCTAATTTGTTGTTCTAGCTGCAATTGTTCAGTATTCTTTTTATTTTGGAAAGCTTGATATGAAATTATAGTTCCCCTAATAAAAGTTTCCAATAATGAGGGTGAAATACCTGGTGTATCGTTTGTCTCAAAGAAGAATATCATCAGTTGGTTTAAATATGTACAACCTTGTGTGTTGTTTAAAATTTGGGGTTTAAACCTCCAGAATGTTTTTTTTATCAGCCATTCCTTCTAATTTAAAAAAAAACGTTAACGGGGAGTGATCAGAAATAATACTATTATGATATTTAGAGTTATATGTATAGGGAATTAATTTTGTGTCCACTAAAAAATAGTCGATACGTGAATACGCTTTATGTACCATTGAATAAAATGAGCATTCCCTACCTTCTGGATTATGTTTGCGTTTTTTATGTATGTATTTAGGAGTTCACTAGTTTTAGATTTTATGTTAATCCTTTTGTGTTTTGCTGATTTATCCTGCTACGGATCTAAAACACAATTGAAATCTCCCCCTATGATCACATTTTGATAGTTAAACTCTGCAATTATATCCAGAATTTTACTAAAGAATTGGGAGTTATCAAAGTTGGGAGCATAAATATTTATCAGTGGGGTAGAGTGAATTTCTCCCGTAACTATAACATACCTCCCCTCTTTATCTGCTATGATATTCTTTGGTTTGAATGGTATACCTTTACAATTAATAATAGCGATGCCTCTAGATTTAGAAGTAAATGAAGAGTAGTATGTTTGCCCAATCCAATTTGCCTTCAATCTTATCTGCTTGATGTTTCAGATGTGTTTCTTGTAAAAAAATGATGTCACAATTGGGTGCTTTTAATTGGGCAAAAATCTTACCCCTTTTAATTGGTTCATTGGCGCCCCTTATATTCCAGCTACAGAACGTGATTTCTCCAGTTTTCTTTTGTTTATCGTCTTGCATTGTAAATCATGTTAATACCCTTAAGTCATATGGTGCAACCAAGTACCTCAGAACTCTAGGTGATGGGTGGTCATCCACAGCTGTTAAATTTTGTTGGCATCTCCCCTTAGAAAAGACCAGAAAGTGTAAAGTGATGAAAAGGTAATTGAGAAACAAAAAATGATATTATAATATCTAAAAATAAAGATATTATAATTAAAAAAAGGTGGTAGAAAAATTCTTGTAGACTTCCGTAGATGTTATTATACATTCCGCTCTGCCCCCTTGACCAATTATTATTAAAAGGAAGCGAGGCCGATTCAAAATTAAAAAAATATATATAAGATAAAATGCATTTCAAATCTAACTATTCAAATGCATCTTCAAAAAATCCAACATTAAGTATACACTCAAATATAACAGTAAATATGTTAGTTATATACCCATGTCTGCCGATATACAGACAGTTATTACATTTCACTCCCCAATTAAGTCCCATTCTTTTATATTAGACAGCAGCAGGTTCCAAGGGGCTAACCAGATTCACACCCTCAGATAATTTCCAAGTATCTGAATCTCCCCACCCACCCCCACCCTTTATGCGCAGTTTAAACTAGATCTAATATATCAATTGCTTGTTAGTATATTGTTAATACTTATCGATCATATTTAACTCATTATTCTTATACTTAGAAGTTAATGAACATCACGAGATACACCCCCTATTCCCCTTAGGGGAGTCAGTCATTATTACGCTGTGCATCAATATTACACGATAGTGAGTTATTGTTGTTGAGTTAGTTCTATTAGTTAAATGTTTTATGTTAGTATATAATTGTATGTTTCTTCAGTCATAAATTGTTGTACACAAGTCCGTTAGCATTGTTTTTTCGTATTCCCAAATTCCGTTTGTTTTCCACCACGGTTTCTCTTGTTTTCCAAGTCCTTCATTCAGAGTGAAACATAAAGTTCGACCTTGAATTAACATTCCAGAGATAAAGTGTCTAGACAGCACCTTGTGGAGAAATCCGCCATCTTAACAAGAGCAGGCTTTTTTATTAAAAAAGTACTATCTTTGCCGCTTCTCCTCTGTAATGTTGTGGGAGACCGACTCCTGATAATCAGTCGGCCTCCTTTGCGATACCTTGTGCATATTTAAATGCCTCTTCTGGGTCCGTGAAGGCACGTTCAACAGAGTTATAAGTAATCCTCATCTTTGCAGGGTACAATATTCCATATCTTACACCTGTAATTTCTTTCAAAATCATTCTTGTCTTTGTGAACATGTCACTCTTTTTAACAATTTCAGCTGGATAGTCATGAAAGAACCTTAGGTTATCCTCTTCAAACGTCAAATTCGATCCATATGGAATCTATTTCATAATTTCTTCCAGAGTGGAGATGTCATAAAATTTCACGATGATCTGTCTGAGCTTGCTGGAGCCTTACGTCGAACCCAGTGAGCCACGTCTATTTCATTTCGGAGTCACGTGAGTGACTTCGTGAAGAGCCCGCCGGCGCGCATGCTCGACATATCGTCGTATCGCGTTGCTGCGACGGCTGACGGAGGAGCGCGCTCCTCGCCAGCCCTTCATAAGGGAACCACGCAGGTAAGTATGCTACCTTAAGTTGGTGGTTCTTGTTGTGTTTGCTTCACAGCAAGAACATGGATGGGAGTTTGAGAGGCCGGAGATCGGGGAAAAGTCGCCGGCCAGCAGTTCCGGAGCGAGAGTTGTCGGGGGTACCTGCAACACAGACCGGAACGAGGGCGGAGATGTCGGTGAGCTGTGTCTTTTCAGGTCCGGACCCGCCCGCACACCACAGCTCGGAGGAGTTCGATGAGGAGGAGTGTGGTGTGCCGCCAGAGCAGGACGACCCTGCCATGGCAGTCAGGTCGTCAGCAGGCTTGCTGACGGCCTCGAGCAGAAGGGTCCGTGCGGCTGCACAGCCCGTTTCATGCAGCCCTCTGAGGAGGGGAAGGGCAGGAGCCCAGAAGCCTAACCCTGTCGGGGCTACGGCTCTGCCTGCCGCCAAGGAGCGGTCAGGTTCCAGGACGGGACCCGGGGCAGCTGTGAGGTCCAGCCGTCGCCCCCCAACTTTCGACGCCGGGACGAGTCAGTTGGGGGTCCCGTCACGGTCGCCGAGCCCCCCATGGATGGGTGGGCGAGACCATGCGTCGGCAAGGTCCACGATGTGGGCAGCTGGCAAGCCTGCACGGGCTCAAGGTATCCAGGCTTCGGCTGGTGCCGACACCATGCCGCATCTGTCCGTAGAGGCAACGGCTTCCGCTCCCGCTAAACGGAGGCAGTTGAACACGCCCGTGCAGGAATCGCGCAGTTTCGCCTCGGCGGCTGTCGACGACAACTACCGGCACCGGCAGGGCCTCGACGAGGTGCGGGCCAATGACAGGAGCCCCGGGCAATTTTCAGAGCTGGAGGACTCCGACCACCTGAGTGTTCAGGGTGAAGGGCGTATTGACCGTATGGAGCGGCTGCTGGAGCTTCTCATACAAGGTCAACAACAGGCATCCAGCAGCGACAGGCACAGGGGTTCATCACCAGCTTCGTACACCAGCCTGGAGCAGCAGGACGAGGAGGCCGTGGGCGACCCCATCCCACCCCCGCCTGAATTACCGGCGGAGGACCTCCTCGATGTGGCCACCAAGTTTGCAGCCCCTCATTCCTTGGGGCTTCCCATAAATACGAAATTGGCAGCCACGGTGGACTTCCTAAATAATCACCAGCTTCAGGAGGAAGTTCTACTACAAGCCATGAGCCGTCACAAGGCTCCATCAAACTGCAACTCCCTCAACGTGCCTGTGGTCAATACGCCAATATGGGGCAACATCAGTGCGGCTATCCGTCAGCAGGAGCTGAAGATTCAGCGGATCCTGAAACTCCTCATGGCCGGGATTACTGCCTTTGTGCGGTCGGTCGACGGAGAGGAGCTTAATTTGGACCAGGAGGATGCTCTGGCGCTTCTGTGCGCTACTCAAAATGAAATAAATGGCTTTCGCAAAAATAGCATCCGCCCAGCGCTCAACCCTAAGTTTGCAGGGTTGTGCAAACCACCGCCGCCGCCGCCACCCCGTCAGCTCTTTGGCGAAGACCTTTCCAAAAGGGTCAGAGAGCTTGATGAACAAGCCAAGACCGTGGGGCTCATGCGCTCTCATAGTGCCCCCACGCCATCGAGCTCGAAAGCTCCGCTTGGCCGCTCACGAGGGTCTGTCAGCACGTCTACCAGAAATTACCCTCCAGCTCCGAACCGGTATCAACCACCCCAACACCAGGGGTCTTTTTTAGGACAGGCTCGGCAGAAGCCGAGGTGGAAAATGAGGACACCACGACCTCAAACCAACCCAGCCCCTCTACGTCTACCCACTCGTGTCAGGGACCGCCGGTAACCACAGAGGTGAGGCGGTCTGGTTCTCTTTTTTCTCTTTGTTTAACTTCACATGTTGGTGGGCGTCTGCGGTTGTTTGCGGGTGCATGGGGTGACATTACCAGTGATGAGTATGTGTTACGGAATATTCAGGGCCATAGCATTGAGTTTATTAATGGGGACATCCCTCCGTCTCAGCATAGACCGGGTCGTACTTTTAAACTAACGGCTGCGGAACAGTCCGTAGGCTATAAGGAAATTTTAAGGTTGGAACAGAAAGGGGTCATAGAGAGAACGGTTCATGAGCCCGTTGAATTTGTTTCCAATATTTTTACTCGACCTAAGAAGGATGGAGGCTGTAGAGTCATTATTGATCTGACCACTCTGAATAACTTTGTAACATATACTCATTTTAAAATGGACACGTTTGAAACGGCCAAATCATTGCTCTCACAAGGGTGCTTTATGGCATGCATTGATTTACAGGATGCGTACTATACCGTACCCATGAAAAAATATTACAGAAGGTTCTTAAAATTTATCTGGATGGATCAGCTGTGGCAATATAGGGCGTTGCCTAATGGGCTCACCACAGCCCCTCGATTATTTACTAAATTGGTGAAGCCAATTATGGCTTATTTAAGACAACGACATCATATCGTTATGGCTTATTTAGATGATATTTTAATTGTCGGCCACACCTTGGAATCAGCTCAACAAGGGGTTGCAGCTGCGGTCAATTTGTTCCAACAGCTTGGGTTCATTATTCATCCAGAAAAATCTAAGTTCTGCCCCACCCAGGTAATTAATTATCTGGGGTTCCAGGTGAATTCCATTAGCATGAGAGTCACCATACCAATTAACAAAATTGAGGAGGTAACACAGAGGTGTACAGATTTAATCAATACTCGTATACCATCGATTCGTCACACAGCTACTGTCATTGGCAAGATAGTGGCTTTGTTTCCGGCAGCCCGGTATGGACCTCTGCATTATCAAAACTTGCAGAGAGCCAAGATCGCTGCGTTGCGACGGCATGCTGGTCATTATGATCGATCAATGCAGCTGCCGCCTGCAGCATTGGATGAGTTACGATGGTGGGTTTGCCACATTAGTAACTCGTTTAACACTATTATTGAGGCGAAACCGATGATATACTTACAAACTGATGCGAGCTCTGATGGCTGGGGAGCTACAAATCAATATTCTAGTTGTGGGGGTCGATGGGATACCCTTGAGAATACGATGTTGGTATCACAAGGGATCAACTATTTGGAGCTGCTTGCAGCGTTTCATGGACTTCGTGCATATTGTTCCAAGATCATTGGAGCACATGTCCAGCTCCAAATAGACAATACCACAGCGGTGGCGTATTTAAACCACATGGGCGGTACCAGGTCAGTTTCATGTGATAAATTGGCTAATTCAATTTGGCTCTGGTGTGTCAAAAGAGACATTTGGATTTCAGCTACCTATTTGCCAGGTGAGCTTAATATTGTGGCGGACGCCAGGTCACGCAAGTTCAATGATAATATTGAATGGATGTTACATCCTGAAATTTTTGCAAAAATCACAGCCAAATTTGGGAAACCGGACATTGACCTTTTTGCGTCCCGGTTGAACCATCAGGTACCAACCTACGTCTCGTGGGAACCAGATCCTGGGGCTATAGCGTTAGATGCATTCTCGCTAGACTGGGGGAATTGCTTTTTCTATGCATTCCCCCCGTTTTGCCTCATCAGTCGGGTATTACGTAAAATTCAGATGGATGGTGCCAAGGGCATCCTTATCATACCCGACTGGCCTACACAGCCGTGGTATCCGATGGTCTTTGACACGCTCAGTGAACCTTGGGTCTGTTTGCAGGGTAGCCCAGAATTAGTTACTCACCCTGTTTCAGGGGAGCCACATCCCTGCCATGGCTATTTAAATTTGTTGGCTTGCAGATTCTGAATCGGCCTTTAGTTCAATACAGCCTTTCTACCCGGACCATGGATACCATTGCGGCGTCGTGCCGAGAGTCTACAAGGCGAAGATACCGCTCTCACATCAGGAAGTGGGAAGCCTTCTGCAGCCGCTCTCGCATCACGTACGATGCCGTGACTATAACCGACGTCCTGGAATTCCTCGCGGGGTTGCACCATGATGAACACTTAAGCTACAGTGCCATCAACAGCGCCAGGAGCGCTCTATCATTCTACCTCAATATTGAGGTGGGATCCAACAGGCTAGTGTCCAGGCTCATGCGGGGTATTTTCAATACGAATCCGCCTACACCACGTTACTCTATCACCTGGGATGTCAGGGACGTTTTAACTCTGCTCAGGACGTGGTCCCCCATGGAAGGGCTCCAGCTGGACAAACTCACCATGAAGCTGGTGATGTTATTAGCGCTGACTTCAGCACAGAGGGTACAGACACTCCATAAACTACGTGTCGACAGAATGATGTCTACCCGCACAGAAGTAGTTTTCTTTGTTGACGAGCTACTAAAGCAGCACAGACCTGGGTGCACAGGGCTGCAGCTGAAGTTCCCGGCATACCCCGCCGATGCTAGGCTATGCTTAGCCTCCCATATCCGTTACTACGTCAAGGTGACGGCAAGCATCAGAGGAATGGAGAGATACCTGCTTGTCACTCATAAGAGACCTCACCATCGAGTGACAACACAGACGATATCCAGGTGGCTTCGAGTCGTCTTGGGTAAGTCAGGTATCGACACTAATGTGTTCAAATCTCATTCCACCAGGGCTGCATCGACGTCGGCGGCGAGGGTCATGGAGGTGCCCATGGACCATATTCCCGCCACAGCAGGATGGGCTAATGAAGCTGTGTTCCAGCGGTTCTACAACCGGCCCGTTGCTGCGCCTCCACAGTTCGCAGAAGCCGTGCTAAATGCGGGGCAAGAATGTGGAGATGTCCCCGTATGAGGGGTTTTTGATTTGTTTGTTAATAAATATGCTTTGTTTTGCAGTATGGACTAGTCAGCAAGTTATTCCTCCCATCCATCCCTGGTAGTGGTGTGACAGCATGGACGTGGTCCAGGGCGTGTCATCACAGAAGCTTTGAAGTCTTCACGAAGTCACTCACGTGACTCCGAAATGAAATAGTAAGATTGAACGAGAACTTACCAGTTCGAAGGTTGATCTTTATTTCATGAGGAGTCGAAGTGAGGGATTTCGTGCCCTCCTCGCCCAACCCTCAATCACCTTCATCTGGTAATCTTAGTCGTTTCATTCTTACTATGTGAAGTCATTTCTTTTGATTGGTTTCTGTGATTCCACGCCGCTACTTTGAAGTATGTCGAGCATGCGCGTCGGCGGGCTCTTCACGAAATCCCTCACTTCGACTCCTCATGAAATAAAGATCAACCTTCGAACTGGTAAGTTCTCGTTCAATCTTACTATTCTCAGGTTTTCAGGCAGCTTAAATACTTGTTTAAGTAAGTTTGCAGCAAACTCCTGAGAGTTTTGTTCACTCTCCCCTCTTTTACTTAAATTCTGCCTCCTCGATCTTGCTTCTCGATCTTGAGAGGACAAGATTACAACAAGTAGTAAATACTGCCCAGTCCATCATCGGCTCTGACCTTCCTTCCATCGAGGGGATTTATTGCAGTCGCTGCCACAAAAAAGCTGGCAGCATCATCAATGACCCACACCATCCTGGCACACACTCATTTCCCTGCTACCTTCAGGTAGAAGGTACAGGAGCCTGAATACTGCAACAACCAGGTTCAGGAATAGCTACTTCCCCACAGCCATCAGACTATTAAACCTGGCTCGGACAAAACTCTGATCATTAATAACCCATTATCTGTTATTTGCACTTTATCAGTTTATTTATTAATGTGTGTATGTATTTATATAATGATATATGGACATACTGATCTGTTTTGTAGTAAATGCCTACTATGTTCTGTATGCTGAAGCAAAGCAAGAATTTCATTGTCCTATCGGGGACATATGACAATAAACTCACTTGAACTTGATGAAGCATTATCATACTGTTCAATTTTTTTCCGGTTTTGATCTAGAGACACTAATAGTTTTTTTTTTAGCTATGATCAATGCTTTGTTAGAGCTCTTGGCATTGCAGTTGCACAAGCTGGTGGAGTGAATTACATCATGCTCCTTGGGACTCCGAATGAGCCACATGGAGCCAAGAACACCAACAAGTCTTTATTAAGCATATGCAGGGTACCTGGTGTTGGAATCTCAAGTACATAATTTATGTTCTCTTAAAGAAAACAGATAATGAAACACAATTTTAGTGGTTGCAATTGCATTGTTAACTTCAATATTTTGGGTACGCACAAAAATGGTCTCATAGAATTATATATTTACAATGGGAGCACATCTTAACTGACAAGACCATCACAAACCTTTTGTTGAGACTAACTAATTCAGTTCAGTTCAGTTTACTTTATCCTCTCGTGTACCGAGATACAGTAAAAAGCTTTTGTTATGTGCTAACCAGTCAGCAGAAAGACATGATTAGGGACTAACGTTTAGTGCAAGGTAAAGCCAGCAAAGTGCAATCAAGGATAGTCTGAGGGTCACCAAAGAGGTAGATAGTAGGTCATCACTGCTTTCAGGTTGTGATAGGATGACAGTTGCTTGATAACAGCTCAGAAGAAACTGTCTCTGAATTTAGTGGTTCGGGAACATGGGATGCAGTAGAAAGGTTAGCAGAGGTGCAAGTGAACCTCTGTCTCACATGAAAGGACTGCTGAAATCCCTGGATCGAGTCAAGGGAAGAGGTATAATGTAGGTTTCCCCTCATTTTGACGGAAAGAAAATACCATGCTCTGCTCAAATTAGAAAATAACTTAGTGAAGCAGTCTATAATTTATCTAGCACAAATCATGTGTGTGAATTATGGTAATTCTGCTTGCTTTCTGTAGCATTGAGTGACGTTCAATTTAATGTAAGCTCTCAATTTCTGGTAAGACAAATTTTACTCAGTAGATCAGAGGCATCCACGCTGTTGTCAATAGGCCACAAAATTGTAAAGCTTATAAAAATCAACTCTGTTTCTACATATTTCCCATATTCTTGCTGTGGAAGTTCTTTTGGATACATCATGATAACTCAATCTAAGGCAAATTATCAATACTAGTAAATATTCATAATCTTGAGATATAAATTATTAGATGTCTTGTTTTGAACTCCTATTGTCTATGTACATAAAAAAACAATGCATGAAAAGAGGATCAGGCAGTCCTGTTGTGGATTGTAAAGAAAAACAGTAGTCAGGTTCATCTTTTTATTACTAGTGTAGACAGGTATATCTTAAATGCTGGAAGCTGAACAGACTGCTATTTAGAAATGCAGACAGCCAGGCTGACACATGATGAATCACAGTTACGGTAACAAGGTCAGTTAGCCAAGATGTTTTAACAGTAATTTAGTATTATTTCTAAGATGTTATTGGCTAATGATACTTCAATGAGACATCCTTGGTATGATTATGACCAGGTTGTAGCAGTCTGGGTGAGGCCTACAGACAGTAGTTTCCATTTAACATGCTTAGTATAATGCATCCAGTGAAACCCATCTTACTGTGTTGCCATGGTTATTTTTAATCAATTACAAAGAACAGACATGTAGAGTGTTTTTACATCCTAGAGATATCTCATAGCCAAGAAACTACTTGAAGCTTGGCCACATATTTGTATCCAGTCACATCAAGGAATTTGCTCTCTGAAGTTCCATAAACAGCAAAATAAGCCAGTTAAAGGACAGAAACATTCTTGTTAATTCGCAAATGTCAGGCTCAACACATCACAACACACGAACTCATGCCAGATTTGTGAATCTGATGCTTGCATTTGCATCTGAACATTCAAAGCTTTAAGGGCCTGCCGACTCCATGCGATGAGCGCGATCAAACTGGAAGCGGGGGCCGCGCGGAGGTTGGGTGATCCCCTGTACAGGGCCGTTCCCACCAGCATGCGCCTGCATGCGGCAAGCGCGACCAAACGAGCAGCGAGGGCCGCGTGGAGGTCGGGTGAGTGGCGCAACGCGGCGCAAAGTGAGGTGAACTTGGGGCGAAGTCTTAAGGTAAGTTCGCCAGGACAGAGAGGGGCACACAGAGAGGGGCACAGAGGCACACACACAGAGGGCCACGGAGCCACACACATAGAGGGTCACGGAGGCACCTACAGGTAGGTTCACGGAGGCACGATGTCGAGGCGGTGTGTAATGCGTCGAGGCGACTGCGAGCCGACAAGCCGTTGCCGCGCGGAATTTTTGAACATAGTCAGTTTTTCGGAGCCCCGCACGATGTCGGGACGAACTCCGCACAATTCCGCACGGCTCCGGTGATCGAAGTGGGACCTGCCCCGCGACGCCGGACGGCTCAAGCGACCACGTTAGGTCGCGCTCATCGCATGGAGTTGCATGCTTGTAGGACAGGCCCTTCACATTTCACTCTTCTTTTCTCCTTATCAGACACCCTTTTGTCTCCTTCTCATCTCTAGCCTTTGTCCACCCATCTTCCGCTTTTAACACGGTCAACACAGTCACCCTCTGCAACCGTCTTCTGGATCTACAAGTCAACCCATCACTTATCCTGTGGATAAAAGACTTCCTGCAGGACCGGCCACAGCATGTGGTGGTAAATGGTTTTAAATCCAAGAACATGATTTTAAACACTGGTGTCCCCCAGGGTTGTGTTTTATCACCGATTTTATTTTCCATCTACACGAACAATGTAACAAACAATAACAGTGACATTCCCCTTTTTAAGTATGCAGACGATATGGCCCTGGTGGCCCACATCAAGGATCACACTTCTCTGGCTGCCTATTATCAGCAGGTCAACATCTTGATGCTGTGGATCAAAGAGAGCTCTCTGGAGCTTAACATCTCCAAGACCAAGGAGCTGTGTTGCGGGGGAAGGCGAACATCTTCCCCCCAACCTCTCTTTGAACCTCTGAGGCTGAATGGGCAGACAGTCGAGCAGGTAGAGGCCTTTAGATACCTGGGCACAGAGATTGACACCCACCTGTCCTTCTCCCAGCACACAGACTCTGTGTACAAGAAGGCACAGCAACGCCTGTTCCTGCTGAGGAAACTCAGGAGCTTTGATGTCAGACAGGACATTTTAACAGCTGTATATAAATCACTTATAGAATCTGTACTCACCTTTAACATCACATCCTGGTTCACCCTTACCTCTGTCAAAGACAAATCAAAGCTTTCCCGGATCATCAATCAAGCAAGCAAAATAACTGGCAAAACTCAAATTCAATTGTCAGTACTTCACACCCAGGCAGTTGAAAGGAAAGCCAACCTCATTACACAGGATCCCACCCATCCCCTGCACAAGTCCTTCCAACTTCTGCCATCAGGCCGCCGATATAAAGTCCCCCTATCCAAGAAAAACATCCACAAAAACTCATTCATAACCATTGCCATAAATAGTTTAAATAATACATGATCAATGGACAAATTAACCCTGACGCACTGTCACTTTACACGTATCCACAACTTTCAACTTTTATCTTGTCTATTTTTACAGTTTCTAATCTTTATACTTGTTTTTAAGACCTATACACACTGAGTGTGCCCGCAGAAGGCTGTGTTGTATGATGATTGTTGTATATTGTCTTGTTGTATGTTGAGCCACGTCAAAGAAGATTTTCTGTTACGACAGACAATAAAGTTTTCTGAACTGAACTGAACTTCCAATCAAACCCCCCTCGCCTGTGTCCTCCTATCAATTGCCAGGCTTTGACTTGCCTCTACCTCTTTTCCAGCTTTCTCCCCCCTACAACAATCAGTTTAAAGAATTGTCCTGACCCGACATGCCATCTATCCATGTCCTCTGCAGATGCTTGCCAATAGAAAATTGGTTGGCAGACAAGAAACAAAGACTAAGGACTAACGGGCAGTGACTAGTGGGGTACCGCAAGGCTCGGTGCTGGGACTGCAGCTATTTACAATATACATTAATGATTTAGATGAAGGGATTAAAAGTAACATTAGCAAATTTGCAGATGACACAAAGCTGCGTGGCAGTGGGAACTGTGAAGAGGATGCTATGAGGATGCAGGGTGACTTGGACAGGTTGGGCAGATGCAGTTTAATGTGAATAAATGGGAGGTTATCCACTTTGGTGGCAAAAACAGGAAGGCAGATTATTTTCTAAATGGAGTCAAGTTGGGAAAAGGGAAAATACAATGGGATCTGGGGATCCTTGGTCATCAGTCAATGAAAGTAATCAGGCAGTTACAGCAAGCAATGATGAAAGCAAATGGCATGTTGGCCTTCCTAACAAGAGGAGTTGAGTATAGGAGCAAAGAGGTCCTTCTGCAGTTGTACAGGGCCCTAGTGAGACCACACCTGGAGTAGTGTCTGCAGTTTTGGTCTCCCAATTTGAGGAAGGACATTCTTGGTATTGAGGGAGTGCAGCGTAGGTTCATCAGGTTAATTCCCGGGATGGCGGGACTGTCATATGTTGATAGAATGGAGCGGCTGGGCTTGTATACTCTGGAATTTAGAAGGATGAGAGGGGATCTTATTGAAACATAAGATTATTAAGGGTTTGGAAACGCTAGATGCAGGAATCATGTTCCCGATGTTGGGGGAGTCCAGAACCAGGGGCCACAGTTTAAGAATAAGGGGAAAGCCATTTAGAATGGAGATGAGGCAAAAAGAAATCACACAGAGTTGTGAGTCTGTGTAATTCTCACAAAGTGTTGGTCACGTACAGCATGGAAACAGGCCCTTTGACTCAACTCGTCCCTGTCGGCCAAGATGCCTCATCTAAGCCAGTCCCATTTTCCTATATTTGGGCAATATCCCTCAATCTTTCCTGTCCACGTGACGTGCCTTTAAGATAATATTATAGTATTTACCTCTCAACTACCTCCTCTGGTAACTCATTCCAAATACTCACCAGCCTCGGAGAGAAAAAGTTATAGAAACATAGAAAATAGGTGCAGGAGTAGGCCATTCAGCCCTTCGAGCCTGCACCGCCATTCAATATGATCATGGCTTATCATCCAACTCAGTATCCCTTACCTGCCTTCTCTCCATACCCCCTGATCCCTTTAGCCCCAAGGGCCACATCTAACTCCCTCTTAAATATAGCCAATCAACTGGCCTCAACTACCTTCTGTGACACAGAATTCCAGAGATTCACCACTCTTGTGTGAAAAATGTTTTTCTCATCTCGGTCCTAAAAGATTTCCCCCTTATCCTTAGACTGTGACCCCTTGTCCTGGACTTCCCCAACATCGGGAACAATCTTCCTGCATCTGGCCTGTCCAACCCCTTAAGAATTTTGTAAGTTTCTATGAGATCCCCCCTCAATCTTCTAAATTCTAGCGAGTAGAAGCCGAGTCTATCCAGTCTTTCCTCATATGAAAGTCCTGACATCCCAGGAATCAGTCTGGTGAACCTCTGTACTCCCTCTATGGCAAGAATGTCTTTCCTCAGATTTGGAGACCAAAACTGTACGCAATACTCCAGGTGTGGTATCACCAAGACCCTGTACAACTGCAGTAGAACCTCCCTGCTCCTATACTCAAATCCTTTTGCTATGAATACTAACATACCATTCGCTTTCTTCACTGCCTGCTGCACCTGCATGCCTACTTTCAATGACTGGTGTACCATGACACCCAGGTCTTGTTGATCTCCCCTTTTCCTAATCGGCCACCATTCAAATAATAGTCTACTTTCCTGTTTTGCCTGTATTAAGTCTTGCCCCTCTCACCTTAAAACTATGTCCTCTTATTTTTGATTTTCCTACAGTGGGTTAAAGACTATGAGCATTGGAAGAGTGGGCTGAAAGATGGCAGATGGAGTTTAATGCTTATAAGTGTGAGGTGCTACATCTTGGCAGGACAAATCAAAATAGGACGTACATGGTAAATGGTAGGGAATTGAGGAATGCTGTGGAACAGAGGGATTTAGAAATAACTGTGCATAGTTCCCTGAAGGTGGAATCGCATGTAGATAGGGTGGTAGAGAAAGCTTTTGGTGTGCTGGCCTTTATAAATCAGAGCATTGAATATAGGAGTAGGGAAGTAATGTTAAAATTGTACAAGGCATTGGTGAGACCAATTCTGTTGTATGGTGTCCAATTTTGGTCGCCTAATTATAGCAAGGATGTCAACAAAATAGATAGAGTACAGAGGAGATTTACTAGAATGTTGCCTGGATTCCAGCAACTAAGTTACAGAGAAAGGTTGAACAAGTTAGGTCTTTATTCTTTGGAGCGCAGAAGATTAAGGGGGGACTTGATTGAGGTCTTTAAAATGATGAAAGGGATAGACAGAGTTGACGTGGATAAGCTTTTCCCGTTGAGGGCATGACATGAGAATTAAGGGACAGAAGTTTAGGGGTAACATGAGGGGAACTTCTTTACTCAGAGAGTGGTGGCTGTGTGGAATGAGCTTCCAGCAGAAGTGGTGGAGGCAGGATCGATTTTAACATTTAAAAGTAAAGTGGTATATGGACGGGAAGGGAATGGAGGGGTATGGTCTGAGTGCAGGTAGATGGGACTAGGGGAAAATAAATGTTCGGCACGGACTGGAAGGGCCGAGAGGGCCTGTTTCCGTGCTGTAATTGTCGTATGGTTATATTTTTATTTACCCTATTTTTACACCTCATGATTTTATACACCTCTTTAAGATCACCGCTCAACCTCCTGCACTACATTTGGGGCAGCACAGTTGCTGTCTCACAGCACAGTGTAGCCGGGTTTGATCCTGACTTTGGGTGCTGTCACTACTGAGTTTATATGTTCTCCCTGTGACTGCGTGGGATTTTTGATTTCTTTTTTGATTCTGTGCACTTTTCGTTCTTGATCCTTCATGCTCAGATGTTCATTACTGACCCTGCACTTTTTTTTAATCAACATTAAATGAAAAGTAGGATTTGACCCACATTAATACACAACTCAAAACAATTAATTATACTTCAAGTATAATTACATTAACTTTCCTGTAATTAATTTAAGACTTATCCAATATATTTTTTTAAGTATTTAAATGAGATATAATTATTTCAATGAAATTGAAATGTGGTAAAGTGCCACAAATTAACCACACAGTGCAGTTTCCTGTGAATAGTTCTCATGGAGTGGAGTGAAATAATGAACTTTCAAGTGAGAGCACTATGTTATATTTGGGGCTACATTTGGAGCAGCACAGTGGCGCAGCAGTAGAGTTGCTGCCTTACAGCACCATATGCCTGGGTTAGATCCTGACGATGGGTGCTGTCTGTTCAGAGTTTGTACGCTCCGCCTGTGACTGCGTGGTATTTCTCGAGGTATTCCACTTTCCCCCCACATTCCAAAGAGGTGCCGGTATGTTTGTTAATCGGCTTCTGTAAATTGCAAATTGTCCCATGTGTGTAGGGTAGTGCTCGTGTACAGGTGATCGTTGGTCGGTATGGGCCGAAGGGCCTGTTCCACGCTGTATCTCAAGTCTAAAGTCTCAACAATCATTAATGTCAGTTTGCAGTGCAGTTTATGATATTACTTCTGTCTGAAGAAGGGTCTCGACCCAAACCGTCACCCATTCCTTCTCTCCAAAGATGCTGCCTGTCCCGCTGAGTTACTCCAGCTTTTTGTGTCTCTCTTTGCTTTCAACCAGCATTTGCAGTTCCTTCTTACACACTTCTGTTTAAGATGCGGGCTTGAACAGATGCAGGTTTTCTTGAATTACTGCACTAGACCAACATAATTTTAATCAAATCAGCCAGTGGGTACAATCCCAGTGTCTGCGGTGGTTTGTCACGCCTGACATTTGCTAATTTTAAATTCTAAAGTCGTTAAAAAAACAGTGTGTGTTTAGGTTGTGTATTTTTCCACAGTAACAAATTCCTTAAAGTATTACATACAGTGAATATAGTGTGTGGAATGTTTGTGTCTCTGGTTCAGTTGATGTTTGTTGAATGTACAGCTGTAAATGGATTTGAAGCTTTCAATTCCATTAGGATGAATAGTAATTCTTTGTTACCTCCAGTGTACTTGCAGGCAACTTGTTGATAAAGAAAATGTTCTTCAAAATCACATTAAGACAATTTATCTAAAGTGAAAGACAAAACAAAATTACTAACTTATCCCAAAGGTATTGTGTAGTGATTACTTAATATTAGTTGATTGCTTAATACCAGATATTTTGAAAACTGGAGCAGTTGTAATGGGCAAACTGACCATACTGAGTAGAGTTTCTGAACAGTGCAAGTTCTAAGGTAAAAGAAGCATTTTATATTCATGTTCCAAAGAAAATTATGTGTCATAGTTGTGAACGGTGCAATTTGTTATTTGGTTCATAAATGGAAATATTTTTTATAGCAAACAACTGAAACTCGGCTCAAAATAAGTAGTGAGCAGTTGAATTGACCTTCACAAACTATTTACATCTTGTGGGGCTGAGTGGTAAGATGCGGGGCAGTGAATGGAAGAGGGCAGGAAAATGGAAGAGATCTTGTGTTCAGCTATCAAGATGAGCGTTGAAATCACTCTGCCATTTCTCACCTTAAACCTGTCTGCATTGTTATGATGTTGATTGCTTTTTTGAATCTATGCACTTTTCTTTCTTGATCCCTCATGCTCAGATCTTCATTACTCACCCTACACTTTTTTTAAATCAACATGCCTAAAAATAAGAATTTGACCCAGACTTAAACTCAACTCAAAACAATTAATTACACTTCAAGTATATTTGCATTAACTTTTTTGTACTTAACTTAATACTTATTTAATATTTTTCAATATATATTTAAATGAGATATAATGGAATGGAAATGTGGTAGAGTGTCCCAAGTTAACCACACGGTGCATTTTCCGGTGAATGGTTCTCATGGAGTGGAGTGAAATAATAAACCATCAAGTGAAAGCACTAACTGCCCAGAATTTGTGGTGAGAGGTGGGCCAACCGTGCACACAGCTCACCTGCGAATGAAGATGATGCTTTCCAAGTAGAACTGGCTACTTCTTAGCAAGCCCTTTTTGTGTAGAAATCCTGTTGTGGGGTCAATAGTGGGATGAGTTGGGGTCAATAGTGGGATGGAGGGAGAACAAGCTCCCATCCATGAAAGTATTGATAAAAACATTAACAGTTTCATTCAGAAACACAAAATATTTAATGTGAATATACTTTTAATGATTCATTCAAAACCTTTAAAAATATATTCATTTATTTAAAAAGTTAAAACAATATTTAAAGCGTGGAAAAACCATAACAGCTAAATGTTAAATTAAACATATGTAAGTTAATCCTTATTTCTTCCATTGAATCATTGGGCAAGGATCACAGCTACTCCACGGAGTCTAACTTTGGAACTTTGTTGTCACTGGAGCATAATTACCAGTAAACTCACAAGCATGCAAATTTGGGACATCTACATTTGCACTTATCATGAATTGAATGCAATTAAATGAATAAATTCCCCTCAGAATCTGACCCAATTCTGCAGCCTAAACTGAATTGTCCATACTTGCCAGGTTTGTAGGTTAATTGGCTTGGTAAAATTGTAAATTGTCCCTAGTGTGAGCGGGATCGTGTTGGTGTGCAGGGATTGCTGGTCGCCGCGGATTTGGTGGGCCGATGGGCCAGTTTCCATGTTGTATCTAAACTAAAAAAACTAAACTAATCCTATGCAGGCCACCAGCTATGTTTGTGAATACTCTGTAAATGCACAACTGAAAAACAATTATTTTGAAAGATTGTCATTTTTATGAGAACAGATTTGGTTTAAAAAAAAAGTGTAGTCTTACTTTACAGGTAATCTGCAATACGATAATGATTCTTGTTAGGTGAGGTGGCGTGAGCTAAAGGGTTTTCCAAAAGAACATGCTTATTCTGGCTAAAATAAATGGTCCCTCCCATGTTTGCATATATAGCACAACATATATCATTTTGTGCATTTAATATTTCTGATTTTGTTTTGAAATAACACCACCAAATAAATGGTCAGGTTATTTAGATGTTTTTAATCTCTAGGTGGATCTCTAG
The DNA here is from genome assembly GCA_963514005.1 of Raja brachyura. The sequence goes on from OY740783.1 coordinate 49,347,114, forward strand.
CTAACTTGCATGACGTGGAAAATTAATTAATTGGCTGCAAAGTGTACTTAAACTAATAAGCATAACGTGTTATGACTAAATATAGATCTATTTTCTCTTATTCGGGTTCAAACAACACGTGAACTTGTAAACATTCTGTCAAAATTTGCTGTGGCGACATGTTGATTTAAACTTTTCTATTTAGATTTTTTCTATTTTTTGTGTGGCAGTTTGCTAAACCTGTAAGCTAAAAATAGTATAGCAGGGGAAACCTGGCATTTGAGACATGAGTGAACAGACAGGCAGCTGTGTGTCTCCTCAACAAATCGGATGGAAAGATTGTGAAAATGCCAATGCATACAAGGAACTGTGAATTAGAGTGGCTAAATCCAATCGAAATTCAGTATTGAAAGTAATGGAAGGGAAACAAATCTGAATTTTAAAACAAAATGCAAACAAAAGAACAAAGCAAATCAAAGTAAATCCAAAGCTTTTAATAGAATTAAACATCACCTATTCATGTTCTCCAGAAAACTGTCTTTTTTGTGAACCAGCATCAGCAGTTCCTTGTGTCTCCTTCTTAATAAAAATGATTTCCATTTTAAATTTTATTTTAACTATTAGAAACTGAAGGCATAAATCTAATTTATGAAATTTATGTTTTGTTTAGTTTATTATTGTCACGTGTACCGAGGTACAGTGAAATTTATACATGATTACAATCAAGCTGCCCACTGGGTATAATGTTTAGTGCAAGATAAAGTCGGATTAAAGATAGTTTGAAGGTTTCCAATGAGGTAGATGGGAGGTCAGGACCATTCTGTAGCTGGTGAGAGGGCGGTCAGTTGCCTGATAACTTCTGGGAAGAAACTGTCCCTGGATCTGGAGGTATGCGTTTTCAAACATTTGTACTTCCTGCCTGACAATGTGAGAGGGGAGAAGAGGAAGTGAGACAGGTCCTTGATTAAGCTGACCCCCCTGCTGGGACAGCCTGAAATGTAGATGGAATCAATGGAAGGGAGGTTTGTGTGATGTTCTGGGCTACAACCACAACTCTCTGAAATCAATCCCCTTTCAGTGGAATAGGTTGGATAGCAGTAAATTAGCACACTATGTTTCTAAATGGGGTTTTGATAAAGGAAATAACTTGGTTCTTAACTTTGCTTGGCATGTTTAATTTGTGTCTTCCGATGCGAGTGGTAATGTCAGCATTTGCATACATTGCAGATTTTCGTAGCAAATCACAAACCTTCAAATAACAGGTAAACACAACCCAAACTCTTTACTTCTTTCCATCCTGTCCATCTAAATGGATCAGGAAGGCTGGGAGTATTTTCAAGGATGAGTACTATCCTGGTCATTCTCGTCATCAAAGGCTTCAAAGGCTTATAATAGCAATCCTGGCCTTGCTTAGTGGAGATAGTTCCTGTGTCCTATCCCTTACCACCCTCTCTGCAACTTGAACTTAACTTAGTCATAAAAACACCTGACCACCTTCTAATTTATTAATTACTACTTCCTATCTTTTAAACACGTATGTATCCAAGCTGCTGCTTGGGTTCCAAGTTTTCTTACACGTGTTACTTAAAAAATCAACAAGAAAACTTGCACTTAGATAGAACCTTTCATGAGCTCAGCTCAAATCTCAATGGGTCAGGCAGCTTCAGTGAAGAGAATGAACAGACAATGTTTCAGGTTGGGATCCTTCTTCAAACTGAACAGTAAAAGGGGGTTGGTTTCACAGTCAGCATGGGAGGCTGCTCCTGAAGGTTAGATTGCATGGAATCCAAGGAGAGATAGCTGAATGGAAAGAAAATTGGCTTCATGGAAGAAAGCAGAGGATGATGGTGGAAGGTTGCTTCTCGAGCTGGAGGCGTGTGACTAATGGTGTACCTTAGGGTTCGGTGCTGGGCCCATTACTGTTTGTCATCTACATCAATGCTTTGGATGAGAACATACATGGCAAGATTAGCAAGTTGACTGATGATACAAAAGTTGGTGGTTTTGCAGATAGTGAAGATGGTTGTGAAAAATTGCAACAGGATCTTGACCGATTGCCAGGTGGGCTGAGGAGGTGTTGTATCTTGGGAAGTCTATCGGCAGGACCTTCACATCGAATGGTAGGTCTCTGGAGTGTTGTAAAGCAGAGGGATCTCGAAGTGCAGATGCATGTTTCCTTGAAGGTCAAGTCGCAGATAGATAAGGTGATCAAAAAGGCTTTTGGCACGTAGGCCTTCATCAATCAGAGTATTGAGTATCGAGGTTGGGAGGTCATGTTGCCGTTGTATAAGACGTTGGTGAGCCTGCATTTAGAGTATTTAGAGTAAGAAAGAACTGCAGATGCTGGAAAAATCGAAGGTAGACAAAAATGCTGGAGAAACTCAGCGTGTGAGGCAGCATCTATGGAGTGAAGGAATAGGTGACGTTTCGATTCGAGCCCTTCTTCAGGCTCAGTGGAGTATTGAGTGCAGTTCTGGGCACCTTTTTTTTGGAAAAATGTTGTCAAGCCGGAAAGGGTACAGAGAAGATTTTCAAGGATGTTGGGCTAGAGGGTCTGAGCTATAGGGAGTTGTGTAGGCTGGGACTATATTCCTTGGAGCATAGGAGGATGAGGGGTGATCTTATGGAGGTGTATAAAATCATGAGAGGAATAAATCGGGTAGATGCAGCAGTAGCCATAATTGTCCAGATCAGGTGAATCGAGGACCAGAGGACATAGGTTTAAGGTGAAGGGGAATAGATTTAATAGGATTCTGAAGGGTAACCTTTTCACACAAAGGGTGGTGGATGTATGGAATAAGCTGCCAGAGGAGGTAGCTGAGACTGGGACTATCCCAACGTGTATGAAACAGTTTTACAGGTACAAGGATAGGACAGGTATTGCGGGATATGGACCAATCGCAGGCAGGTGGGTCTAGTGTAGCTGGGACATGTATGGGCAAATTTCCACACTGCATCACTCTATGACTCTATCTAAACTGAACAATATAGCACAAATATAAATATGAACGATACAACAATATAGTCTGAAGAAGGGTCCCAAGCCAAAACGTCACCCATCTTTTTTCTCCATAGATGCTACTTGGAGTCACTCCACCACTTTGTATATTTTTGGTATAAACCAGCATCAGCAGATCCTTGTTTTGAGATAAAGCACAAAAGTTGTTTGTTCAATAATCAAACTAGTAATCAGTCCATTGTATATAATATTACACTGGAAAGTGCACTTTCATTTTTTTTGTAATTACTGCTAAGACATCATTGGTAATAAAGCATTTGTTGTCCATAACTTGCTCAAACTGCCATGAGTTCACATGTTGGTGGGTTTTTTCAATGTAACTTTTAATTCATAGCCAATTTGCTCCCATAATAAGTTGTAACTGTAATCACAAGTTCACAAATTATAGTAGAATTAGACCATTAGGCCATCGAGTCTACTCCGTCATTCAATCATGGCTGATCTCTGCCACCAAATCCCATTTCCCTGCCTTCTCCCCACAACCCTTCACACCCGTTGTAATCAAGCACTTGTCCATCTCTGCCTTAAAAATATCCACTGACGAGGCCTCCACAGCCCTGTGTGGCAATGAGTTCCACAGATTCACCACCTTCTGACATAAGAACTTCCTCCTCATCTCCTTTTTAAAAGAGCACCCTTTAATTCTGAGCCTATGACCTCTGGTCCTAGACACTCCCACCAGTGGAAGCATCTTTTCCACATCCACTATATCTATGCCTTTCATTATTATTTATGAATCCTTTATGAATTTCAAGAATCATCCCTGAGAAATCAGTCATATTTGAGTAATCAAGCATTTTTATTTGAACTTTTGAATTGTGACTGAAAATGTTTAGAAGTCAAACTTTACTGAAATCTTTTCTATTGGTGAGTACAAAATTGCTGTTAGACATTTTTTGGAGCTTCGGAAGGATCTTGGGAAGTACTATTATTAAGCAAAGGTTTTCTTTATGTTGTTTGCGGCAGAGGACTGAGATGTTGTTATGAAGGGGCTTTATTACAAAATATATATGGTTCTTAACCTGTTTGTGCTACAGTGACTAATATCTTCAATATTAATTGTGTATTAATAATTTTCTTTGTCCTTTGAACATGCAGCCAAACTCCACAACAGAGGAACGAGCTATGGCAAGGATCGCATCACATCCACTCGTATGCAAAAAAATCACAGCTATTAAAGGTAAATTAAAAATTAATGTAAAACAAGAAGTAATGAAGAAGGGGTTTGACACAAAACATCACCAATCCATGTTCTCCAGTGCTCCAGTACTTGCTGAGTTTCTCCAATACTTTGTGTCCTTTAATGAAGAAACCTCTGTATTCATGACCCTGCATGTGTTGCTACCTGTGAAAAAAGTTTGCTCAGTCCATTGATAGATAGTATGTTTAGAAGTTAATTTTTTTAACAAAAATACAAGTTTTGACAGCCGCGATAAAATACAATTTTGAATAAAAGTTTGCCATTTGGATTCATGAATTTGAACTCTCACATTGTGTATTAACCATGATGGAACTTATGGGGAGAAAAAACCCAAGGGAGAAACCTGAGTGGGGTGTCACTGAATGCTGAAATACATTATTGTTTTTTGTTTTAAGGCCATGCTTTTCAAAAGTATGAAGCAAAATTACAGCAAATATCAGTTTGATCATGAGATAGGAATTAGGCCATTCATCTCATCAAGTCTGCCATTCAATCATGGCTGATCTATATCTTCCTCCTAACCCCATTCTCCTGGTTTCTCCCCATAACCTCTGACATCTGTACTAATCACAGTTTGGGTCTCTTCTCTTACAGCTCTGAGCATATTCAGTAAAAAACTTTAGACATTTAATTCTGCAGCTGGTGCATGATCCGTGAAAAGTATTAAAAATATGGAATTTGTAGTTTATATCTTAATATCATTCCTTAGGCTGGTAAAATGTGTGTTACACCACGCATATTACAGTAAAGTTTGTGAAATTTCTGAATGTTTCCTAAACTGCAACGGCCACTAAATGCTCTGGAAAGTAATTTGGGATCTCTGACACATGCTGAAAAAATGATTTTGTGATTTTATATATTTGAATTAGCTTTAATAAAAAATCCTAGCTCAAGTGGAACAAGATCAGATATAATCTGATATAATATGTTTTAGTGCAGTGGTTGATAATTTAGCAACATGTGCAAATATCCTTTTATCAGAAGTCAGACAAGGAAATTGACATGCACCAATCTGGTTCGAGATCCTTCTTCAAACTATAGACAGCCGTTGGTTATTTCTATTAATACCTCAATATCTTTAATTCATTTTCTTTAGTTGCTGCACAATCTGATAACATTTCCAATGAACCAAATAAATATTAAAGGGAATGCTGGAACTTGGGTGAGTGGAAAGGAGTGCGGGAGCTGGGACCTGGTTGACTGGAAAGGGAGCACAGGAACTAGTATCTGGAGGAGAGAATAGGGTCTCAGTTAGTGGGAATGGAGTGTGGCATATATTACCTTGTGAGCCAGATACCAAAATGTGGGGATTTCTGAAAAAGTCAGATTATTGGAGTTTAATGCACATTTTTTACTGTCAGGGATGACTTCATTCATGCAAGATTATCTTAAGTTAACAGTTGACTGCCTGTTTTTTAAAAATCATTTTAGTTTAGTTTAGTTTATTGTCACGTGTACCTAGGTACCGTGAAAAGCTTTTGTTTGCGCTCTATCCAGTTTTAAGAAAAGACTATACAATCAAGCTATCCACAGTGTACAGAGAAAGGGTACAATATTTAGTGCAAGATATAACATTGAAGCAATCTGTTAACTCCATCCCCACAAATTTTATGCAGGAGTAGCAGTGCTTAAATTGCATACTTTTGCATTGAGGGTAGACACCAAGCTCCTGACTTCAGCACTTAAATGCAGATGTATTTTTGGTAAGCATTGCTGCCCTCACTGGAGATGTCTGTATTCTGTTAAGCCTGCAACTCTCAATGCAGGTGATTGTAATCTGTTAAATACTGCTGCCCTCAATGTGGACATTTGCACTTTGTTAAACACAGCTATGCTCAATGCAGATGTTTGTATTCTGCTAAGCACAAATTCCGTTAATGCAGACATTCATACTAAGTTCACCATTTGGATTCATTCATTGGTGTCTAAGTTACCGTACTGAGAATGGATAACTTGTATCCTGCCGTGCTGGAGGCCTGTGCTGTAACACCACCTCACCAATGGACTTGGTAATGATACCTGTAGAAGGGCAGGATTGCAGTAAAGGTTAGGGCTGGTGCATTTTGACATTTGAATTTTTACTCTCTTTCTTTATGAAAATTTAGTTTTACATTGTGGAGTATCTAAACTTCAGAAATTAATTTTGGAGATGTCTGGAAGAACTCTTTATAGACAATAGGTGCAGGAGTAGGCCATTCAGCCCTTCAAGCCAGCAACGCCATTCAATGTGATCATGGCTGATCATCCAAAATGTGATCATCCACAATCAGTACCCCATTCCTGCCTTCTCCCCATATCCCTTGATTCCACTATCTTTAAGAGCTAGCTCTCTCTAGAAAGCGTCCAGAGAACCAGCCTCCACCGCCCTCTGAGGCAGAGAACTCCACAGACTCACAACACTGAGTGACAAAATGTTTGCTTATCTGCGTTCTAAATGGCTTTCTGCTTATTCTTAAATTGTGGCCCCTGGTTCTGTACTCCCCCAACATCGGGAGCATGTTTCCTGCCTCGAGTGTCCAAACCCTTAATAATCTTATACGTTTCAATGAGATCACCTCTCATCCTTCTAAATTCCAGAGCATATAAGCCCAGCCGCTCCATTCTATCAACATATGACAGTCCCGCCATCCCAGGAATTAATCTGGTGAACCTACGCTGTACTCCCTCAATAGCAAGAATGTCCTTCCTCAAATTGGGAGACCAACACAGTACTCCAGGGGTAGTCTCACAAGGGCCCTGTACAACTGCAGAAGGACCTTTTTGCTCCTATACTCAACTTCTCTTGTTATGAAGGCCAACATGCCATTTGCTTTCTTCACTGCCTGCTGTACCTGCATGCCACGCACGTGCCATGAGTAATTACTCAGGGTAGGCAGTCAGTCGGCTTTTAAAAAATCTTGACAACCGTGCATGTGCAGATTGTTCTCCTCTCCGGTAGGCAGTCACTCAACTTTTATAAAGTAATTTGTCTTCAAAAGCCTTATCTCTTAATAAAGTATTTAAAAACATAGCTCAAAGAAATGTACTTACCACATCATTTGTACACAAACTCCATTCTTCTCTCTTTGTTTCTTAAGATACTCTTAAGATAATGACAATCCATGTTTGAAAAACCCGCCAAGAAACAGCACGCAGTCCACAGTCCAAAATCCAAACAAGGACCTCCAGATCCCGTTGTACTTCCCCTTTTCCCAACGTGACTCCATTTAGAAAATAATCTGTCTTCCTGTTTTTGCCACTAAATTGGATAACATCACATTTATCCACATTAATGCCATGCATCTGCCCATTCACCCAACCTGTCCAAGTCACCCTGCATCCTCATAACATCCTCTTCATTGTTCACACTGCCACCCAGCTTTGTGTCATGTGCAAATATGCTAATGTGACTTTTAATCCCTTCATCTAAATAATGTATATTGTAAATAGCTGCAGTCCCAGCACCGAGCCTTGTGGTACCCCACTAGTCACTGCCTGCCATTCTGAAAGGGACCCGTTAATCCCTACTCTTTGTTTCCTGTATGCCAACCAATTTTCTATCTATGTCAGCACCCTGCCCCCAATACCATGTGCTCGAATTTTGCCCACAAATCTCCTATGTGGGACCTTATCAAATGCTTTCTGAACGTCCAGGTACACTACATCTACTGGCCCTCCCTTGTCCATTTTCCTAGTTACATCCTCAAAAAATTCCAGAAGATGAGTCCAGCTTGATTTCCCCTTCGTAAATCCATGCTGACTCATAAATCCATCCTGCTACTGCTATCCAAATGTGCCGCTATTTCATCTTTTATAATTGACTCCAGCCTCTTCCCCACCATTGATGTTGGGTTAACTGGACTAAATAGCTGCCAAGCAGTATGGATTTTCTATATTTTGTACGGAAATGTGATAAGAATACTGATGTACGATTTTGTGTTGTTAAATACGGATTTTAAATACGGAGTTCAATTCAGTCTGAAGAAGGGTCTCGACCAGAAACGCCACGCATTCCTTCTCTCCAGAATCGCTGCCTGTCCCGCTCCAGGTTTCACCAGAGCGCTGTTTCATGTGTGGGAATTTAAACGAGGAGCTGTCGGCTGGAGCGCTGTGGGGTCTAAATATAACGCTATCGGCTGGAGCGCTATGGACTTTAAACATAGCGCTGTGGGCTTTACACATAGCGCTATGGCTACAGCGCTATGGGTCACAGACTGTTCAGGAAAATTCTCGTACAACAATGAGTCTTTGGAATTCTCTTTGTCTTTGATTATTTTTCAGGCAGTGGTAGAATTCTGGATAAGCCTACTGGTGAAAGGTTACCAGTGGGATTGCAGTTACATTGGGATTGGCCTTGATTTTATAGAACGGGTGGGCTCAAGGGGGAGAGAGGGAGAGGGAGGGAGAGAGGGAGAAGGAGAGAGGGAGGGAGAGATTGAGGGAGAGAGGGAGGGACGGAATAAGAGAGAGGGAGAAAAAACGGAAGGAGGAGAGAGGAAGAGAGAGGGAGGGTGGGAGGGAGGAAGAGAAAGGGGGAGGGGGAGGGAGAGAGGGAGGGAGGGAGAGAGGACGGGAGGGACGGCGGGAGGGAGGGAGGGATGGAGAGGGAGGGAGAGGAAGGAGGGAGAAAGAGATAGGGAGCAAGAGAGGGAGAAGGGAGTCTTCCAAAATGGCTTCTACATCATCATCTGGTGCTAAAAGCAGGAAGCAGCCATTCAAACAGCAGTATACAGAGAGATGGCAATGAATGTACTGTCAAATAAGATGCATAGAAGAAATGTCAATTGGTAGCAAAGTTATACATTCTTGTATTCTTACATGGGTATGACCGCGCATAATAAATAACAGTAAAATACTGATTTTACTTCGGAATCACATGAGTGACTACGTGAAGACCCCGCCAGCACGCATGCGCGACATATCGTCTACCACATTGCGCATCGACAGGCTGTGGAAGCGCTGTTCCACCAGCGGTAAGGTTGAAACCTGAAGGTAAGTTTTTCAACGTAACTCCAGGTCTGCTATTTCTCCTTGCAGGAACCCCTCACAGAGTTCCTGCTGGAAATATTGCGTTCCCCTACACTGCGGAAATCCCGGCTGCGAGAATTGCAGGGATGCCCGGCTGGGGGGGGAACCCCACCACAGACTTCACGAAATCCCGTCTCCATGGACCGCGAGGGAGTCCCGGCTGTAGTAAACCGCGCGAAACCCGGGACACAAGAGGAATCAAACCGCGGGGTGAACCCGGCTCGGGGAAACACAGCTGCGGGGACCACGGAAGATTCTGGCCGCGGGGTGAACCTGGCTCGGGGAAATCCGGCCACGGGGACTGCAGGAAGATTCTCCACGGGACAAACCCGGCCGCGGGGACCATGGGGAGAAGCCAAACTGCGGGGTGAACCCAGCTCGGGGAAACCCAGCTGCAGGGACCGCAGGAAGACCATGGAATGAACCCGGCTCGGCGAAAACCCGGCTGCGGGGACCGCGGGAAAACCACGGGATGAACCCGGCTCGGGGAAACCCGGTTGCGGGGACCGCGGGAAGACCATGGAATGAACCCGGCTCGGCGAAAACCCGGCTGCGGGGACCGCGGGAAAACCACGGGATGAACCCGGCTCAGGGAAACCCGGCTGCGGGAACACCACGGGATGAACCCGGCTCGGGGAAACCCGGTTGCGGGGACCGCGTGAGGGGACCGTGAAGACACGGCTGTGGACCGCAGAAGTGCAGATAGCCGACGGCATATTTCAGACTCCAGCGGCCCAGTGAGGTTCAATGAAGTCTGAAAGGCCTGGGTAGGCCAGGAGGGTCCCCTCCAACATGGGTACGTCCTTGGCCGTTTACCCATGTGGAGCATGGATAGTGTCAGAGAACGCTCATCCCACTAATGCTCCCTCCTGATATGATCCATGTATGGCATATCAGTAGAGATATACTGCTGACGGTAAGCCCAGAGACCTGGCAGGGTCCAGGCTGCGAATATACCGCCGGCGGATGAGCCCGTAGACTCGGAGGGTCCGGGCTCTAACATTCACCGCCTGCGGAGGAATTTTCCCGCCGACGGATTACCTCGGAGACTCAGCAGGGTCCGGGCTGGAAGGTCCACCGCCTACGTATCTCGCATGAAGCAGAAGACTCGGAAGTATGTCCGGGGAACATACTGGAGTACAAGCGTGAGGTTCCTGAAAATTCTTCCGTGGCATCAAGACCTTCGCTAACGAAGAAACCTGAAGGCCAGAGTTCCCTCGTGAAGGAGCAGCCACCTCACGCCACATCATTAGTAGAACAGGTGCCGGCGGTGGGATACCATACACCTGCAAAATTGTCCCTGAAGGACCAGCAGTGAACAGCGCTATATGGGGGTACAATGCAGACTTCAAAAATGAACTGCTTCCAGAAGAACGCCATCAGACCTGCCTTAAATTCCAAATCTGTAGGTTCAACTGAGGCCAGCAGTGTCCAGCCGCCGAATCCTCTCTTCAGGAACCTGCCCAAACGGTAAGACCCAGATGAAGAATTAAAGCTGTGTGGCTTATCAAGGTACCACGGCAACACACCTCACGCCTCTATCGGCAGCAAGCGTTTCATTGAAGCTGGTGGCAGGGTATTGGGTCCACACACCCCAGCAATCCTACTCTCCAAATCTGGGACGGAATTAGAACCCGCGCCAGGGGCCTTTGGGCTTACCATAAGACCACCAATAACCATGAAGGTAGGTGTGTCTGGTTCTTTCCGAAATATGAGGTGTGTGGACCATTTACAAGTTGGTAAATTTACACTTGTTTTATGCAAGACAGAGTTGCCTTTCAAGGCAGCCAAGATACCGGTTTCAATTCGCATATGCAGTATAGACTTTTCTGAATAGAAAACTTCATTACTGTCTAACAACAGGGGAACAGTTTCCACTGGGCTCACAAAGATATTTGTATTATGGGCTATCCGGATGATGTTCTAAAACACTGTAATGTTGCCAAATCAGCGGTATCAGCCACAAACCATTCTGCAGAAATTGGATTCTCATCCATCCAGTTAAATTTAAGTTGATACCAACTGAAATTATTGAGTATTAGGATTACCTTTAACTCTATTAAATTGTCTGGGATTGGCAAGATATTGGTTTCAGCTGTGCTATTTGCGCCTTCTGCACCATCAGAGCTATATGGCGTGCAAAGGAGCATGCTCACAGGTACCATGTAGGTCATTACTACCAGACCTAAGCTATTCCCAGCTGAAACTATCAAAGTCACCATGGTGGACAAACACTATTCAGCTATTCAGGTACTAGAATACTGAAATGCTCCGACAAAACTTGGCAGCTCTGGTCTATAATTTCCTGTTTTCTCTCTCCCACCTTTCTTAAAAAGTGGGATAACATTATCTACCCTCCAATCCACAGGAACTCATCCTGAATCTATAGAACATTGGAAAATGATCACCAATGCGTCTACAATTTGTAGAGCCACTGTCATGAGTACCCTGGGATGCAGACCACCAGGCCCTGGGGATTTATCAGCTTTTAGTCCCATCAGTCTACTCAACAAGTCAAGTCAAGTTTATTCGTCACATACACATACGAGATGTGCAGTGAAATGAAAAGTGGCAATCCTTGCGGATTGTGCAAAAAAGTACAAAACAGAATGGAACAGAATCACATATTCACATATTACATATTTGTGGGAGGGGAAAAAAAAGAAAAAAACTGCAATTTAAAAAAGACACCACACAACAGTAAATTGGTACAGTAAGTTAGTCCCTGGTCAGATAGGAGTTTACTGTCCTAATGGCCTCTGGGAAGAAACTCCTTCTCATCCTCTCCGTTTTCACAGCATGGCAACGGAGGCGTTTGCCTGACCGTAGCAGCTGGAACGGTCTGTTGCTGGGGTGGAAGGGGTGCCCCATGATCTTGTTGGCTCTGGATTTGCACCTTCTGATGTATAGTTCCTGCAGGGAGGCGAGTGTAGTTCCCATAGTGCGTTCGTCCGAACACACTACTCTCTGCAGAGCCTTCTTGTCCTGGGCAGAGCAGTTCCCAAACCACATTGCGATGTTTCCGGACAAGATGCTTTCCACAGCCGCTGAGTAGAAGCACTGGAGGATACACAGAGACACTCTGAATTTCCTCAATTGCCTGAGGTGGTATAGGCGCTGCCTTGCCTTACTCACCAGTGTGGCAGCATGTGATGTCCATGTCAGATCCTCTGAGATGTGAACTCCCAGATATTTAAAGCAGCTCACCCTATGCACTGTATCCCCATTTATCTTCATTGGTGTGTACGTCCTCGGATGTTGTACCTTCCTAAAGTCCACGATCAGCTCCTTAGTTCTTTTGACATTCAGGAGGAGCTGTTGAGTGCCAGATCAGCCACCTCCTCCCGGTAGGCCTTCTCATCATTATCGGAGATCAGGCCCACCACCACAGTGTCATCAGCAAACTTGATTATAGAGTTGGAGCTGAACCTAACCACACAGCCATGTGTGTACAGGAAGTACAGTAGGGGGCTGGGGATGCAAACCTGGGGGGATCCTGTGCTCGGGGTGAGGGACTTCGATGTATTTCCCCCCATCTTGACTACCTGGGGGTGGGGCCTGGGTCCAGGACCCAGGCACACAGGGGGGTGTTGAGCCCCAATTCCAGCAACACTTCCTATCTAATGTGAATATCCTTCAGTTCCCCCATCACCTTAGATCCTCTGGCCACTAGTACATCAGGGAGATTGTTTGTGTCCTCCTTAGTGAAGACGGATCCAAATTATGTGTTCAACTCGTCTGCCATTTCCTTGTTCCCCATAATAAATTCATCTTTTTCAGCATTCAAGGGTCCAACTTTGGTCTTAACTAATTTTTTCCTCTTCGCATACCTAAAAAAGCTTTTACTATCCTCCTTTATATTCTTGGCTAGCTTACCTTCGGTCTCTAACTATCTCCTCATGTTGCCTTTTTAATTATCTTCTGTTATCTTAAGGATAAGGGGGAAATCCTTTAGGACCGAGATGAGAAGGACTTTTTTCACACAGAGAGTGGTGGGTCTCTGGAACTCTCTGCCACAGAGGGTAGTTGAGGCCAGTTCATTGGCTATATTTAAGAGGGAGTTAGATGTGGCCCTTGTGGCTAAGGGGATCAGAGGGTATGGAGAGAAGGCAGGTACGGGATACTGAGTTGGATGATCAGCCATGATCATATTGAATGGCGGTGCAGGCTCGAAGGGCCGAAAGGCCTACTCCTGCACCTAATTTCTATGTTTCTATGTTGCTCTTTAAAAGTTGCCCAATCCTCTGGCTTCCTGCTCATCTTTGCTGTGTTATACTTCTTCTCCTTTATTTTTATACTGTCCCTGACTTCTCTTGTCAGCCACGGTCGCCCCTTACTACCCTTGGAATCTTTCTTCCTCTTTGGAATAAACTGATCCTGCACCTTCTGTATTGTTCCCAGAAATACCTGCCATTGTTGTTCCACTGTCATCCCTGCTGGGGTATCTTTCCAGTCAACTTTTGCCAGCCCCACCCTCATGGTTCCATAGTCTCCTTTCTTCAACTGTAATACTGACACCTCCGATTTATCCTTCTCCCTCTCAAATTGTAGATTGAAACTTATTATATTATGGGTCTCCATTTATTGATTATCTAAAGGGACAAATGGGCTCGGTTCGAGGGCCTGACTGAAACCTGGACGGGGAATGGATGAAGAATTATATATAATAGATCACTGATATATCTCCAATGTAGACTAGAATGTTTAAAACTCCACTCATATTATTGATTTTCTATTTTTATTATTATTTTATTTTATTTTATTATTTCTTTCTATTAATTTCCTTCATTAAAAATAATTTAAAAAATATGTAGAAGTATAAACAAGAATGACTGTAAATTTTATAAATATTAAGAATGTATGTGATGAATAGTAAATTCTTTTGTTTCTCTTTTTTTTCTCTTACATTTTAAATTGTCTTAATATGTATCAATATGCACTAACTTCTAATAAAAAATATTAACAAAAAAAAAAAAAGAAACTTATTATATTATGGTCAGTACCTACTAATGGCCCCTTTACCTCGAGTTCCCGTATCAAATCCGGTTCATTACACAACACAAACCAGAATTGCCTTCTCCCTGGTAAGCTCCAGTACAAGCTGCTCTAAGAATCCATCACGGAGGCACTCCACAAACTCATTTTCTTGGGGTCCAATACCAACCTGATTTTCCCATTCTAGCTGCATGTTGAAATCTCCCATAACAACGGTAGCATTACCTTTACGACATGCCAATTTTAACTCTTGATTCAACTTGCACCCTATATCCAGGCTGCTGTTTGCGGGGCCTATAGATGTCCCATTATGGTATTTTGACCCTTACAATTCCTTAGTTCTATTCATACTGACTCCACATCTCCTGTTTCAATGTCACCCCTTGCAAGGGACTGAATTTAATTCCTCACCAACACAGCTACCCCACCCCCTCTGCCCACCTGTCTGTCTTTTCGATAGGACGTATACCCTTGAGTATTTAGATCCCAGCCCTGGCCCTCATGCAGCCACGTCTCTGTAATTCCCACAACATCACACTTGCCAATTTCTAACTGAGCCTCAAGCTCGTCCACTTTATTTCTTATACTTCGCGCATTCATATACAATATTTTGACTTCGGTATTCACATCCCCTCTCACACTATTCGCCCTGACCTCACTCTCTTATCCCTTCTCGAACTTTCCTTCTCATTAATTCGGGAGTCTATTGTAATTTTTCCTGTACTCACTTCCCCTTTAACTCCATCTTTATACTCCGAATTTGTCAATCCCTCCCCCCCACGATTTAGCTTAAGCCCTCACATGTAGCAAGGGGTGACATTGAAACAGGAGATGTGGAGTCAGTGTGAATAGAACTAAGGAATTGTAAGGGTCAAAATTGCGCTGAATCATCAAACTGGCAAACCTGCCTGTTAGAACGTTGGTCCCCCCTCAGTTAAGGTGTAACCGGTCCCTTTTGTACAGGTCACCCTTACCCCAGAAGAGACCCGAGTGGTCTAAAAAGCTAAATCCTTGCTCCCTGCACCAGCCCCCCAGCCACACATTCAGATCCCCTATTTCCCTGTTCCTGCCCTCACTAGCACGAGGTACTGGAAGCAATCCAGAGATAACCACCCTAGAGGTTCTGCTTTTCAGTCTTCTTCCTAACTCTCTAAACTCGCGTTGCAGAACATCCTTCCTCTTCTTCCCGATGTTGTTTGTGCCTACGTGCACAACTACTGCTGGCTGTTCACCTTCCCTCTCGAGGATGTTCTGAATTTAGTTTGTGATATCTTGAACCCTGGCACCAGGGAGGCAACAGACCATCCTCGAGTCCCGCACCTCGGACAATAGAGTCACCCACCACTATAGCTCTGCCCGACGTCAGTCTTGCCAGTCGAGTCTCATCGCTAGAATTGGAACCACCGACCTGTCCGCCGCTCGGACTGGAAGCGTTGTCTCCCTCGACAGCTCCCAAGAGGGCATACCTGTTTTCATTAGGCACAGCTGCCTGGGTCTCCTGCACTCCATGTTTACTCCCCTTTCTCTCAGTCACCCACCTTTGTTCCTCCTGTATCCTTGGCGAGACAACCTCACTGTAGGTCCTATCCAGGAAACTCTCGTTTTCCCAGATGATCCTGAGGTCATCCAGTTGCTTCTTGGGTGCCCCAACACGGTCCTTCAGGAGCTGAACCTGGACACACTTACCACAGTTGTAGCAACCAGAGGCACCATCAGTGTCCCTAGCCTCCCACATCCTGCAAGCATCACACTGAATCATCTTACCTGTCATATCTACACCGTGTCCCGTCTTCCCCAACTTTTGGCATAGTCTCCTCTCCTCGCCGAAAACTCTTAAGCCAATGATTCGCACTTTTGCCACAAAGCACTTCCCCCGACAAGACCCATCCCTGACTGATCGCTCCCTGACCAGTCTGGCTCTTTATTTTATCCCTTAATATCTTAATCCCAATATTTTTTATTACTTTCATAATATGATTTAATCTAGTGTTCCTTAACTAAACATGACATGTTCCAGTGAGAATTATTTGATCTGATTGTTTCAAGAGACTCCCAGTTGCTTACTCTGCTTCCAGGCAACACAACCTGATATAGAGAACATTATGTTGTGCAACGTCAAAGATTCATTAAAAGCCCATTAAAAGTCTGGCAAATTATTAGCAAAGTGAACATCAAGTTCTTTCATGGTTACTGACTGCAAAATACAACACGCTAATTAATACAAGAAAATCAAAGTATTTTTTTTAATAGGATTTGCTGCACAGCAATGAATGAAAAATGGGGTAGACCATTGATTTGCAATTTTGGACTGCTTTCGGCAGGCACGGAACTCGCTATCAAAACATGGAGGGGACAGGGGGACACATCTTTTGGCGGCCGCGCGCGCATGCTCACACTCTCACACACACATGCGCGAGGCTTCGGCGGCTCAATCCAGTGCTAAATGCAGCTCAACTCTGCCTGTCTCGCCGGGTTAACTACAGCCCTGACTGGACTGACGGGATCTGCTCTGCTTCTCTGCTCTGGCTGTGGGCCTGGGGGCACCGCGCCCGTCTGACTCCCGACCTCTCTAGCCACCCGTGGGGGGACAGCGCCGGAGAGCCGACCGGGGTCGATCCTGGCTGCGGATGAGGCGCATGTCTGTGCCACGTCTCCCTCCTCCAATCACCACACTCTATCCTCAGTTCCCCCCCCCCGCCACTCCTCCCTCTTCCAATCATTACGCTGAATCATCATGTCCCGCCCCTATTGCCTGCTGACCAACGTCTCTCTCGTCCAATCGGCGCCCTCGATCAGCAGTCCCACCTCCACTGTCTCGCGGAAAGCGGAGATTTTAAAATTTGGATGACAAAAACTTGGGGGGGATCTCCCCCACCTCTCAAAACATGGGGGGGACGTCCCCCCTCTTCCCCCCCCCCGGGTTTTCCGCCCCTGGCTTTCGCACTGTTTACTGTCATGAGTGAAACAGCCTTCCATGTGGTATAAAATCAGTTTTATCAAGATTTTTAAAAAACACTGCAAGTTCTTCGATCATAAAAATATGGAACAGTATGTTTGCAGCAACAGGAAAAACATTTTTTCTAAATCCAGAATGTTTGTGCATCTTTAATGGAAATCTGTAAATTGTAGTTATAGATAATCTAACAATATAGTCGAAGAGACATTAGTATCATATATTTATGTCACTCAAATTATACTGATGCTTAAAAGCCCTGTCCCACGGTACAAGTTCATTCCAAGCGCTCTCCCGAGTTTTAAAAAAATCAAACTCGTAAGCACGGAGAATGAATGTAGCGGGTATGTCGGAGCTCGGGGACATCTCTTAGCAGCTCATACCGCTAACGGCAGGTACTCGGGAAGACTCGCTAACGGCAGGTAGGTATGGGAAGACACGTGAAGATTTTTCAACATGTTGAAAAATGTCCACGAGAGCCCCGAGTACCGAAGAGCGGCCATTACCGTAAATCTCCGAGTTCGAATCAGGGCAAACTCGGGAGAGCTCTTGGAATGAACTTGTACCATGGGACAGGGCTTTTACTCTGCAATTTAAAGTAAAAATGAACAAGCATGTCATCTAAACTAACCGAGAAAATGTTATTAAGAAATGCAATTTAGTGGCGAACTTCAAACTGAATACAGTAAATATACCAAGCACTGCCTTGAGTACTTGGAATAACTTTTGTCAGTTGCATCTTTGAATGAGTTTCTTTAATTCTCCACACCCTTCAATAAAATGGCCAGAATGTCGCAGAGAAGATTTACGAGGATGTTGCCAAGACTCCAGGGTCTGAGCTATCGGGAAAAATTGGGCAAGCTAGGACTTGGAGCACAGAAGGCTAGGATGATCTTATGGAGGTGTAGAAAATCATGAGGGGAATTGATAGGGTGAATTGAAGGGGGACCAACATTCTGGCAGGCAGGTTTGCTATTGCTACACCACGGGTGGGTTTAAACTAAATAGGGGGGGGGGGGGGGGGTCAACAAATTGAAAGTATAAGGATGGAGTTAAAGGGAAAGAGAGTACAGGAAAAGTTAAGAAAGACACCCAAATTAATGGACAAGAAAGTTCAATAAGGGATAAGAGCGTATGGTCAGGTGAAATAGGAACCGGTGTGAGAGGGGAGGTGAATACCGAATTTAAAGTGTTATATATGAATGCGCGAAGTATAAGAAATAAAGTGGATGATCTTGAGGCTCAGTTAGAGATTGGTAGGCAAGATGTTGTGGGAATAACAGAGACATGGCTGCAAGGGGGACCTTGATAGAGGTCTTTAAAATGATGAGAGTGATAGACAGAGTTGATGTGGACAAGCTTTTCCCTTTGAGAATAGGGAAGATTCAAACAAGAGGACATGACTTTAGAATTAAGGGACATAAGTTTAGGGGTAACATGAGGGGGAACTTCGTTACTCAGAGAGTGGTAGCAGTGTGGAATGAGCTTCCAGTGGAAGTGGTGGCGGCAGGTTCGTTGGTATCATTTAAAAATAAATTGGATAGGCATATGGATGAGAAGGGTATGGAGGGTTATGGTATGTGTGCGGGCAGGTGGGACTAAGGGAAAAAAAGTTGTTCGGCACGGACTTGAAAGGCCGAGATGGCCTGTTTCCGTGCTGTAATTGTTATATGGTTATATGTTATATGGTTAAGAGGATCGGAGCTGGGAACTGAATATTCAGGGTTATACGTCCTATCAAATAGACAGACAGGTGGGCAGAGTGGGTGGGGTAGTTCTGTTGGTAAGGAATGAAATTCAGTCCTTTGCAAGGGGTAACATAGAATCAGAAGATGTACTCATTGTGGATAGAACTGAGAAATTTTAAGGGTAAAAATACCCTAATGGTTGTTATCTTTAGGCCCCCAAACAGTATCCTGGATATAGGGTGCAAGTTGCATCAGTAGTTATAATTGGCATGCAACAAAAGTCATGCTACAGTGGTTATGGGAGATTTCAACATGCTGGTAGGCTGGCAAAATCAGGTTGGTACTGGACCCCAAGAAAGGGAGTTTGTGGAATGCCTCTGAGATGGCTTCTTAGAGCAGCTTGTATTGGAACCTACAAGGAAGAAGGCAATTCTGGATTTAGTGTTGTGTAATTAACTGGATTTGATAAGGGAACTCAAGGTAAAGGAACCATTAAGAGGTAGGAAGCATCATATGATAAGTTTTCATCTGCAATTTGAGAGGGAGAAAGTAAAATCAGAAGTGTCAATATTGGTGTTGAACAAAGGGGACTATGGAGGCATGACAGAGGAGCTGGCCAAAGTTGACTGGAAAGGGACCCTACTAGGAATGATGGTGGAACAGCAATGACAGGAATTTCTGGGAATAATCCAGAAGATGCAGGATAATTTCATTCCAACGAGGAAGAAAGATTCTACGGGGAGCAAAAGGTGACCGTGGCTGACAAAAGAAGTCAAGGACAGTATAAAACTAAAAGAGAAGACATATAACATAGCAAAGATGAGCAGGAAGCTAGAGGATTGGGAAACTTTTAAAGACAACAGAAGGTAACTAAAAAGGCAATACGGGGAGAAAAGATGAAGTACGTAGGTAAGCTAGCCAAAAATATAAAGGATAACATTGGCAAATTTGCAGAAGACACAAAGCTGGGTGGCAGTGTGAACTGTGAGGAAGATGCTATGAGGATGCAGGGTGACTTGGATAGGTAGGGTGAGTGGGCAGATGCATGACAGATGCAGTATCATTTGGATAAATGTGAAGTTTTCCACTTTGGTGGCAAGAACAAGAAGGCCGATTATTATCTGAATGGTGTCAGTTTAGGAAAAGATTGAAGTGCAACGAGACCTGGGTGCCCGTGTACACCAGTCACTGAAAGTAAGCATGGAGGTACAGTAGGCAGTGAAAAAAGTTAATGGCATGTTGGCCTTCATAACGAGAGGGTTTGAGTATAGGAGCAAAGAGGTCGTTCTGCAGTTGTACAGGGCCCTGGTGAGACCACACCTGGAGTATTGTGTGCAGTTTTGGTCTTCTAATTTGAGGAAGGACATTCTTGCTATTGAGGGAGTGCAGTGTTGGTTCACGAGGTTAATTACCGGGATGGCAGGACTGTCATATGATGAAAGAATGGAACGACTGGGCTTGTATACTCTGGAATTTAGAAGGATGGGAGGGGATCTTATAGAAACATATAAAATTATTAAGGGATTAGACAAGTTAGATGCAGGAAACATGTTCCCAATGTTGAACAGGGCCACAGTTTAAGAATAAGGGGTAGCCATTTAGAACTGAGATGAGGAGAAACTTTTTGACCCAGAGAGTTGGGAATTTGTGGAATTGTGGAAGGCAGTGGAAGCCGATTCACTGGATGCATTCAAAAGAGTTAGATAGAGCTCTTAGGGCTAGTGGAATCCAGGGATATGGGGAGAACGCAGGAACGGGCTACTGATTGTGGATGATCAGCCATGATCACATTGCATGATGGTGCTGGCTCAAAGGGCCATATGGCCTACTCTTTGCAGGTGATGTTTATCTTTGCAGGTGGTGTTTATGCTTCTTTCAAAGTTATCATCTGTCGTCAATCGCACTGTTTACCTTTTCATCTGTTAGCTATTTAATCATTCAAATAAATGTATTTTGTATTGATGCATAATGTCAACTTTATGGAACATTTTCTCAGCTTTACAAATTAAGAATCCTTCAAAATAGTTTTTGCACGTAGAACTATATGGAACAAAAACATGCCCTTCAGCCCCTGATGTTCATACTGACCATTAACTCACAGTCTATGCTAATTTCATTTGTTGGCAGCTGGTTCATGGCCTATCATGCCTCGGTAATTCCATTGCTCACCCACATGCTTCAAATGTAACTTCCCACCACCTTCTTTGGCAATGTGTTTCAGATTTCAAATTCTGTAGGTAAAAATATTATTTTCAACTTCCTTCTAAACCTCTTACTCTCACTTTAAACATATGCCTTCTGGTTTTGATACCTTAGAATGTACTGTATCTATGCTTCTCATAGTTTTGTTCACCTCTATCAAATTCCACCCTCAGCCTCTTCTGCTTCACAACAAACAAGCCTGGCCTATCCTAACAAAGAATCCTATTGGAAAGGTTCAGAGAGATATAGGGAAACCACAGCCATGGAGGACTAGCTCAGAAGAGCACCTTTGTTGGCATGTACGTTGCGCCTAAAGGCCTTTTTCCATACTGTGTAACTCGATGATTCTATCCAGTCTACTCTCTTAACTGAAACACTCCATCCTGACGTATTAGCTTTGCAACTTTTCCAGTGCAATCATGTCCTCCTTATAATGTAGTGAGTGACCAGGAGTGGCCTAATCCTGATCTATGGCCTTCAACTATGACCCAACCAATGTTTTATAAAGTGCTACCAAGACCTACCTGCCCTTATATTATCTGACCCAGTTAATGAAGGCAATTGTCCACTGTGCCTTCTTCATAACAGTAGCTCAATCTGAATCCCGAGGGAAGGTGGTGTTTCGGGTCGAGATCCTTCTTCAGATTGACAAACTCCGACGAGAATTCAGTCTGAAGAAGGGTCTCGACCCGAAACGTCGCCTATCTCCTTCGCTCCTTAGATGCTGCTGCACCCGCTGAGTTTCTCCAGCTTTTTGTGTAACCCTTGCCATTAGAGAAGAGTGGGCTCACATGCTCTACAATTTAGAAGAATAAGACGCACTCCCATTAAGACACTAAATTCATATTAGGCTTGACAGGCCAGATGCAGAGAGGATGTTTCCTTTGGCTGAGAAATATAGAACCAAGAGGTCAATCTCAAGGGGTTAGGCTATTTCAGACAGAGGGAGAAGTTACATCAATTACTGCACAACATATCATTGGACTTCTTCACTCTACAGGACTGTGGCAGTTCAGTCATTGGGACTGTTCACAACAGATCAATACATTTAGAAATATTAAATGAATCAAGAGGTATGGCGACAATGCTGGGAAATGCAGCAACAGTATAAAATCAGTTACTGCATGATCTTGATCCATGGTAGAACAAAATCGAAAGGCTTGATGGGGTACCCCTGATCCCATGTCCATTTAGAGTATAACAATGATGCTGAAGTGGAGATCAGTTATGATTTTATTAAGTGGTGGTGTAGGCACAGGGCATCCAAATGTCCTTGTCCTGCTTCTGTTTCTAATATTCTTAATACTATATTTTTAATAGTGCCCAGACCTGTGAACAATCACAATGATCAGCGTGAACTGTTTCAATTTTTAAAAGGCAGAATTGCAAACGTGAAATTTTGAGCTTAAAATTATCTGATCAGGTTTTATAAACTTTTATTGTAGCCTTAATTTTTCTCTGGGTAGTGAAGCATTAAATGTTTTAAAATAATATATGTGTAAATTTATTGTTTGCTCACTTGTTGGCAGCTGCTGTGAATTCATTTCAAGAAGCTAGAGGAAAAAACAAAAAGAAAGCCCAGAGGTCACAGCAGGAGCCACAACTGAAAGCAGAGTCATTACAGCTCTCAACATCAGAAGAAATATCTCATGGTAAAACAACTAAGGTGAAAGACGATGATACTGTAGGTGAGAAAAGCAAATTGATGCACATCACACAAACCAGTTCTTCTCTGGATAAGTCTGAACCTGAGCCTTTGAATGAAACAAGTTTCAAAAACGAAGACACCTCCGAAGTCCAAATTGAAGAATCTGTATTGATTTCTCAAGTTACCAAAAAGACCGAATCTATAGCAACAGATGGCAAACAAACCATTGAAGCTTTAGACAAATCTGAACCTGAACTAACGAATGAAAAATGTTTCAGTAATGAAGACACCTCCGAAGTCCAAGCTACCGAATCAGCATTGGTTTCTCAAGTTACCGAAATGACCAAATCTACAGCAACACAAGTCAAACAAACCATTGCAGCTCGAGACAAATCTGAACCTGAACCTTTGAATGAAAAATGTTTCAGTAATGAAGACAACTCCGAAGTTCAAGCTGCTGAATCAGCATTGGTTTCTCAAGTTATCGGAAAGACCAAATATAAAGCAACACAAGTCAAACAAACCAGCACAATTCAGGACAAATTTGAACCTGAAACTTTGAATGAAGAGTGTTTCAGTCATGAAGACACCTCCAAAGTCCAAGCTGAAGAAATATCATTGGTTTCTCAAGTTATCGAAACGACCAAGCCCGCCCAGTTTGATACACAGAAACAAGTACAAGTTGTGATTAAGTCGCAGAACACAAGTCCTATGGAAGAAGATGCCAGTGCTGAAGAGAAAGAGTACTTTGATGATAGTACAGAGGAGAGGTTTTATAATCAGACATCGAGTGATGAAAGTGGAGATGATGATTTCTTTATTGGAAAGGTGAAGAGAACAAACAAAAATAAACAAGAAACTGATCCAACATCTGATGTTATCACTGTGAAAGATGATGAACAAAATAGTATGAAGGAAAGAAAGAGCAAACCCATTGGAAAAAGAAACAGCAGGGAGCAAACAAAGTTTGGAACTGTATTTTGCAATAATTTGTCACGTTCAAAGGCATCAATGCAGAGCAAGTAAGGACCAGATTTAATTTCAGTTTAAATTTATTTTGAATTAATTTCCAATACTATTTCTACTGCTCATAGCAAAATTAACTTGATTCTAAGTTATTGTGCATTTTTTTTAACAGCAATCAGGGAGGGATCAAAAACAAAAAACAAGGTCAGTATTTTTCACTGGGTTTTCTTTGATTATGTTAATACTGTGCATCAGCAGTTATTTTGAAACTGCCTTCCATGCTACTGTAGTACGCTTTGCTTGGTTGCTTCAAGATTGATAGCATCATTAGAAGTATGTAAACAAGGAAGGAACTTGCATAATGAATACTCTAGCACACCAATAAGTGGCCCCACTGTAAACTATCGTTGACTGTTCACCCTTCATGCATGTCCTGCCATTCAGTAAGATCAGACCCTTTGATTCTTCGTACCTTGATTCCACAGTGCCCAAATGTTTGTCAATAAGTGGTCTTGGAAATATCCCTTAGTTAAGTATCCATAGACATTGTCATAAGGAAAAGGCATAGCCAGGTTTGAAGACTTATGTTTCCATTTCGACCAAATGGCTGGTTGTAAGAATACTACTATTAAACATGAGAAAGACCTTCCTTCTCATCTGGTTCCTGATAGAGGTGAAAAATCACAACTACCCAATGAAGATTTCCTGTTCTTGAGATTAATGGGCAACATTTTTTATACAACCCAACTATAAGGAAATTCGTATGATGAAAATGATAAACGGGCAATGCATTAATGGGGCACACAGACAGGAAAATATCTGCAACTGAGCTCATGGAGTACGAGCCTAGGCAACTTCTTCAGCAACATCACTCAGTTCCATTCTCTGCCTCTACAGCCTTCCGTGGCAGAATTCCACAGATTCACCACCCTCTGACTAAAGAAATGTCTCCTCATCTCCCTCCAAAAAGAACATCCTTTAATTCTGAGGCTATGACTTCTAGTCCTAGACTCTTCCACTAGTGGAAACATCCTCTACACAGCCACTCTATCCAAGCCTTTCACTCTTCTGTATATTTCAATTCCTCCCTCATTCTTGTTAACTCCAGCGAATTCAGGCCCAGTGCTGACAAATGCTTATTATAGGTTAACCTACACATTCCAGGGATCATTCTTGTAAACCTCCTCTGGACCCTCTCCAGAGCCAGCACATCCTTCCTGAGATATGGTGCCAAATATTCCTCACAATATTCCAAATGCGGCGTTACCATCGCCTTATAGAGCCTCAACATTACATCCCTGTTTTTTTGTATACAAGCCTACTTTAAATTAAAGCTAGCATTGAGTTTTCTTTCTTTACTACCGATTCGACTTGCAGATTAACTTTTTAGGAATCCTGCACCAGCATTCCCAAATCCATTTGCACCTCCGATTTCTGGATTCGCACCCCATTTAGAAAATAGTCTACGCCTTTATTCCCACTACCAAAATGCATGGCTGCACACTTTGCTACATCATATTCCATCTGCCACTTCTCTGCCCACTCTCCCAACCTATCCAAGTTCTTCTGCAGAGTCCCTGCTTTCTCTACACTACCTGCCCCTCCACCTATTTTCATATCATCCGCAAACTTTACCCTCATCCAAATCACTAATATACATTAAGAGTAGCGGCCCCAGCATCG
This sequence comes from Raja brachyura, assembly GCA_963514005.1. Next base: position 49,372,455 of record OY740783.1, read on the forward strand.
ATCCTTGCATAACTCCACTTGTCAGTGGCAGCAAACCAGAAAAAACACTCTTTGTATTCTGTCATCTCACCAACCTGCTATCCATGCTAGTATCTGCCCTTTGATACCGTGGACTCTCATCTTCCAAAGCTGCCTAATGTGTGGCACTTTATCAAAGGCATTCTGAATCTACTGACTCTCCTTTGTCCAGCCTGCTATTTATTTCTTCAAAGAATTCCAGCAAATGTGTCAAGCAAGACCTCCCCTTCACAAAGCCAAGTCTGTCTATCTGTCTTGTGTAGTTACCTACAATTGAACGTCCACTATCACACCTATCTGAGGTGAAAGGTGTTCAGAAAATTTGTGCTCTAGGAAGTGGGTGGGATAATTGAACAATACCCAAAGCTTGGTTGATGGAGGGAATTGGAGAGTGTGTGTGTGGGGGGAAGGGGTGTTTATGGGAGGCAGGAGGGAGGGGGGGGGGAGCAGGGGAGCAATTAATCCAGCTACTCCTCCCTGCCAATGTTTGCATTCCCATCTCCCCCATTGACCTATTTAAGTGTATATAGCACTTTCAGCATAATAATTTAAGGAACTTGACATGTAAGGAGTTATTAGATGTGATGACCAAAACACAGTCAAAAGTATTGTTTAAATGATTTCTTGAAGCAGAAGAGAGAGGCAGAGATTTGAGGGGGGAACATCTGTAGCTGAGGACCCAGGCACCTGATGAAAAGGTTGGTAGTGGCAAAGCAGTTGGAATTGGGATTGATCAAGAGGCTATAACTGAAGGGCTGTAGGGCTGAAGGGTGTTACAGAAAGGTAGAGATGTTTTAAAACAAACTAAATAGTTAAGTGATGGAGTAATGATCAAGCAAATGACATATAATGTGGGTAAAGGTGAAATTGTTTACTTTGACAGGACAATTAAGAAATAAGTGAATTATCTAAATAATATGAGTTGCAGAGGCATTTGAAAGGCAAGAATGCAGCTATGCCAAGTAATTAGGAAAGCTAATAAATGTATTATTGCCGAGGGATTGGAAAACACAAGAAGTGAGGTTATATTTCAGTTACGATAGGACATTAGTGGAACCACATCTGGAGTAATGTGTACAGTATTGGCCTCTTATTTGAAAGATTTCAATGCATTGGAAGAAGTTCAGAGAGCTGAAATTGGTGGGTTGGTTCACTGGAAAAGATTGGACAGGTTAGGTTCATATCCACCAGAGTTTAGAAAAGTAGAAGCAAACTTATGAAACTTGATTGAAATCTATAAGATCCTGAGGGATGTGAGCAAGATGAATGTAGAGAGATGTTCTTTCAGCTGAGAATGTAGGGTTAGTCATGTTTTGAAATGTATTTTTATCTTCAGGGAATGCAAGTTTTTGAAACCTTTCCCTAAGGCAATGAAAGTAGAGTCTTCAAGTATTTTTAATGCACAGACAGGTATTTTTTGATATGCAATAGAGTGAAAGGTGGATGGGAATGCAAATTGAGGTTGCAATTGGATCAGCCATGATCTTATTAACTGGGAGTCCAAGTAATCTTTTCCTGCTACTAATTTGTACATATGTTTGAATATAAATCTTGAAATTTTTGGTCATGCTCAAAAATATATACATTTTAAGGTCCTTTTAATTTACACATTTAGGAAAATCCTCTCACATATGCTGGGAATTTAAATGCATTCTTATTTTATTTATGCAGTATTCCTGTAAAATGCTCCAAATCATTTGTATTGCAGGTCAGCTGTAGCATAAGGGTTCACATAAGAACACATATTTAAACAATAAAAACATTCCTATTGTATGAGTAATGTTTTCACAACTCAACCTTTGTGAACCTATTCATGAACCTATTCATGATGTTAATGAGGCTCTGGGGTAAAATAATGTATGCTGAGCAAAATATTTTTTTCATTTAATTCCGTCATAGATTGTGAAAAGGAATATGATAGAAACATAGAAATTAGGTGCAGGAATAGGCCATTCAGCCCTTCGAGCCTGCACCGCCATTCAATATGATCATGGCTGATCAGCCAACTCAGTATCCCGTACCTGCCTTCTCTCCATACCCTCTGATCCCCTTAGCCACAAGGGCCACATCTAACTCCCTCTTAAATATAGCCAATGAACTGGCCTCAACTACCCTCTGTGGCAGAGAGATCCAGAGACCCACCACTCTCTGTGTGAAAAAAGTCCTTCTCATCTCGGTCCGAAAGGATTTCCCCCTTATCCTTAAGCTGTGACCCCTTGTCCTGGACCTCCCCGACATCGGGAACAATCTTCCTGCATCTAGCCTGTCCAACCCCTTAAGAATTTTGTAAGTTACTATAAGATCCCCTCTCAATCTTTTGAAAAATATAAAAGTGGATAAGTCTCCAGGTCCTGACAGGATATTCCCTAGGACATTGAAGGAAGTTAGTGGAGAAATAGCAGGGGCAATGACAGAAATATTTCAAATGTCATTAGAAACTGGAATAGTGCCGGAGGATTGGCGTACTGCGCATGTTATTCCATTGTTTAAAAAGGGTTCAAAGAATAAACCTAGCAATTATAGACCTGTTAGTTTGACGTCAGTGGTGGGCAAATTAATGGAAAGGATACTTAGAGATAATATATATAAGCATCTGGATAAACAGGGTCTGATCAAGAACAGTCAACATGGGTTTGTGCCTGTAAGGTCATGTTTAACAAACCTTCTTGAATTTTTTTAAGAGGTTACTTGGGAAATTGATGAGGGTAAAGCAGTGGATGTTGTCTATATGGATTTCAGTAAGGCCTTTGACAAGGTTCCCCATGGAAAGTTGGTTAAGAAGGTTCAATCTTTGGGTGTTAATGGCGGAGTAGCAAGATGGATTCAACAGTGGCTGAATGGGAGATGCCAGAGAGTAATGGTGGATGGCTGTTTGTCAGGTTGGAAGCCGGTGACCAGTGGAGTGCCTCAGGGATCTGTGTTGGGTCCACTGTTGTTTGTCATGTACATCAATGATCTAGATGAATGGGTGGAAAATTGCATAAGTAAGTATGCAGATGATACTAAGATAGGTGGTGCTGTTGATAATGAAGTAAATTTTCAAAGTCTACAGAGAGATTTGGGCCATTTGGGAGAGTGAGCTAAAAGATGGCAGATGGAGTTTAATGCTGATAAGTGTGAGGTGCTACATCTTGGCAGGACAAATCAAAATAGGACGTACATGGTAAATGGTAGGGAATTGAGGAATGCTGTGGAACAGAGGGATCTAGGAATAACTGTGCATAGTTCCCTGAAGGTGGAATCACATGTAGATAGGGTGGTAAAGAAAGCTTTTGGTGTGCTGGCCTTTATAAATCAGAATTGAATATAGGAGTAGGGAAGTAATGTTAAAATTGTACAAGGCATTGGTGAGACCAATTCTGGAGTATGGTGTACAATTGTGGTTGCCTAATTATAGGAAGGATGTTAACAAAATAGAGAGAGTACAGAGGAGATTTACTAGAATGTTGCCTGGGTTCCAGCAACTAAGTTACAGAGAAAGGTTGAACAAGTTAGGTCTTTATTCTTTGGAGTGCAGAAGGTTAAGGGGGGATTTGATTGAGGTCTTTAAAATGATGAAAGGGATAGACAGAGTTGACGTGGATGAGCTTTTCCCATTGAGGGTAGGGAAGGTTCAAACAAGAGGGCATGACATGAGAATTAAGGGGCAGAAGTTTAGGGGTAACATGAGGGGGAACATCTTTACTCAGAGAGTGATGGCTGTGTGGAATGATCTTCCAGCAGAAGTGGTGGAGGCAGGATTGATTTTAACATTTAAAAGTAAAGTGGATAGGTATATGGACGGGAAGGGAATGGAGGGGTATGGTCTGAGTGCAGGTAGATGGGACTAGGGGAAAATAAATGGTCGGCACGGACTGGAAGGGCCGAGAAGGCCTGTTTACGTGCTGTAATTGTTATATGGTTATCTCCTAAATTCTAGAGAGTATAAACCGAGTCTTTCTTCATAAGACAGTGCTGACATCACTGCTCTTCGACTGGTGGAAGATATTTCTGTGCAGAATGTATTTAACTGTGTAGATGTGAAGGACAACAGAACTATACATTCCTCGTGTTACCTCTTAATATTCCCCATTGCTTATTAACATAATTAATTTTACAAACTTTACAATTTCTTGCATTCAATAAATGTCATAAAATTACATTATATTACTTCTGCTTTTGCAGAAAAAAATATAAAATTGTAATGATATACAGTATAGAAGGGTGTCTTTTCCTCAGTGAAATAAATTGCTTGCTTACGTCATTCTACAGAAAAGTGGAAAAATATATATTTTCAATTGTATACATGTGGAAGGATGATATGACTGCACGGCTTGAGGATTATTTTGCACTGATGAGTTTTACATTTCTACATAATTTACATTAATCGAAAACCTCTTGGGTGTTTCAATGGCTTCATACTACAAATTAGGTCTATTTGTTGATCATACGTTCTCTGAAATTTGTTTTGCATTTACAGATAGTCTACAAAACAAATCTAACACCAAAATATTGTCCTTTCATCGGAGAACTCAAGGGAGGCCTGGAAATGTAATTCCAAAGCCACAGCAATCGCTTCATCCCTCTTGGGAAGCAAGTAGAAGACGAAAAGAGCAGAACAAAATTCCTGCATTCCAAGGAAAAAAGATGAGATTTGATGATTAATTTTGATGATGAATGAGAAACAGGGAATAGCATATGTTTAAGAAATGCAGGAGAAACTCAGCGGGTGAGGCAGCATCAATAGAGCGAAGGAATTAGGCAACGTTATGGGTCGAAACCCTTCTTAAAATTAAATGATTAAAATCAATTCTAAAACCACGTTAAAATATCTGAAGAAATTATCAGACAAATATAAAACATCTGTCATGTGTTTTGTACTAAAATTGAACATATTTGCACTGTTGTAAAATGATCTTCAGAATTGTTTTGTGTACATTTTATTAAAAAAATAAACATTTAAAATTCATATTTACAATAGACAATAGGTGCAGGAGTAAGCCGTTCAGCCCTTCGAGCTAGCACCGCCATTCACTGTGATCATGGCTGATCATCCACAATCAGTACCCTGTTCCTGCCTTTTCCCCATATCCTTTGACTGCTATCTTTAAGAGCTCTATCTATCTCTCTCTTGAAAGCATCCAGAGAATTGGCCTCCACTGCCTTCTGAGGCAGAGAATTCCACAGATTCACAACTCTCTGAGTGAAAAAGTTCATCCTCATCTCTGAACTAAATGGCCTACCCCTTGTTCTTAAACTGGCCCCTGTTTCTGGGGGAACTAGGGGCCCTCTCATCCTTCTAAATTCCAGTCGCTCCATTCTTTCAACATATGACAGTCCCGCCATCCTGGGAATTAATATCGTGAACCTTCGCTGCACTCCCTCAATATCAAGAATGTCCTTCCTCAAATTTGCACACAATACTCCAGGTGTGGTCTCACTGGGGCCCTGTACAACAGCAGAAGCACCTCTTTGCTCCTATACTCAACTCCTCGCTTTATCAAGGTCAACATGGTATTAGCTTTCTTCACTGCCTGCTGTACCTTCATGCTTACTTTCAGTGACTGATGTACAAGGACACCCAGATCTCGTTGTACTTCCCCTTTTCCTAACTTGACACCATTCAGATAATAATCTGCTTTCCTGTTCTTGCTACCAGTGGATAACCTCACATTTATCCATATTAAACTGCATCTGCCATGCATCTGCCCACTCACCCAACCTGTCCAAGTCATCCTGCATCCTCTTAGCATCCTCCTCACAGTTCACACTGCCACCCAGCTTTGCGTCATCTGCAAATTTGCTAATGTTACTTTTAATCGCTTCATCTAAATCATTAACGTATATTGTAAATAGCTGCGGGCCCAGAACCGAGCCTTGCGGTACCCCACTAGTCACTGCCTGCCAGATCTGTGACATTTTAGATAACTAGAAATGCTATTCATTAAGAGATTTGTATGATTTTATCTTTCAATTTGCAGGTCATGCGCACAAGTGGGAAAGTCCAGTTACATTTGTGGGAAGGAACTGCAGATGCTGGTTTACACCAAAGTCAGACACAAAATGCTGGAATAACTCAGCATGACAGGCAGCATCTCTGGATAGAAGGAACGGGTGACGTTTCAGGTTGACACCCTTCTTCAGATTGGACGTTTCGGGTCGAGACCCGTCTGAAGAAGTGTCTGAAGAAGGGTCTTGATCCGAAACGTCACCCATTCCTTCTATCCAGAGATGCTGTCTGTCCCGTTGAATCACTCCAGCATTTTGTGTCCATCTTCAAAGTCCAGTTACAGATATATTTAAAAATTTCTGTGGTGTATGATATTTTCATATAACACCTCATTGGTGTAATGAGTTATTCAAGCATGTTATATTGAGAAAGTTTTGTCCCAACTCCAAAAATCGATGAAAAGTTAAATTTTCCTCTATGGAAAGATAATAAATTGGATTCTCAGAACACTTGAGTACTCAAATGTACAATCATTATCACCATAGAAACAGAAGCATATAACACTGCTGTGCTTTGTTTTGTTGTTTTGATTCAAAATTATGTCTTGGCTATGGTGTTTCAGAAAGAGTGGAATTTTCAATAAAAATACAAATAGCTAGTGACATGAAATGCATCTGTCTGCCAATGGACTGAACACACTGGCTGCCCACACAGACAGCAATGTGATTGTGAAATTGTTGGCCAACACTGACCTTCCCCAACTCTGTGGATGGCTCATGGCCAGTAACCCACATCACCGATTTTCAACAATTGTGATTGTTTCACAGTTGCAACTTCTCAATTTAAGCAAGAAACATGCAGGACCACTTGAATTTTGCGGAACTCCATCATTTGGAAAGAATTCTACAAATTAAACATGGTAACCTTTACAAATGTGCCACTGCACCACAAATATAATGGGCCTGATTGTGTTTACATGTTGCTGATGAATGAGTACAGAACCGAAGGCTACATCCTGTTCACAAGTCAGCTTGTCTCTGACAACCACGGTCACATGTTATAATGCAGAATTTAGAAAGAAGCTGTAGTCCAATTTCAACATCTTTTCCACAGGACTCACACTGAAACGAGTGAGGGAACAAAAAATGTACTTGGCTGTGGGATCCAGATGCATTTTGTATCCAGCACCCCAGCTTTGCTCTCTTTATCTCTATCTCTAAAGATACTCTCTTTATCTTTAAGAGCTCTATCTAACTCCCTTTTGAAAGCATCCAGAGAATCGGCCTCCACTGCCTTCGAAGGCAGAGAATTCCACAGATTCACATCTCTCTCGGTGGAAAAGTTTTTCCTCATCTCCGTTCTAAATGGCTTACCATTATTCTTAACATAGAAACATAGAAACATAGAAAATAGGTGCAGGAGTAGGCCATTCGGCCCTTCGAGCCTGCACCGCCATTCAATGTGATCATGGCTGATCATCCAACTCAGTATCCCGTACCTGCCTTCTCTCCATACCCCCTGATCCCTTTAGCCACAAGTGCCACATCTAACGCCCTCTTAAATATAGCCAATGAACTGGCCTCAACTACCTTCTGTGGCAGAGAATTCCAGAGACTCACCACTCTCTGTGTAAAGAATGTTTTCCTCATTTCGGTCCTAAAGGAATTCCCCCTTATCCTTAGACTGTGACCCCTTGTTCTGGACTCCCCCAACATCGGGAACAATCTTCCAGCATCTAGCTTGTCCAACCCCTTAAGAATTTTGTAGGTTTCTATAAGATCCCCCGTCAATCTTCTAAATTCCATCGAGTACAAACCGAGTCTATCCAATCTTTCCTCATATGAAAGTCCTGACATCCCAGGAATCAGTCTGGTGAATCTTCTCTGTACCCCCTCTATGGCAAGGATGTCTTTCCTCAGATTTGGAGACCAAAACTGTACGCAGTACTCCAGGTGTGGCCTCACCAAAACCCTGTACAACTGCAGTAGAACCTCCCTGCTCCTATACTCAAATCCTTTCGCTATGAATGCTAACATACCATTTGCTTTCTTCACTGCCTGCTGCACCTGCATGCCTACTTTCAATGACTGGTGTACCATGACACCCAGGTCTCGTTGCATCTCCCCCTTACCTAATCTGCCACCATTCAGATAATAGTCTACCCTCATGTTTTTGCCACCAAAGTGGATAACCTCACATTTATCCACATTGTACTGCATCTGCCATGCATCTGCCCATTCACTCAGCCTATCCAAATCACCCTGCAGCCTCCAAGCATCCTCCTCACACCTAACTATACCCCCCAGCTTGGTATCATCTGCAAATTTGGAGATGTTGCATTGAATTCCCTCGTCCAAATCATTAATATTCTTAAACTGTGACATCTGGTTCTGGACTTCCCCCAACATCGAGAACATGTTTCCTGCCTGTAACGTGTTCAATTCCTTAATAATCTTATATGTTTCAATAAGATATCCTCTCATCCTTCTAAATTCCAGTGTATACAAGCCCAGTCGCTCCATTCTTTCAAAATATGACCTTGTGAACCTACGCTGCACTCCCTCAAAAGCAAGAATGTCCTTCCTCAAATTTGGAGACCAAAACTGCACACAATACTCCAGGTGTGGTCTCACCAGGGCCCAGTACAACTGCAGAAGGACCTCTTTACTCCAAAACTCAACTCCCCTCGACACCATTCAGATAATAATCTGCCTTCCTGTTCTTGCCACCAAAGTGAATAACCTCACATTAATCCACATTAAACTGCATCTGCCATGCATCTACCCATTCACCCAACCTGTCCAAGTCACCCTGCATCCTCACAGCATCCTCCTCACAGTTCACACTGCCACCCAGCTTTGTGTCATCTACAAATTTGCTAATGTAACTTTTACTCCCTTCATCTAAATCATGAATGTATTTTGTAAATAGCTGCAGTCCCAGCACTGAGCCTTGCGGTACCCCACTAGTCACTGCCTGCCATTCTGAAAGGGACCCGTTAATCCCTACTCTTTGTTTCCGGTCTGCCAACCAATTTTCTATCCACGTCAGGACCCTACCCCCAATACCATGTGCTCTAATTTTGCCCACTAATCTCCTATGTGGGACCTTATCAGCTTTCTGAAACTCAAGGTACATTACATCCACTGGCTCTCGCTTGTCCATTTTCCTAGTTACATCCGCACAAAATTCCAGAAGATTAGTCAAGCATGATTTCTCCTTCATAAACCCATGCCGACTCAAACCGATCCTGTTACTGCTCTCCAAATGTGCCGCTATTTCATCTTTCACAATTGACTCCAGCATCTTCCCCACCACCGATGTCAGGCTAACTGATCCTTATCCTGAATCTATAGAACATTGGAAAATGATCACCAATGCGTCCACGATTTCTAGAGCCACCTCCTTAAGTACGCTGGGATGCAGACCATCAGGCACTGGGATGTATCAGCCTTCATTCCTATCAGTCTACCCAACACCATTTCCTGCGTAATGTGAATTTCCTTCAATTCCTCCATCATCCTAGGTCCTCTGGCCACTGGTACATCTGGGAGATTGTTTGAATATATTTTTCTAATCATAAATGTTTAAAAAAAAATTGTTCACTTTATTTGAATCTACTTGGACTGTTTACATGTTTCTCTGACGAACGAAGCCAAAAAACAATATCTTTGAAAATTTGGCGATGTCTGACAACAAACTTTATGGGGATAGGGTTTTCTTAGCTTATGCCATTGTCGTAGCTCATGGGCCACTCTATCCCTCAGGACCAAACTAACCAGGCCTGCAGAGCAGTGAGGTACTGAGAATCCCAAACGATGGTTGCAGGAAAAGCACAAGGGGGAACACTGGCAATGGACCAGATCTGGCCTTTTATAATTTATCATTTTAATCATCGAGTAATCTGACTCGTACATGGTCCAAGAAGCAGCTGTCTTACCCTTATGATATGTGAAATCTTAGCACCTTTGGCAATGTGCTGGTCCCTCTGAGAAATGTCAGTCAGGTAATGATATTTAGAATATATTTGCTTGCTGAAAATTAAGCTGGTGTTTTTTCCAGTAAGATCTTTAGGAGCACTTTCCTTTGCTGGTGCAATTCCAGATGCCACCTTACCAGTGATTCTTCTCCGGGATAGCAATCAACCTTTTAGTTTAGTTTATTGTCACGTGTACCAAAGTACAGTGAAAAGCTTTTGTTGCATGATAACCAGTCTGCGGAAAGACAACCAATGGTTACAATCGAGCTATTCACAGTATACAGACCATGATTGCATGGTGGAGTAGGCTTGATGGGTTGAATGGCCTAATTCTGTTCCTAGAACTCATGAACATGATAAAGGAATAACGTTTAGTGCAAGATAAAGCCAGTAAAGCCCGATCAGTCTAAAGAAGGGTCTCAACCCGAAACATCACCCATTCCTTCTCTCCAGAGATGCTGCCTGTCCTGCTGAGTTACTCCACATTTTGTGTCTACCTTTGTGTAAAGCCCGATCATAGATCTCCAATGATCAAGGGTCTCCAATGAGGTAGATAGTAGTTCAGGACTGCTCTCCAATTGTAATGGGATGGTTCAGTTTCCTGATAACAGCTGTGAAGAAACTGTTCCTGAATCTGGAATGTTCCTGAGCTGTGAGTTTTCACACTTCTATACCTTTTGCCCGATTTCAGAGGGGAGAAAAGGGAATGGCCAGTGTCCTTGATTATGCTGCTGGCCTTGACGAAGCAGCCAGAGTTATACATGGAGTCAATGGAAGAGAAGTTGGTTTGTGTGATAGTCTGTGCTGTGTCCACAAGTGGAGTCCACAAGTTTAATATACATTGAAGCTAGTCATGATTATGACCTTGTTTCTTCAAAGCTCCTTTGAGCTAATTTGTTATAATTCTTAATAGATTTTAATTTTGATCTCATTGAAATTTAGCATTGTTAGTTCAAAGATTAACAGTAACGTTTATCTTATGAGACAACAAGGCTGTCATCACGGATGGATAATGGAAGACTTTCATTACATGAAGATAGACACAAAATGCTGGGGTAACTCAGCGGGACAGGCAGCATCTCTGGAGAAAAGGAATTGGTGATGTTTTGGATTACATGAACTTGTGTTGTATTTCAAAGCAAAGTCAACCCTAAAGTCTCTACATTCTTCTGAAATCTCCCCTTCCCTTTACCCACACACTAGACTCCTAGTGTCAGATTCATTACAAAACAAGGATTCCAGCAAAACAAAATAAAAAATTGGGATTCTGAATCGGCTAAATATTGTTAATAAAGCAGATACTAGAAAGGCCAGTTGCATTTCCAGTAGATAAATAAACTGGGCCACATTGGAAGAGAGGAAGTTATAGAGGATCTTTTACAATCTTCAATCCATCTACAAATTCATTGATGGTGTATGACGACAAAAAAAAAGCAAATTTAACAAACACGTTTAATGGTGTAGATAAACCTAAACTACAATCCACTGTTTAACCTTGCTGATGAGGAATGTGCTGGAAATTGAAATCAGGGTGCAATTGATAGCCAGATTGACAAGTATGGATTTATTGGAAAAGACTAATTAATTTGTAGCCTTTTAGTAAAGTAACAGAAAACTTTAAAGGGGGAAGTGCCATTTTTGTTTTATATATCCCAAAGGGCATTTGAAAAGGGACTACATAATATGTTTGACATCAAGTAGTAAGATCATGGAATGAAAAGTGTAGCCGCAGCATGGATAAAACTCTGGTTAAATAACAGGAAAAAGAAATTGGCTGTGAAATATGTTTTGGATTGAAGAGAAATGTGTAATGGCATTTCAGAAGTCTGTCTCCAGATCACTATATTTCTAAAGAAATAGTAATTTGTGTGAAGAAGGAACTGCAGATGCTGTTTTAAACTGAAGATAGACACAAAAAGCTGGAGTAACTCAGACCCTAAGAAGGGTCTCAACCCGAAACCCATTCCATCTCTCCAGAGATGCTGCCTGTCCCGCAGATTTACTCCAGCATTTTGTGTCTACAGTAATAATTTGTGGTTCGGTGCACAGAACTTAATTTCCAAATCTGATTACATTAAGCTTGGAAGTGTAATGAACTGAGGATAATGGACAAAGAGAGATTCACCAGAGGTGATGGCACTGTGGTATGCAGGCGGGAAGGACTAACCTTGAGAGAGCTTGGTATCAGCTCCAGAATATGTGGTGTTTGCTCTTTCTCTGCCCACAGCTTGATGTTAGCTCCATCTCCTAATATGGACCAGGTAATTTGGTCCTCTTTCCCACTTATTGACAATTCTCAACTGCTGAATTGATGCTCTTCTATGTTGAACAGCACTTGAAAGAAGCACCAAAAATATTTTGGTCAAACCTGTATTCTGAGTTTGGGACTTCACTGCACACCACCATACAACCTGGTAGCACTATTGCAGATTGAGCTAGCTGAACTGCAAAGGACACAACTGCACAATCAGATAATTGTTTAACCAACATGAAGGAAAAAACACTTGACCTAATTCTCAACAATCCATCAGTGTTAGGTGCATCTGTCCATTAATAAAATTGACTACTTCCACCATTGACCTTGGTGAGACAACGTTTTGTTCTTGCATTAACACTCGCCATGTTGTGTGGCAGTACAAATGGATGAAATAAAAGGCTGAAGCACTTAGAAATAATAAATTTGCTTCCTCTAATATCTCTGTCATCACATAACCAAGATGTCAGCTAAATCAATTATTTCCGAGAATAATATCAAGAAAACAATGAGAGCACTGGATACAGCAAGAGCCACGGGACCAGATAACACAGTTTACTACTGCAGACTTCGCTCCAGAATTAGCCAAGCCCTCACAGGATAAATATGACACATGCATCTAACTGACGGTTGGAAAATTGCTGCGGAATGACTCAAGCACCTGGACGCAATCCCTCTAATTAACTCCCAATTGGGCTATTGTCAATCACTAAAAATGTGATGGCGATGTAGAGGAGATACTAAACAAGTACTTGCATGTTGCATCTGTTTTCACCGGAGAGATTGACATGGAGAACAGAGATCAGTGTGCAGAATACTAATATGCAAGGGCAGTTTCAGATTAAGGAGGGGGAAGTGTTGGGGCTCCTGGAGAACAATAAGGTAGATAAATCCCCAGGATGGGCTTTCTTCCAGTTTCTGGAGAGTGGCAAGAGAGGAGATTGTGGGAGCCTTGACAAAGGTCATAATCTTAGATAATCTGTGCCACCACTGTGTTTCCTCTTCAAAGGAAAGACTGTGCTCCCAATGTAGCCTATTCCTTTTTCAACACCAAGACAGAGTCACTGAGACAAGCTGGAGACCACTACATCCTCATCAAAACAAAGTGAATTGCCAGGCCAAGCCCAAGGCAGCCAGCTCCTTCAAGACTAAGACTGAGCAGCCAGGCCAAGCTTGGACTGCTGGATCAAGCCCAAGATTTCCAGCATCTCCTTCGATGCAAACACTGAGCTGCAGGGACAAGCCCAAGATCACCAGCGTCTCTTCCTCAAGGTCCAGACAGAGCTGCTGGGACAAACCCAAGACCACCAGAGCTTCCTCTTTGAGGTAAAGACTAAGCCATCGGGACAAGCCTGATTGCTAGATTTCCTTACTTGCCCACATATGACGGTGCCCCCATGCGTTCAATGGTCCTTTATTGTCACGTGTACCGAGGTACAGTGAAATATGATTTACTATCCAATCATACCAAAAAAGCAACATGATACAAAACTTCATAAAGATTAAACATAAACAGCCACCACAGCGGCGTGTGAGAATCCCTAGGGCACACAGCAAAAGCGGAGACCCACAGCCATCAATTCAATGTCTGGGCCACACACGCTCCTTCACCGTGATGTGACCAGAGTTGTACTGCTGTCACTCTCTCTGCAGTCACTGTCCACCCGAACAGTCAGAAAGCCGTCCACACTTACATCAGACGTTGGAGCTCCCGAAGTCAATCCCTAACAAAGGGACTGCAAGCTCCACGATGTGATGCCACAGTGTGGACAGAGATAGGATTTGGAACAAGTCGCATCTCTGTCGAGGGAAGAGGTAAAAAAAGGTTTCCCCTAACCCCCCTCCCACCACACCTCACATAGTATAAAACTAAAGATACGCTAAAACATACAACTAAAACAAAAAAAGAAAGGGACGAGACAGGCCATTGGCGAGGTTACCACTTATGGCGCCACCCGTTGATCTGTTTCCAGACCTACTTGTCACTATCATCCTTCACTATAAAGAAAACATGTATCGTGAGTTCACCCTAATGCAAATGTGTTGGTGTGGTCATTGTTGACCCGGCTTCATCTCCGCACCACAGCCGGTTGATGGTCTTGGTCTTGGTAATGGTCTTGGCATCATGGTCAGCGCAGACATTGTGGGCCATAAGGCCTGTTCTTCGACTGTACTGTCGATGTTCTGTGCTGGAGGGCTCAGCAGGTGGGACAGCATCTGGGGAGGGAAATGGACTAGTAAGATTGAACGAGAACTTACCAGTTCGAAGGTTGATCTTTATTTTATGAGGAGTCGAAGTGAGGGATTTCGTGAAGAGCCCGCCGGCGCGCATGCTCGACATACTTCAAAGTAGCGGCGTGGAATCACAGAACCAACAATAGAAATGACTTCGCATAGTATGATTGAATTGACTAAGATTACCAGATGAAGGTGATTGAGGGTTGGGCGAGGAGGGCACGAAATCCCTCACTTCGACTCCTCATAAAATAAAGATCAACCTTCGAACTGGTAAGTTCTCGTTCAATCTTACTATTTCATTTCGGAGTCACGTGAGTGACTTCGTGAAGACTTCAAAGCTTCTGTGATTACACGCCCTGGACCACGTCCATGCTGACACACCACTACCAGGGATGGATGGGAGGAACAAACTTGCTCAATAGTTCATACTGCAAAACAAGAGCATATTTATTAATAACAAATCAAAAACCCCTCATGCGGGGACATCTCCACGTTCTTGACCTGCATTCAGCATGGCTTCTGCGAACTGTAGAGGAGCAGCAACAGGCTTGTTATAAAAACGCTGGAACACAGCTTCATTCGCCCATCCTGCTGTGGCGAGAATTTGGTCCATGGGCACCTCCATGACCCTCGCCGCTGACGTCGATGCAGCCCTGGTGGAATGAGACTTGAACACATTAATGTCGATACCTGACTTACCCAAGATGACTCGAAGCCACCTGGATATCGTCTGGACTGTCACTCGATGATGAGGTCTCTTATGAGTGACAAGCAGGTATCTCTCCATTCCTCTGATGCGTGCCGTCACCTTGACATAGTGGCGGATATGTGAGGCTAAACATAGCCTAGCATCTGCGGGGTATGCCGGGAACTTCAGCTGCAGCCCTGTGCACCCAGGTCTATGCTGCTTTAGTAGCTCGTCAATGAAAAAGACTACTTCTGTAGGGGTAGATGTCATTCTGTCGACACAAAGTTTGTGTAGTGTCTGTACCCTCTGAGCTGAAGTCAGCGCTAGTAACATCACCAGCTTCATGGTGAGTTGGTCCAGTTGGAGCCCTTCCATGGGAGACCACGTCCTGAGCAGGGTTAATACGTCCCTGACATCCCAGGTGATATTATAGCGTGGTGTAGGCGGATTCATATTGAATATACCCCGCATGAGTCTGGACACTAGCCTGTTGGATCCTACCCCAATCTTGAGGTAGAATGATAGCGCACTTCTGGCGCTGTTGATGGCACTGTAACTTAAGTGTTCATCATGGTGCAACCCCGCGAGGAATTCCAGGACGTCGGTTATTGTCACGTCATCGTACATGATGCGAGAGCGGCTGCAGTAGGCTTCCCACTTCTTAATATGCGAGCGGTATCTTCGCCTTGTGGACTCTCGACACGACGCCCCGATGGTATCCATGGTCCGAGCCGAGAGGCCGCATTGGACTAACGGCCTGTTCAGAACCTGCAAGCCAACAAATTTAAATAGCCATGGCAGGGATGTGGCTCCCCTGAAACAGGGTGAGTAACCAATTGTGGGCAACCCTTCAAAAGGACCCAAGGTTCGTTGAGCATGTCAAAGACCACCGGATACCAAGGCTGTGTGGGCCAGTCGGGTATAATAAGGATGCCCTTGGCAGCATCTGCCTGAATCTTTCGCAATACCCGACTGAAGAGGCAAAACGGAGGGAAGGCATAGAAAAACCAATTCCCCCAGTCCAGCGAGAATGCATCTAGCGCTATTGCCCCAGGATCTGGTTCCCATGAAACGTAGGCTGGTACCTGATGGTTCAACCGTGACGCAAAAAGGTCAATGTCCGGTTTACCAAATTTGGCTGTGACTTTAGAAAAAATCTCAGGATGCAACATCCATTCAATGTTGTCATTAAATTTGCGTGACCTGGTGTCCGCCACAGTATTAAGCTCACCTGGCAAATAGGTAGCTGAAATCCAAATGTCTCTTTGAACACACCAGAGCCAAATTGAGTTAGCCAATTTGTCACACGAAACTGACCTGGTACCACCCATATGGTTTAAATATGCCACAGCTGTGGTGTTGTCTATTTGGAGACGGACGTGTGCTCCAACAAGCTTGGAACAATATGCACGAAGTCCGTGGAATGCTGCCAGCAACTCCAAATAGTTAATCCCTTGAGTCAACAACATCGATGCCTCAAGGGTGTCCCATCTGCCCCCACAACTAGAGCAATTATCAGTAGCTCCCCAGCCATTGGAGCTTGCATCAGTCTGTAAATATACCACCAGATTAGCCTCCCTGACAGGCTTAAATGAGTTGCTAATGTGACACACCCACCATTGCAACTCAGTTATCGCTTCGGATGGCAGCTGCATTGATCGATCGTAATGACCAGCGTTCCGTTTTAACGCAGTAATTTTAGCTCTTTGCAAATTCTGATAATGCAAAGGTCCATATCGTGCTGCCGGAAACAAAGCCACTAGCTTGCCAATTACTGTGGCTGTATGCCGAATCGATGGTATATTGGTGCCAATTAAATCTCTGCACACCTTAGTGACTTCCTCAATTTTGTTAATTGGTATAGTTATCCTCATGCTCATTGAGTTCACCGTGAACCCTAGGTAATTAATTACCTGGGCAGGGCAGAACTTCGATTTCTCTGGATGGACAATGAATCCTAATTGTTGAAATATATTGACAGCAGCTGCAACACCCTGTTCAGCCAATTGCAGGGTGTGGCCCACAATAAAGACATCATCTAAATAGGCCATAACTATATGATGTCGTTGTCTCAAATAAGCCATGATTGGCTTCACCAATTTAGTGAACAATCTAGGGGCTGTAGTGAGCCCATTAGGCAAAGCCTTATACTGCCAAAGTTGCCCCATCCAGATAAATTTCAAAAACCTTCTATCATATTTCTGGATGGATACTGAATAATATGCATCCCTCAAATCAATGCATGCCATAAAGCAGCCATGAGAAATCAATGATTTGGCTGTTTCAAACGTATCCATTTTAAAATGAGTATATGTTACAAATGTATTCAAACGGGTTAGATCAATAATGACACGACAGCCTCCATCCTTCTTAGGTCTAGTAAATATGTTCGAAACAAATTCAATTGGCTCATGCACCGTTTTCTCAATCACACCCTTCTGTTCCAGACTTAAAATTTCCTTATAACCTGCTGCCTGTTCTGCAGCAGACAATTTGAACGTACGACCAGGCATGTGCTGGGATGGAGGAATGTCGCCATTAATAAACTCAATTTTATGCCCCTGAATATTCCGCAACACATACTCATCACCAGTAAAATTACCCCATGCATCCAAAAACAACCGTAAACGACCACCAACATGGGAAGTTAAACAGAGAGAAAAAAGAGAACCAGACCCCCTCACCTCCGTGGTTACCGGCGGTCCTTGACACGTGTGGGTGGCCGTGGAGGTGCTGGGTTGGCTTGAGGGCGCGGCGTCTTAGATTTCCACAAAGGTCTCTGCCGACCCTGTCCTAAAAAAGACCCTTGGTGCTGGTTCTGGTGCTGTTGTCGTTGTGGAGCTAGAGGGTGAGTCCTCGTCGAGGCACTGGCCGACCCTCGTGAGCGAATGTATGGAGCTTTTGAGCCTGACGGTGTGGGGGCACTCTGAGAGCGCATGATCCCCACCGTTTTGGCTTGTTCGTCAAGCTCTTTGACTCTCTTCGAGAGGTCCTCACCAAAGAGCTGACGGGGCGGCGGCGGCGGCGGTGGTTTGCACAATCCTGCAAACTTCGGGTTGAGTGCTGGGCGGATGCTGTTTTTGCGAAACCCGTTGATTTCGTGCTGGGTCGCGCACAATAAGGCCAGAGCATCTTCCTGGTCCAAATTCATTTCGTCCCCGTCCACCGACCGCGCAAAGGCGGTAATACCGGCCGTGAGGAGTTTCAGGATCCGCTGCAATTTTAGCTCCTGTTGACGGATAGCCGCACTGATGTTGCCCCATATTGGCGTATTGACCACAGGCACGTTGAGGGAGTTGCAGTTTGATGGAGCCTTGTGACGGCTCATAGCCTGGATGAGGACTTCTTCCTGCAGCACCTGATTATTAAGAAAGTCCACTGTGGCTGCCAGCTTTGTATTTAGAGGAAGACCAGCCGTATGTGGGGCCGCGAATTTGGTCGCCACATCCAAGAGTTCCTCCGCTGGCACCTCCAACGGAGGTGGTACGGGATCCACCAGAACCTCCTCCTCCTGCTGCTCCAGGCTGATAGTAGATGTTGGTGAAGACGCCCTGTGCCTGTTGCTGCCCTGCTGTTGTTGACGTTGAAGCAGGAGCTCCAGCAGCCGCTCCATACGGTCAATACGCCCTTCACCCTGAACACTCAGGTGGTCGGAGTCCTCCAGCTCTGAAAAGAAAACCGGGCTCCTGTCATCGGCCCACACCTCGTCGAGGCCCTGCCGGTGCCGGTAGTTGTCGCTAACAGCCGCCGAGGCGAAACTGCGCGATTCCTGCGCGGGCGTGTTCAACCGCCTCCGTTTAGCGGGAGCTGAAGCCGCTGCCACTAAGGGCACTTGCGGCGAGGTGTCGGCACCAGCCGAAGCATGGCTGCCTGGGGCCCGCGCAGTCTTGCCGGCTGCCCACATCGTGGACGTTGCCGACGCATGGTCTCGCCCACCCATCCATGGGGGGCTCGGCGACCGTGACGAGACCCGACTCGACCGACCCGTCCCGGCGTCGAGAGTCGGGGTGTGCCGGCTGGACCTCACAGCCGCCCCGGGTCTCGCCCTGGAACCTGACCGCTCCTCCGCGATAGGCAATGCCTTAGCCCTAACAGGGTTAGGCTTCTGGGCTCCTGCCCTCCCCCTTCTCGGAGGGCTGAGTGGAACAGGCCGTGCAACGGCACGTGCCCTGCTCGAGGTCGCCAGCGAGCCCGCTGACGACCTGACTGCCATGGCAGGGTCCCCCTGCTCTGGCGGCACACCACACTCCTCCTCGTCGAACTCCTCCGAGCTGTGGTGTGCTGGCGGATCTGGACCTGTAATCACAGGGCTTACCCACATCTCCGCCTGAGTCCCGGCCTGCGCTGCAGGTACTGCCGATGGTAAAGGCCCCGGAACTGTTGACCGGCGAACTCGTCCTGACGTCCTCCGGCCCTTCGAACTCCCATCCATGTCCTTGCTGCAAGACATAATCAGACAACAAGGACCACCAACTAAAGGTAGAATACTTACCTCCGTGGCCCCTTATGAAGGGCTGGCGAGGAGCGCGCTCCACCGCCAGCCGTCGCAGCAACGCGTTACGACGATATGTCGAGCATGCGCGCCGGCGGGCTCTTCACGAAGTCACTCACGTGACTCCGAAATGAAATTCTCATTTGCATTCACTGTGGAGAAACTCTCCATTGGAGATGGAGATTTCAGAGTGAAGGAAGGTGACATTTCAGAACAAATTACTATTGAAAAGGAGGAGGTGATATACTTAAAGCTGAATTAATCACCAGGCTGCTCAGACTGCTATGGGAGGCAAGGGTACCTGCCTTCGTGAACCAGGACTAGAATATAAGAGCAGGGAGGTTATTGTGAGAGTATATAAAACATTGATTAGGCCACAGCTGGAGTACTTTGTGCAGTTCTGGTACCATATCATAGGAAAGACATGTTTGCACTCGATCGAGTGCAGAAAAGATTTACTAAGTTATTGCCTGAAATTGTTGTATTTCCATTATGAAGGGAGATTGGATAGGCTGAGGAGAAAAATGAACACAATTGAGGGGCTTAGATGAAGAAACGGTTACTCCTGGCAGAGATGTGTATAACCAGACTTTTATGTGGATGGACTAAAAAGAAGAAATTTAGCTGATGATAGGCGAGAGATGTGGGGGTTGCCGCTCTTAAACAAGTTACACAATTTGATATGTATTTAATATCAAGAAGGATATAGATAAGGTAGTTGGAGAAAGGTAGATTCATTTCTAGCACTCAAAAGAGAGTGTTTAGTATCTAAAAATAATTTATATTGGTATTTGTTTATTATGTCATTATACTGAAATATATAATGGTAGAGTGGAGAGGGGAGAAGAGAGAATAACTGGGTGGGAGTGACTTGATTGTGTTGGATGCTTTTCCAAGGCAATATGAAGTGTACAGTGACTTGATGGTGCTGTAGGGTGGGGAATGGTGCATGCTGGTTTGTGTTATACAAATGTGCAATATCTTGTGTTTTTGGGCAGATTACTATCTAAATGGTGTCAAGTTGGGAAAAGGGGAAGTACAACGGGATCTGGGGATCCTTGTTCATCAGTCAATGCAAGTAAGCATGCAAGTACAGCAGGCAGTGAAGACAGCGAATGGCATGTTGGCCTTTATAACAAGAGGAATTGAGTATAGGAGCAAAGAGATCCTTCTGCAGTTGTATAGGGCCCTAGTGAGACCACACCTGGAGTATTGTGTGCAGTTCTGGTCCCTTAATTTGAGGAAGAACATTCTTGCTATTGAGGGAGTGCAGCGTAGGTTTACACGGTTAATTCCCGGGATGGCGGGACTGTCATATGCTGAGAGAATGGAGCGGCTGGGCTTGTATACTCTGGAGTTTAGAAGGATGAGAGGGAATCTTATTGAAACATATAAGATTATTAAGGGTTTGAACACGCTAGAGGCAGGAAACATATTCCAGATGGGGCCACAGTTTAAGAATAAGGGGTAAGTCATTTAGAACGGAGACGAGGAAACACTTTTTCTCACAGGGTTGTGAGTGTGGAATTCTCTGCCTCAGAGGGCGGTGAAGGCCGGTTCTCTGGATACTTTCAAGAGAGAGCTAGATAGGGATCTTAAAGATAGCGGAGTCTTGGGTACTGATCGTGGATGATCAGCCATGATCACAATGAATGGCGGTCCTGGCTCGAAGGGCTGAAAATAGGCTGCACCTATTGTCTATTGTCTAAAGTAGTTGCCAAAACTAGTTGTGGTGCATCCTAAGAGGATGCGTTCTATGGTGTATATGTGAGAACTGTAAATATGCCAAATTGCATTCTGTGGAAATGTGTTGATGTGCTTTCTTGTAAATGTGGTTGGACCAGAATAAATTGTTGATAATATTTACCACCAGGACCTTGAATCTGTTTACCATTTCCACTTAAGCACCATTGATAAAGATTTGTGTGTGTACTTCATCTGCTTCCTTTAGTCACTGATGAGCTCCTTCGCTTTGCTGATATTGGGGTACATGTTGTGCTGGAATTTTTTCAGTTCTGCGTGGGTGCAGGAGGTGACACCAAAGCAGTCGTCAATGTAACGGAGGTAAAGGTCGGGGGTGGGGCCCTGGTACGCCGAGAACAAAGATTGTTCGACGTGCCCGACAAGGAGGCAGGCGTAGCTAGGGCCCATGCGTGTGCTCATAGCTACGCCTTGTGTTTGGAGGAAATGGGAGGAGTCAAAAGAGAGGTTGTTGAGGGTAAGGACCAACTCCGCTAGGCGGAGGAGGGTGTCAGTGGATGGGTATGGGTTGCTCCTCTGGTCGAGGAAGTACCGGAGGGCTTTGAGACCATCCTGGTGGGGGATGCAGGTGTATAGTGACTGGACGTCCAAACACGAAACGTCGCCTATCTCCTTCGCTCCTTAGATGCTGCTGCACCCGCTGAGTTTCTCCAGCTTTTTGTGTAACCCTTGGGGTACATGTTGTTGTCTTGACACATATGCTACCATGCCCTGTCTACTTCCTGTACTCCGTCTCGTCATTGTTCGAAGTCTGGCCGACTTATGATGGTGTCATTTGCAAACCTCTCAAAGGAGGTCGAGCATAATTTGGCCACACAGGCGTGAATATATAGGCGGTATAGAAAGCTGCTGAGAAGACATCCTTGTAGGACTCCGGAGCAGAGAATTATCGTGGAGGAAGTATATTCGGGCAAAAGGAAGAGTTATTGGGAATGGGACGCAAATAAGTAACATTTTAATAATGCAGGCAGTCAAGACACAACTCAGTATCCCGTACCTGCCTTCTCTTCATACCCCCTGATCCCTTTAGCCACAAGTGCCACATCTAACTCACTCTTAAATATAGCCAATGAACTGGCCTCAACTACCGTCTGTAGCAGAGAATTCCAGAGACTCACCACTCTCTGTGTAAAGAATGTTTTCCTCATCTCAGTCCTAAAGGAATTCCCCCTTATCCTTAGACTGTGACCCCTTGTTCTGGACTCGCCCAACATCGGGAACAATCTTCCTGCATCTAGCTTGTCCAACCCCTTAAGAATTTTGTAAATTTCTATAAGATCCCCCCTCAATCTTCTAAATTCCAGCGAGTACAAGCCAAGTCTATCCAGTCTTTCCTCATATGAAAGTCCTGACATCCCAGGAATCAGTCTGGTGAATCTTCTCTGTACCCCTCTATGGCAAGAATGTCTTTCCTCAGATTTGGAGACCAAAACTGTACACAATACTCCAGGTGTGGCCTCACCAAAACCCTGTACAACTGCAGTAGAACCTCCCTGCTCCTATACTCAAATCCTTTCACTATGAATGCTAACATACCATTTCCTTTCTTCACTGCCTGCTGCACCTGCGTGCCTACTTTCAATGACTGGTGAACCGTGACACCCAGGTCTCGTTGCATCTCCCCTTATCCTAATCTGCCACCATTCAGATAATAGTCTACCCTCATGTTTTTGCCACCAAAGTGGATAACCTCACATTTATCCACATTATACTGCATCTGCCATGCATCTGCCCATTCACTCAGCCTATCCAAATCACCCTGCAGCCTCCAGACACCTAACTATACCCCCCAGCTTGGTGTCATCTGCAAATTTGGAGACGTTGCATTGAATTCCCTCGTCCAAATCATTAATATATATTGTAAATAGCTGGGGTCCCAGCACTGAGCCTTGCGGTACCCCACTAGTCACTGCCTGCCATTCTGAAAAGGACCCGTTTACTCCTACCCTTTGCTTCCTGTCTGCTAGCCAGTTCTCTATCCACATCAATACTGAACCCCCAATACCGTGTGCTTTAAGTTTGTATGCTAATCTCTTATGCGGGATATTATGTATTTTCTGTAAGCTAAAGCCTAATAGAATTGAAATAATATAAGGATTCCCAAAGCACCATTTCCAAAAGAATGTACCATCACATTGGAGATTTAATATTTTGACAAGAAGTTCTGGAAAAAGGTATTTCAATGATGACCTTATTATAGTGTGTACGATCATGAGGGTCATGGATTAAGTGAGTGTTCTTCAGTCTAGGAAGAGGATTCTAAATCTAGAGGGCACAGACTGAGTATGAGAGGGAAGAGATTTAACAAGGCCCTCGCGGGCAACTTTCTGACTCACAGAAAGCCATAGAAGTAGATACAATTATGACTTTCACAGACTCAACGTGGATAGCCTGTTCCCATGCTGTATAGCTCTGTAATAAAATAAGAGCCCAAATAATCATGCCTCCTTCCCTCCCCAGCACCTCCTTACCCCCTCCACCTCCACCCCACCTCCCCCCACCCCCCCCCGCACCCACCATCTCTCAACCACATTCTGACACGAAACAATCATTGAGAAAACCAGGTATTCGAGCAATGAATGCACACATTATTGATAATGATAGATAATTATAATCACTGGCTATAAGTGATTTATTGCCTCCACATTTAGGTTTGGATGAGAAGCAAAATTTTTTTTTCAAATATTTATCAAATTTTATGCAAATCTGAAAATTAAATGGATATCTCAAAGAAACATCATAAAGCAGTATCACGTTGAAAACATTTTTATTCAAGTTAGGATCTCACAATCTGATATAGGCTAATAACTCTGGATTACAAAATAGCAATAGCCATTACATGTCTACCATCTACAAATTATTTCTATACAGTAACTATAAGATTCAAGTACAGATACAATAATTTCTAGAAATAAAATTACCTGCAGCAAAAAGTTATGAAATTCAGTATAAAGCAAATACATATGGTGAGAAGCACCAAAACAGGCCTGAAATCTTAGTGGCATTTCAATTTTATTAATCACTGAGCATGTTTCCAGCAATAGTGTTTATTTCTATTTCAAATGAAACTTGAGGTATTTTCCTAAATTCCAAATTGAAATTGCGCCATTTGTGGTAAGATTCATAATATTTATAGAAAATCATTGAGAATAAAACCCATTGCAGCATGTTGTTCTTTTATTTAGTTGGAACCTGCAATCTATGATTAATTTTTAACTCACCTAATTTAATTTGCATTCAATGACCTAATGATTAATCAGCACTTCTTATGATAAATACCAATAAATATAACTTTGGTTTTTATGTACTTTTTGACTGCAATTTTTTAGCAGCGATATATTTTTCTACTATCATCACACTAATGGAGGAAAGTTACATATTTTTAATTATGATTTTGAAATAAAATGCAAGGTTACGTCCTATAACTTTGACACCATTTTACCGAGACAAAATTATGCCTAACGGTCTGATTCAGATTAAGAACAGAAAGAAGATGTAAATTCTCTGCATTCAGAGTAGTTTTTGGTATTTAACAGGTAATTATCATGCTGCTACTTGCCAACCCCACTGTGCATTATTTATACTGATGAAAGAAAATGATTGTTTAATTGGAATAGACTATTTTAGTTTGCTGTGAAATGAATAAAGCTTATTGTAATGACAATAACTCTTGTTCGGATCACACAATCTCCAGTTGTTTCCTCTAACTGTCCAGGTGTGAATTCTCCACTTTGTGTTGAAATCTCTGTGATGAATTTGAAAATTGCTCATCTTCTATCTGACTGAAAAGTGTTTCAAAGTACTTTAAATTCCTGAACGAAAAACAATAAAGATGAATTTTAACTTCCAGTCTATCTGTGAACTGGACGCCAATTACTTTAATAACTGGGCCTCTTTTACAAACTGCAAACCATCTTCCTGGCTAAAGGAAATGGAACAAGGCAGCTGGCAGCCTTCAAGTAGGTCATACTTGGGCACAAAAGATACCTTATGGCATCAAACTAAGTAATGTGGTGGATATTCAGACTCCCTTTAAATCATAATTACAATGCTAATTGCAATGCTTCAAAAACATATGCACGGTAAGAGTCAAGTAGGAATGGTAACATTTACTTAATCCCCCTAATATTTTTCTGAATGTAGGATCTTTGTTTTTTGTTAAAAAAAGAAACATGAAGTATAGAAGCCAGAAAACTGCAAATTCGCTGCAATCAATTGTTAGATCTTACAAGTACTTTTTCCATTTCTGGGCACGACATTTTAAAAGGAATGAAGAGATTCTCTAGATAAGGTGTAGAGGAGATTAACATAAATAGTACCATGTGTGAGATGTTTCAGTTAAATTCTCAGTTGTGTAAAGCTCAGGACAGAGGAGGTGAAAGGAAAATGTATTAAGGATGTTCAGCATTAAAGAGTTTTTAAGAATAATTGGGGAGAAACTATTTTCACTAGGAGAAAAGCTGGTCAGAGGTGAATCCCAATTTAAGTTGATTGCTAGAAGAACCAAAGGGGAAATATGTTTATGCAGATATTTGTTGTCTGAAAGCACTTCCTGAAAGGTATGAAATTGGATAATAGTGCTGGCAGAGATATATTGGGCCAAAAGTCCAATAATTGATCTCCAATTGAGAAGTTTGTAATTTTTTGATACTCATGAATCTTTAACTGATTTTATCTTTTTATGTATCAATACTGTTAGTGTTTCACTTTATAGTCCTTACAATGCAGATTGTTCACTTGATCACGGTGTCTTACACCGGGAGGGATGGTAAACATGGATTTCTATGAGATCAGGGCAAATTAATTTCAAGTCCAAGAACAGTTTCACCCTTTAGCGTGCAGAATCAGTGCAGGCAGGTAGCACATCAGCCTATTGCTTCCTTATTATTTTGTTTTAATTATGCATACAGATATTTGATTGAAAATTGATGCATCTTATTGGGTTTTTTTTTACAACTGAAAATTAGCAATTTTAACAAACATTAATAAATGAAAAAAATCCCCGAACTGATGCAAAATAAAAACTGAAGTGTTGAAAGATAGACACAAAATGGTATCGTAACTCAGTTCCCATGCTGTATAGCTCTGTAATAAAATAAGAGCCCAAATAATCACGCCTCCTTCCCTCCCCAGCACCTCAGGCAGCATCTCTGGAGAAAATGGATAGGTGACTTTCAGGTCGGGTACCTTGTAGCTGAGAGATGCTGAGTGACCCGCTGAGTTACTCCACCATTTTGTGTCTATCTTTGGTTCAAACCAGCATCTGCAATTCCCTTTTATTATATACTGAAAAAAAATCAAGTTCTAGACGAACAGTAAATTAAGCAACATCACCAGATTCCTCCAATTATGGCAATATTACAAAACATGAATATGTTAGATCACCATTG
This sequence comes from Raja brachyura, assembly GCA_963514005.1. Next base: position 49,399,204 of record OY740783.1, read on the forward strand.
TCAGATACAAGTCATATAAGCCATAGCTTAGCTGACAACTGTACATTATTTACACAAATAATTTAAAAGGAGGGATTGCCATAATTTAGGTGGCAAATCCAAAGGCAATTCTGTTAAATTAGTAACTTTTATGAGTCACTTTCTTTACAGTACCATACATACATTTTTTAAATCATGTGCCATGTTTCTCCATGTGTGTAGTACTGAACTTGTACTATAACATATGCTAGAATCTGTTCATACTGAAAAAAGAGAAAGTAAATAATTCACTTCTGCAGAAATCGTTCATATTAAATGATGAAGATTTGTTAATATTTCTAAATGCCCTTCATTGTATATGGGACATAGACAAAAATGCTGGAGAAACTCAGCGGGTGAGCGAAGGAATAGGCGATTAATTTGTGTGGGGGGGGGGGGCGGGAAAAAGAAAGGAAGAGGCGGAGACAGTAGGCTGTGGGAGAGCTGGAAGGGGAGGGGAAGGAGGGAGAAAGCAAGGAATACCTGAAATTCGAGAAGTCAATGTTCATATCGCTGGGGGTGTAAACTACCCAAGCAAAATATGAGGTACTGCTCCTCCAATTTGCGGTGGGACTCGCTCTGGCCATTGAGGAGGCCCAGGACAGAAAAGTCGGATTCGGAATTGAAGGTGGAGTTGAAGTGCTGAGCCACCGGGAGATCAGGTTGGTTAATGCAAACTGAGCAGATGTGTTGGGCAAAGCGATCGCCAAGCCTACGCTTTGTCTCACCGATATAGAGCAGTTGACATCTAGAGCAGCGGATGCAGTAGATATGGAAATAACTGTTTATGTGTCTGAATTGTCAATGTGTATAAATTACCCTGTTATTATGCCATCACACCTTCACACTTTTTATTACTTTGATTTTGTTCTTCATAAATATATTTTATTTTAAATCTTAAATACACAAAGAACTAAGAGAAATCCTAATAGGGATTGTAGAATTTCAGGGAAGAAACCATTTTGTTTTAACCTGTGTTTTTTTTTTTCAATTTAGGGCTTTGCCTTTGGTAATGTTTATAATAATCGAATTTTATATTTTTCTGGAAATATTTTCTTTATTTCTAACTTTCAATTGTTATGTTTTGTTTTGTTAAATAAAAATTCAAATTATTTGTGGATGTTTATTTCCAATGAATGAATTCTGCACTAAATGTAAAAGTGAAAAATTATATCTTCTTGATAATAACATTCAATTTTCTGAAGAAAGGACCTGACCCAAAATGTCGCCTATCCATTCCCTCCACAGATGCTGCCTGACCTGCCGAGTTACTCCTGCACTTTGTGTTTTACTCAAGATTCCAGTATCTGCAGTTCCTTATGTTTCTCTGATTCCAATTTCATTATTATTAATATTTTCCATCTATTGTATTTTAAAGTAGGTGTTATTCTTAAAATGAATTTGTTCTAAATATTTTCACAGTTACTGGTGATATTAAATCAAACTTCAGTCACCAGGCACAGCAATAGGAGCCTTCAATTGTGAGCTCATAAATTTGTAAACTCATAAATTTATATTTACATAATTTGACATAATAGATTTCAAAATATGAATTATAATTCTGCTCTTTAATGTAGAATACAAGAATGAAATGTCTTTAACATTTATTCCACAGGAATAAATATCACCAGGTCATTAGGGGTATCGTGATGGAATAATCAGGCTCAAAGTTACAAAAATGCATGTGTATCCTCAGCATTTGGATGAAGTGGTGTAAAATAATGTATTATTGCAAAATTGATTTATGTATTAATTGGATGTCTGGTGAAGAACTTAAATGCATGGATGTTTCCACACCTCTTACCTACATAAATATATTGTGACAAATAGAAATAATTCTCATGTTTCAGTTGTGATTACAATTGCTGACCCAAATGTCCACGGCCACAGATAACAAGTAAGGGATTTACGTTTTGGATCAATGCGCAGAATATAATTGGATTGTTGCTAAATGTAAATGAAGTATATTGAGTTTTAATTCTATTTTTAACAGAACAAGCTTAATCCCATGATATTTTTTCAGTGGTTATCAGGACGCTGTGTCTTTCATGTCAGAAGGTAGCTTTTTCGAGGTGATTGAGTTAGAATAATCATGTCTTTCATAAATTTAAAAAATAAAATGTCTATCACAACAATAGTCTAACCACACTTTTCCCTTAGCATTTCTTTGCCATAGGAGAATGCCTTCATGCAGAATGGATAAAACCTGTAGCAAGTGCCTTCATAATATCAATCTTTTATGAATGAGTTAAAGTATCAACATTAATTCCACTGCAATAGTCCTGATGGGTTCCAGTGGCCCAAACACAGTGTTACGGGTTTTAAGATGGAAGCATACATTCTCTTAGATTTCAACATCTTCTGTAAATAATACCTGTTCCAGTTGTTTGAGTTGAAATGGTGCCATGTAAGGAGACTGGTATAATTCGTTTATGAATTGGAAATGTTACCTATTATATCCATTCTTTAACACATCTCTCTCTTTGTAAAGTTAATATCTGAAAATGGAAAATAAAAATTGTATATAGATTAACTTTGTTCCAAGCCAAATACATTCCAATACAGATCTATTAAAAGTATGAAGCTCATGTAAAGATTTTTGTTTTTGAAAGAACCACAAGCAGCAGGGAAGTAGAGACAAAAAACAATGAAAGGACACAGTGCTGAAAGTTCTACAGACTGAAGAAGCGTGCCGACATGAAACATCACCTATCAATGTTCTCTGGAGATACTGCCTGATCCATTTAGTTACTCCAGCACTTTGTGTTCTTTTGTGTAAACCAGCATCTACATTTACTGTTTCTTCAAAAAAATAATGAAGTAGATAACCCAAATACATTGTATATGATTCACAGTCGTACTAATATAGTGCAAGCGTAAACATGACCCAAAGTAGCAGGAACTAACTGGGAAGGCACATAAATCTGCAAATCTGACTCTTGCACAGGTGAGTCAAGTCTGGTCTTCTTTGGTTGCCTATTGCTGAAGTCATACCAACACTGAAACCGAGACAAGATTTGAAGGTGGAATTCTCACATTTATTTCTTCCTCCAATCTACCTCATCCTTGTGCCTCACACCTCTCCTGGTGCCAAATGAAATATGTTTCCTGTTTGCCTCTCAAGTGGGAGTGAAATACAATTGGCTCTCTTTGAATTGAGGATTTCAGTCACCTCTTCTTTTCACCAATGGGTGGCAAGCTGGAAGATACTGCAAATAGCTCCAATCTTCAAACTAAATACACAAAGTATATTACCACTGACAGCTTAACAGACGCTGGCATATAGCAAATTCAATTCAATATTTATTTGGCATTGTGCAGTGTACAGTACAGAGACAACGAAATGCAGTTAGCATCTCCCCAGAAGAGCGAACTTAGAATAATGAACTGTAAAATATACATATGTACAAACAGTATCAGTAGTGCAATTATACTGGGGGAAGGACTGTCCGGGGGGTGACTGGCAATCACCGAGGTGCAGAGTTAAGTATTGTAACACCCACAGGGAAGAAGCTGTTTCTGAACCTGCTGGACCGATAACGGAGGGATCTGTAGCGCCTCCAGGATGGGAGGAGGGTAAACAGTCTGTGGCTGGGGTGAAACCAGTCCTTGACGATGCTGCGCGCCCTTTGCAGACATCGCTTGCTTTGGACAGACTCAATGGAGGGGAGTGAGAAACCGATGATGCGTTGGACAGTTTTCTCCACCCTCTGCGGTGCTTTTCGGTTGGAGACAGAACAGTTGCCATACCATACTGCGATACAGTTGGTAAGGATGCTCTCGATGGTGCAGCGATAGAAGTTCACCAGAATCTGAGGAGACAGATGGACCTTCTTTAGTCTCCTCAGGAAGAAGAGACACTGGTGAGCCTTCTTGACCAGTGTTGAGGTATTGTGGGTCCAAGAGAGGTCATCAGAGATGTTGACCCCCAGAAACCTGAAGCTGGAAACACGTTCCACCTCCGTCCCGTTAATATGGATGGGTGTGTGTGTGCAGCCCCTAGACCTTCTGTAGTCCACAATGAGCTCCTTGGCCTTCTTGGAGTTAAGGGCCACGTTGTTGTCAGTGCACCATGCTGCTAGGAGCTGAACCTCCTCCCTATAGGCCGGCTCATAATTGTTGCTGATGAGGCCAATCACCGTTGTATCATCTGCATACTTGATGATGGTGTTAGAACCATGTACACGTGTGCAGTCGTAGGTGAAGAGGTAGTAGAGGAGGGGACTCAGTACACAGCCCTGTGGAACGCCGGTGTTCAGGGTGAGGGTTGAAGAGGTGTGGTTGTCCAACCTAACAGACTGTGGTCTGTTAGTTAGGAAATCCAGTATCCAGTTGCAGAGGATGGGGTTGATGCCCAGGTCGCTGAGTTTGGTGATCAATTTTGAGGGAATAATGGTGTTAAATGCTGAGCTAAAGTCGATGAACAGCATTCTCACGTAGGTGTCTCTGTTGTCGAGGTGGGAGAGGGCGGAGTGGAGTGCCGTTGAGATGGCATCCTCCGTACTCCTGTTCTTGCGGTAGGCAAACTGGTAGGGGTCCAGTGTGGGATGTAGGCAGCTTTTGAGGTGTGCCAGGACCAGCCTCTCGAAGCACTTGGTGATGATGGGTGTATGTGCAACTGGGCAGACATCATTGAGGCTCGCCACAGTGGAGTGTTTTGGCACCGGCACGATGGAGGTGGTTTTAAGGCATGTGGGGATAACTGCTTGGCAAGTGACAGGTTGAGATGTCAGTCCAGACGTCTGTCAGCTGCGCAGCACAGGTCCTGAGTACGCGCCCGGGGATGTCGTCAGGGCCAGCAGCCTTACGTGCATTAATCCTACTCAGTGCTAGATACACGTCGTAGGGGGTGAGTGTGAGGGGCCTTGATGGCCATCTCTTGGTTGTCCCTGTCAAAGTGGCCATAAAAGTGGTTAAGCCCCTCAAGGAAGGATGAGTCGCTGGATGTGGGGGTGGTGTTGGTGGATCTGAAGTCCGTGATGGCCTGGATGCCTTGCCACATGCGTCAGGGGTCGGAGTTGTTATTGAAGTGCTCCTCAATCCTAAGCTTGTAGCTCTGCTTGGCCTTCTTGATGCCCCTCTTCAGGTTAGCCCTGGATGAACTGTAGGCTCGAGCATCGCCTGACCTGTAAGCGGTGTCCCGTGCTTTCAGCAGTAGCCTGACCTCGCTGTTCACTCATGGCTTCTGATTCGAGAATGTGGTAATCCGTTTGAGGGTGGTGACACTGTTGATGGTAGAGGTGATAAACTCCAAAACAGAGGATGTATAAGAGTCAATGTCCGTGTGGGAGTCAAGGGTGGCCTGGGCTGCAAACACATTCCAGTCAGTGTTTCTAAAACGCTGCTGAAGTATGGAGTCCGCCTCCTCTGACCAAACTTTAACTGTCCTCACTGTGGGTTTTACACGTCTGATGAGTGGGGAGTACTTAGGGAGCAGGAACAATGAGAGGTGATCAGACTGACCAAGGTGGGGGAGGGGGAAGGCTTTGTAAGCTTCAGCATATTTGTGTAAACTTTGTCCAGTATCTTGTCTGCTCTAGTGGCGAAGGAGACATGTTGGTGGAATTTGGGCAATACAGTCTTCAGGTTGGAGTGATTTAAGTCACCCGCAACAATGAAGGCTGCCTCGGGGTTGTGAGTCTGTTGTTTGCTAATGGCAGTATGCAGTTCTTTCATTGCAAGCTTAGCATTAGAACCCGGAGGAATATAGGCTGCGGTCACAACAGTGGAGGTAAACTCTCTGGTCAAATAGAACGGCCTGCATTTAACCAAGAGGAACACTAGGTTAGCTGAGCAGTGACTCTCAATGATGGTGGTGTCTGTGCACCATGCTTTATTTACATAAATGCACAGACCCCCACCTCTGGTCTTACCGGAGTCTGGTGTTCTGTCCGCTCGGAGTATAAGATGCCCCGTTAGCTCGATGGCGCTGTCAGGAACATCGGTGTAGAGCCAGGTTTCAGTGAAGATCAGGATGCTGCAGTCTTTGATCCAGTTGTGGGAGGTAATCAGTAGCCGGAGTTCGTTCATTTTGTTTGCCAGTCAGCGTACGTTGGCGAGGGAAAAGTCTAGGAATCGATGGCCTGTGTGGGGTTCGTTCTAACCTAGCCTTTAACCCACCTCAGCATCCTCGGCAGTGCTTGCATTCTCGTCGCCGTTTGTGGGTGCTTTCGGTCGGCCTGAGCTGACTTGGTGCGCTCCGCTGATCCGCTGCCCCACAGCTCCGCTGTGCTGGCAAGTTCGGGAGGGAGACGGAGTTCATCCGTAAATATATTGTAGCCGCAGGAACCGAAGTTCAGAAGTTCCTGCCAGCTGTATGAGAGGAGTGCAAGACTGCTCCGTGTGAGCAGACTTAAAACAAGTAAGTAAATTATACTTAATTCGCAAATCCTCGGGAGACACGGGGTGTCGCGATGCTCCCGCGCCTCCGCCATTTTCAAATGCTCTGATCTGCAAGAGTAGTTGTACCGACATCATTAGCAGATTTCAGTAAGAACATCTTTAATGAAAGACACATAGCTCACATATTGTTGTTCCTTGAAATTCATTTAAAGCCACTCCCTGAACATGTCAGTAATGGGAGATTGTCTCCACATGTTCCTCTCTCTTCACAATTGCCCCCATTGCCACTTTCCTCTTCTAGCAGCTTGTCCTTGGCTCATTCTTCTCGACAATGCGTTATTATAAGACTACCACCTAAAGCACCAAATGTCTACAATCAACAGTTTTATACCAAATCTTAAAGTAAATACTAAGTATTTCATTATCTCCTATACCACAGTAGAAGAACACTGCAATTTGAAACAACTAGAAAGTACCAAATGCAGCAAAAGAAATTAAACCTACAACAAATCCATAAGGAGCTTCTGATCATTGAAATAGCTCCTGCAAGATACTACCCCTGACTTCATGTCTATTTGACTCTGCATTGTAAGAAAATATGGTAGCTAGAGCATTGAAAGCCAAAATGACAGCATTAACAGCGAATTGGCATTGCATATTGATTAACATGATCGTCTGCATACTCTGCGTACTGCTTACGGTTGCTCAATGCACATGTACTAAGTTTCCTATCAATAAGGCATTAACTCCGGCTGGCATCATAAGTGTATTTTGAGAGTCTGGACATTTTGGACCTTCCAAAAAGATGTTATCTTGGTGTAATTATGAAAATAGGTTAATAAAAAGCTGTGCCAGACATGATGAAGTGGAAAATCAAGGCATGCTATTCTGGCTAGAATAACAGAAACTAGTCCACAACTCAAAATTATCTGTAGATGCTGGGCCACAAAAAAGCAATGTAATTTACAACGGCAAATAAGATATATCTTACTTACAGTGTGTGTTGTTGCAGGGCATTCTACAAAAATATCAGATGTTTGATATTGTTAACGATCATTATACTAGAGTTCTCTCACACTAGAAACTCATTCTTCCACATGAATACTACATTTATTCTTGCCAGGACACGTTATATCATTAGCAAAAGAAGCATTACATTGTGGCAGCCCTGTAATCATTGGTATTGCAATCATGCATATCTTTATCTGTAACATGGAATGAAGTTCATTACATTGAAATAAATGAACCTGTTGAAATATCCACATAGTGTTCTAAAACTATAGAATTTACTTATTTCAACATCAGCACACGGGGATTCAGCAAAGTATCTGGAAATAGAAACAGAGAAAATAGGTGCAGGAGTAGGCCATTCGGCCCTTCGAGCCTGCACCGCCATTCAATATGATCATGGCTGATCATCCAACTCAGTATCAAATGACTGAGATAAAGGACCATAAAAGACTTCCCCCTTATCCTTAAACTGTGACCCCTTGTTCTGGAGTTCCCCAACATCAGGAACAATCTTCCTGCATCTAGCCTGTCCAACCCCTTAAGGATTTTGTAAGCCTCTATAAGATCCCCCCTCAATCTCCTAAATTCCAGCGAGTACAAGCCGAGTCTATCCAGTCTTTCTTCATATGGAAGTCCTGCCATCATTACATTCAAACAGTCCCGCTTTTACTTTGAAGGAATAGTGAATAATGCATAACATTCAAACAGTCCCGCTTTCACTTTGAAGGATTTCAGCTGCCCAGCTTGTCAGCCTATGGACTCCGGTGCCTCCTCGACCTCTTGTGCTGTCCCCACCGTTACTTTTCAAGATGCTGGTGGCCACTCCGGACCTTTGCTGCTGCCTCCGCTGGCTCCACCGGGCCTCCCGGGCCACTGCTAGCTTCACTGCTGTTCTGGCTGTTGCCGACTCCTTGGCGCTGACTTGCTTGGCTGCTGTCTCCTGTGGATGCCCTGTGGAAGGTGAGTCTCTGGCTCCCCGCTGCTCCGCCCGTCGCTGGCTCCACAGCGCGGCCTCACTCTGCTGGGCCCCACTGCTCGGCTCGTCGCTGGCTTCACGGCCCGCCTGGCTGCTCGGCTCGTCGGGATTGTGCCCTGCCGTCGGGGGCTGGGTAAGCACTGTGTCCCGCTTCTCTTGCACAGACCCGCTTCTCTCTCGGACGGCTTCTTATTCGGCCCAAGTGCTGTGTGCTGTGTGCTTGAGTGCTGTGCCCTGCTTCTCTCGTGCGGACCCACTCTTCGTTTGGGGCCGGACTTCCTCTCACGTCCGGGCTTTCCCCGCTCTCAGCCGTCTCTTGCGACTGGGCTTTCTCGGCTCTCGGCTGTTTCTCGCGCGACCGGGCTTTCTCCGCTTTCTCCCCCCACTGGGCTGAATGTTCCCGGCCGAGCTGAAGACTCGGCTTTCGTAAATGGCTTCTCCGGACCTGTCCGTGGCCTACACGGTACTAGGCCCTCACTCAACGTCGGTGGCAGCTCCTGGGCCTGGCTGTGGGTTACACAGCCCTGGAGAACGTTTGAAGGCAGTGGCGGTCACCGGACCTGCTGGTTAGGTTTCCAGCTTCTGGCTGCGTTCTTCGCTAACATTTACTTACTGCCCCACTTGTTTTCCTTGTGCTCTTGCTTCCTGTTCTGAACTTTCTTTTCTTTGGCGCCAATTCAAAACCATTTGGCGCCAAATCTTTTTGCTTGGTGCCATTCCACTTTGTTTCTAAACACAACCTCTTTTTAACTTTTTTTTCTTGACAGACCTTCTTTGCTTTTCTGTTCTTTTATCCTTGTCGCCAATTGTTGTGTATTTCCGTGCTTTGAACTGACTTAAAATAACAATCAGATACGGGAGTAAACTAACAAGCTTCTTACTCGGCCGGTCCGCTTCTCTTGCGCAGCCGGCTTACTCCCTCGGCCCAAGTGCTGTGTGCTGTGTGCCTGAGTGCTGTGTCCTGCATCTCTCGCACGGACCCACTCTTCGCTCGGGGCCAGACTTCCTCTCACACCCGGGCTTTCCCCGCTCTCGGTCGTCTCTTGCGACCGGGCTTTCTTGACTCTCAGCTTCTTGCATGCGTGGGTTCAAATTCCATCCTTGTCACCAATTGTTGCATATTTGGGTGCTTGGAACTGACTTAAAATATCATTCAGATACGGGAGTAAACTAACAAGTTTCTTTATTCCAGGACGCCACCCTGAGTCACTCCCAGTACATGCGTCCCCTCGCACAAGACATAACATATGCTAATTATATCACATACATCACACTTACCCACACCCAAGGGACAGTAAAGAAAGAACTAACCAAAGTTCAGCCATATGAGAAATGTTAGTCATTTGTAATACACGGTTGATAGAAAAGGAATAGGCCCTTTGACTCGCAATGTCTGTGCTCAACATGATGCCAAGATAATCTCCTCTATCTGCACCTAATTCATATCCCTCCATTCCATGCATGTCCATGTGCCTATATACATTAATTTTAAATACCAATCTCATGTTTGCTTTCACCACCATCCCAGGCAACTCGTTTCAGGCATCCATCACTCTATATAAAAAAAAGCTTGGCCTGCACATTTCCTTCAAACTTTCTGACCCTCCAGTGTTTGACATTTTCACCCTGGGAAAAGGACTCTGTAGTGATTGATAGTTCTGTTCGTCCAGTTTTTAAAATTTAACATTACCTAATTGCATCATCAAAATCAAAACAATGTCCTTGAGAGAACAGAATACCAGAGCTTTTCATTGTATCCAGACCTGATGATTTAAGTGTTTGTTTTCACGTTAGTATATTTTATTCTGAAGCATTAGTTCTGCTCATAGCTGCAAAGTTGCTCGAAAAGACATGACACAATAATGATGGTTGCCAAGTCTGTGATATATTGCAAATGTTTTTTGAGGCTATATTACAGGAACATGCTGTATGTTTCTCGTAAAATGCGTATGTAGTAATTACTCATTTATTAAGATTAATCCAAAGAAATGCATTTAACCAATCTAATGTTTATTACATATGGTTCCAATTTTTTGCTCTTATTGAATGTCTTGATGATTTATTATGTATGGTGTAACTTAGAATGACAACTACAGAAACATGTTTGAATTACTGCAATCTGTTTTCCTAATTTTGTCATCTTTAACGTTATATTTTTACAAGGAAGTTGATTTGGAAGCCATGCCACACTAATGCATAAATACGTTTCTGCCTATGCTAATTCATAAAAAGTATGGAACACATAAACTAATCTAACATTTGCATATTCCTTATCCAATGATTGTCACTTTACTAAAGTTGTAAGATGTAATTTCATATTTGTAACTATTATTTTACGTTTATAGGATAATTTTCGTTGATCATCAATGATAAATTCACAAGCACTTACTGTGAAAGCCTACAGCCTGAGACATATGCATGATTGCCTGTATAGCGAAGATCACAGCGAACAACATTATTACCATAGTCTGATTCTGGAACCAAATAGCTAGGATTTACTGCAACCTGTGAAAAGAGGAGGAAACAGGTTAGTGATAATTCACATCATGTGATTTTTCAGGAAATAAGTTTAATATCACTTACTTTCAATATGTAATTTCCAGGCTTAACATCAGTAATATCAATCCATTGGCAGTCAATGTCAGCGTTGTAGGTATCATAACACCCTGGACTCAATCCCTGCAATCAATTCAGTTAACAAAGTTAGAAAAAAAAAATACAATTCATATCACAGAATAAGAAATAAATCTTGTATTTGATTCACTGGACTTTTTAAAATAAAAATAATTATATTTTAAGGCTAAGAGTATTTTGCAAAAATTGTACTTTGATACATCTAATTTTAAATCTGTCTCATTCATTATTTCAGCCTGAAAGAACTTCTGTCATTAAATCATCGATTCTGCTGTAATAATTTATTGGTAAAAGAATCAGTGAACCTGTTGCTTCTTCTTTGTTCTAATTTTCTTTATTTATTGTCAATTCCTGATTGGCCTGTAAGCTATTGTAAGTAAGTTACATAGTGCACCAGTGACGTCAGTCGGTAGACACTGAGTTAGGACATTATTCCTTGAAAGACATTAATGCAAAATCTGGGACTTCTTACAACAATCTGACAGCTTTCATTGGCACGTTATCTGGTGGTAGATTTATTCATAAATTCTTAACTTTTATATTAATGACTTTGAATTGCTGAACCAGTATCATAACAATCATACTCCCATGTGCTTGTCCTGGTCACTCTATATCCAGCCTATTTCATTGACAGTGAATTATAAAAGAGCAAGCAAGTTAACTACCTTTATTCCCAGAGCAAAAGTTCAATCATTTTAATCAGCCAATGTTGATTTTATCTCAATATATCTGTAAAATATATGTTTTACAGGAACTTGCTTTCAGCAATAGTTTTGTTCAAAGATACTTAAAGTAAAACAGAAAAGCTTGATCTTTCAACCCTGTTAAATGCTATGTTGAATTGAACTTTTATTTTAACTGCAACATGAAACAACCAGATGTGTACTCTCAAAGTTATCACTTATACCATTTCATCATTGTTTATAGACAACTCATGGTTACAGCAAATTGTTAATAAGAAAGTTATTGTGCATTTCCATTAGAGGCCTGTTTTTTTTTATTACCACCTATACTGGCAATGCTATCCTTGACAACAAACAGTAACTTTGTTGGTATTAAAAGCTGTTTTATTTTAGTTCAACTTCCTCCCACATTTCTATAAATGAAACTGAATAGTTTGTTTCTATCACTGTTTTAAAGCTAAAGCATTCTGTTCAATTACAATAAACATGACATGCAGCAAATCTCCACACAGAAGAAAGCATTGTTACATTCAAAAATTGGTGCAAATATAAATCTACAATATTTTCTGTGCATATCCAGCTATTCAAACAGTAAGCATTGGTCGGGAAGGAAAGATTCTACGGCATAAATCTCCAACTCTTTTAAGTTGAAAATAAGATATTTTGCAGAAGATGGAAAGCGTTATGATTTGACAGTGCCACTGACTAAAGTTTAAAATAAGGTAATAGTTCCTGTAAGCGATGGTCTCCCTGTAAGTGGGTTGTTTGATTCAATATCCCGAGAGCTGTGCACGTCTGCATTTCAGAAGTGCTAGTCTATAATAATTAGAACTAGAAATTCTATACACATTTAAAAATCAGGTTCACTTAATCATCTGTAGCTATATAACATTAAAATCAAAAGTGGTAAGATATGAACAGAGATAATTGCTAAAAACCAAAACAGTAACAAAAGTAATTGAATGATAAGTGCCCACTTTAAGAAAATAGACTTTCATAAAAGTCACCGATCAGAAGCAAGTCACTTGACACTTGGGGTAGCACCATATTACCCAACTAATCTACTCCATACTTTATCTAGTCTGAAGAAGGGTCTCAACCTGAAACCTCACCTATTCCTTCACTCCAGAGATGCTGCCTGTCCAGCTGGGTTACTCCAGCTTTTTGTGTCTGTCTTCCATACTTTATAAACATCGGTAAGCTGTTTAATGAAATCAAATTTATTTTTTCAGATACCTGTGAATGTGCTGTACAGGCATATCTTCTGTAATACCCATAATCACAAGAAGTGTCCTCCAGGCAAAAGCTGGCTTTATGGCCTTCAGCTACTCTTCTATGCGTGGTGGCATCCAAGAGGTCATAATGGCTAAATTCATCCATGCTGTGGTAGTGCCTATAATACAAAGTTTTCTTTACTATTCGTTTTCTTATACCAAAAGAACAGTCGTTATGACAGGAAGCACACCAGTATTCTGGGTATTCATTTTATTTGGATAATTTCATTTGGTATTTTTGTGTAGATGTTTGGCTCCCTGAGCTTTAGCCTTGGCAACCTGGTCGAAGCTCTCAGAATTTGGGCAAACGAGTTGGGCCACTATGAAAAGAACTTGCCAAATGTGAAAAATTTATCTTGGTGAATTTTTCAAGCAAATTGGTTTGGAGACACCTAAACTAATGGATATCTGCACATCAATCACCAGTTGACTAAAGTAAAATTGGTATTGCAAGATTCTAGTTACTGTGCATTGAACTCCAAGACTATACAAAGAGTAAAATAAAAATGAGGATTAATGTAAAGCATAACAGCAATGTTAAATGGCATAAAAATGTAAAATGGTGATCTGGCAAGTAAATAATTAAGGTTTGCTAGACTAAATTGTGAAATGATTTTTTTCATTATTTGCTTTGGCTAGATAGCTTGCTAACTGAACAATCGGTGATTGGTTGAATGTATTCATTACCAAAGTAATTTAGCAACTTGGTTATAGATTTGAACCTTTTCATTATTTTTCTGAAATAATTTACTATGAAAAAAAGACTTGTATTTATATTTCATGACCTCAGGAGTCGCAAAATCTTTTCAGGCACTAAAATAGCTTTGAAGTGAATGGACTGCAGAAATGGAGGAAATTAAGCAGCCAGATACGCGCTATAAGCTTCCACATACAACAATGTGGTTGTATCCTTAAAGAGAATGTCACTTTAATTTCAAGTGATCATATGGAAAGCTAAGTACAAATAAAACATCATAATAACAATCTCCTCCATTACTACAATGTGTAGATTAATAATCTATTTGACAAATAGGCACATCGTGCGAGTTATGAACCACTCGCAATCTCCCATTCTGGTTCATTTCACCTGATGTTGAAGGGTCCCAACTTAAAACATTATCTGACCTTTACCCTCCACAGATGCAGGTTGTCCAACTGAGTTCCTCCAGCACTTTGATGTTTGCACAGTTCATACCCTTGCTCCCTCAGGTCTTAACTTCAAACTTGACCGTACTCAACATTTGACCAGTTAACCATCTGTCACTGGACATAGCTCCTCTGATCAAGATGAATCAGGAAGGAGATACAAGAGTCTACAGATGCTGGAATTTGAGCAAAAAACAAACTGCTGGATGAACTATTGCTTATGGTACTCTTTATGTCGACTCCTCTACATCGGCGAGACCAAGCGTAGACTAGACAACTGCTTCCCTGGACACTCCAGGGCCAGCTGGAGCTTCTGGTTGCAAGGCATTTCAAACCCCCAATTTCAAGTAATACAGCCCCTCCTCCACCCTACCACTCTTTCCCCCCCCCCCCAACCCCCCCCCCCAACCCCCCCCCCCATCTCAGTATGCACACTTTCTCCCACCAGCTCCCAACCACCCAAGTCACCCTGCCCCTTTGCCCTCCTCCTTATGCACATCACCGTCCCTGTCCCAGATTTACCTTTTATCCTCCCTCTTCCCCCATCTCTTGTTCCCTTCCACCAATATCCCTCCTTTTACATTCTACACCTCCTCTTCTTTCCTTACTTGGCACCCTTTTGTTTCCATTTCACCTCTAGCCTTTGTCAGTTACTTCACCCATCTACCAATCACCCACCCTCCCCAGTATCCATCTATGACTTGCTAGGCTTTGCTCCACCCACATTTCTCTTTTGCAGCTTTCTACCCCCATTCTATCAGTCTGCGGAAGGGTTCTGACGCAAAAAGTCACCTGACCGTTCCCTCCATTGATGCTGCATGACCCACTGAGTCCCTCCAGCACTTTGTATTTTGTTCAATCAGACAGGATCTTGAATTGTTAAACCACATCTGTTCTCACTTTCAACAATGAGAGGAATATCATGACTTGGTTGTTCAAGAGATAAAGACCATTTGCTTCTGTACCTGCATCCTAATCCCATCCTATTTTCATTGTTCATCGTGTGTAGACTCCATTATTTCGATGCCTGGTTGTACTTTTGTCATATCTGAATCCCCCTACCTGAAACCAATGTCACTCTTATCGACTTCATAAAGGTGACCAGTTCCAGCAAACCAGTGACTGAACAGTCATCCTTCCTGGCTGCCTTGTTGGCCAACTGTTGCATACTGTTCCTTCTTTTGGTAAACAGCATTTGGCTATTCTCAAAAACTCAACCCTTAAGACGTTATTAACAACAAGATGATTTCCAACATATTTGTTTCCTCTCCAAGGACCTTAAATGATGACCTCTCCATATGGATTGCATCTGTGAGATTTACTCTCCTTCCCCATAGCCGACGCATTCCTCACCATTGTGTATGACATTGTGTGTGGCTGAGGTCACATCATAATGGCCCTCTTTGTCCTCTGACCTTCTTTCAGCCATTGGCTCAGTTAATCATAATTATTTTCTCCACTATCCTGCCTAATGAGGCTGGCTCCACTGACACCATCGATAGATAAATGATCTCTTAACAACTGGGGCAACTAACTTCAGATGCTGGAAATCTAAAAGCAAAATAAACATCCTGGAAATACCCACAGGACAAGCATGGAGGGAAAAATAATTACTGTATCAGTTATGGACCCTTTACAATGCTGTTTATTTATCTGTTAATTGACACACTTTTGCCTGGTTAATACTGGCTGAGCACCTGCTGAGTAGTATTTTTGTTTTTTTGTTACCCCTAATAATTTTTTCCCTGTATTTTTGTGCCCTCCATTCTGTCTTTTGATAGCATTGTTAAAAATGACCAATGAACGTGTGGTGACAAAGAGTTGAGTTCAGTCTGAGGTCAACCTCCATCATGTTGTTTTCGCCGAACTGATGTGTGGAATGTCATCAACTCAGAACAGATCTGGCAGCTGAGAACTGGGGCATGGTAGAACATCACGAGCAAACTTTATACCATCCAAATCTGTGACCCCATAGCTTGACCTATTTGTCACTCCATTACTATTAAGCCATTGAACTCTGGTTCAATGTGGGGGGTGGAAGAGTACGCGGGGAAGGAGTTCCAGGGATATCCTAAACTGATGAGATGTCAGGTGTCAGCCTGCTGAAGCTGTACTATAGGGAGGTTTCACGGCAGTCGGGTCACGACCCATGACCCGTACTGTTGCTACGCTACGCCAAGTGGAGTACACGCGATGAACTGCAGGTAAGCACTTACCATTGTTTCCAACGTAGCGGGCCCGTTAAAACCCGCCGAAATTGTCAATTGGTGTGCTGTAAATAATTATGGAAATCGGGATAAGCGTGAGGGACATTTAGCCTAGAGAATTCCAAAAGTGAGGAGAAATGACAGTAGATAAAAGCAAGAGCTGAAGGGACAACAACAAACAGAGTGCTTGGTGAACATTGGCATTAACAGTAAGGCATTATTTGTATTTTTTCTTGATTCCTTTGGTATCTAAAAGGTCTCAGAAGTAATAAATCTGGCTGTAAATTTTGCTTCAGAGGCGTTTTTGTATGTGAAAACCGATTTGAGAACCATGGGCGATTTTAAAATTTAAAATAAATCCAGATTTATCACTTCTGAAAGTTTTTAGATGCCAAAGGAATCAAGAAAAAACACAAATAATGCCTTAGTTGATGAAATGCAGTGATCAAACGCGATAATTCCCAATATTTTCAATTCCGATATCTGTACAGCCAATGTTCGCCAAGCACTTTAGCTGTTGTTGTCACTTCAGCTCTCGCTTCTCTTTACCTTCATTTCGCTTCACTTTTGGAATTCTGAAGTTGGGTACATGTCTCTCACGTTTACCCCGACTTCCACAATTTTTACAGCGCAAAAATCCAACATTTTAGCGGTTTTTAACAGGTTGGAAAGTACACGTTTCTTGTATTAATAACATATACCGGAAGTTACGGATGTCCTCCAGATGGATTGAGCGGCTCCGTGCATCAAGCCCTATGACCCAGTGACCTTACATGCACCCCCCCTATAGCATTACTTGTATGCTGACTTGCGCCACTTAACAGAGTTATGGGCCTGTCCCACTTCGGCGACTTTGTAGGCGACTGCAGGAGACTATGCAGTCGCCACATGGTCACCACATGTTCAAGGGTAGTTGCCGGGGAGTCGCCTTCATGGTCGTGAGGTGTTTCCGCATTCTGGGAACTTGTCGCAGCCTCATTATGTTGACAAATTAGCGGCGACTAGAATGAAGCCGCCATGGAGAGTAGCGAGAATTCTCAAGCCGTAGGTGGGTCGCCAGCAGGTCCTAGTGGGTTGCCAGGAGGTCAAATGTTCTCATAGGTTGTAGCCGGTGCTGACCGGTGAATTTCATTGGCTCATTGAGGAAAAAAAAGGTAAGCAGTAGTTTTCGGAACCAAGGATAACCGGCCGGTAATGTTAAATGTCCGCTGAGCTTCACAGCCGTATATCTCTGGCTTCTTAAAAGTTGTCTCCACTCCTTCTCCCCCCTCTCCCTCCCCTCTCCACCTATCTTTTAAAGGACTTACCGTACACTGTGCTTTAGCCGTCTTTTTACCACGCCAACCTTCCTGTTCATCGCGATGTGTGAATTTTTTAGACAGGGCAAGCGGGGGGAGCACTGTCTAAAAAATTCACACGGGCTGGTGAAGGAAGCGATGTGTTTGTGTGTGTCTTCCACTCTTCGACAGTCGCTGTTACAGTTACCGGTTTTTCAGCCGACTGCCGGCAACTTGACAGTTGCCGACAGTCCGCTGAAAATATGCCTATGGGGGACAGGCCCATAAAGCGACCTCACAATCCGTTTAACAGATTAAAACTTGCATACTTGATTGTGAATGTTTGTGGACAACTAAAGGGAGAAGAAGTATCCAAGAAAATGCTGAAAAATTCACAACCATGTTCGGCCAGAAATACTGCAGAGGTTACCCATCCCAACTTCTTCCTGAGATCCCCACCATCACCGAAGCCTGTCTTCAACCAAGTCAAATCACTCCACGTGATAGAAAGAAATAGCTAAGAACATGATTTTTCGGAAAGTCTACTGGACCAGATAACATTCCAGCTATAGCACTGATGACCTATATTCCAGAACCAGTTGCACCTCTAGTCATCCTGTCCCATTACAGTTATAATAGAGACAGAAGAGATTGAAGATGCTGGAAGCTTTTACAATTAACAAACCACTGGGGGAACTCTGCAGTAATGGTCCCAACCCAAACATTGTATTTCCATTTCCCTCCCCCGATGTTGCCAGACCCCTCTGAGTTCCTCCAACATTTATTGATTTACCACAGTACAGCTACAACATTGGCATCTACTCAACAACGTGAAAAATTGGCCAGGAACATCCAGTTCACAAAAAGCAGGAAAAATCCAATAGGTTCACTCTTAATCATCAGCAAAGTAATAGAAACTGTTGACCGCAGTATTATCAAGCAACACATATTCATCAGTAACTAACTCATTTACCCCAATTTGGGTTATATCAGAACCACTCAGATCCTTTCAACATCACAGCTTCAGTGCAAACATAGACCAAAGAACTGAATTCCAGAGTTGATGTGGGACTGACTGTCCTTAACATCAAGGTGGCACCTTACTAAGTGTGGCATCAAGGTGCTTGGGTAAAAACTGGTCAATTAAATTTAAGGTAAAAAAACTAAAGTGATTTGAATTATATTTTACACAGCAAAATGGTTGTTGCTGTTGGAAATCATTCATCCCAGCCCCAGAACATTACTCTAGGATTTGTGGAATTCTCTGCCTCAGAAGGCAGTGGATGCATTCAAAAGAGAGTTAGATAGAGCTCTCAGGACTAGCGGAATCAAGGAATATGGGGAGAAGGCATGAACAGGTTACTGATTGTGGATGATCAGCCATGATCACATTGAATGGCAGTGCTGCTCGAAGGGCCGAATGGCCTACTCCTGCACCTATTGTCTATGTGACTGCCTACTTAGGTCTGATTAGCTCAGCTACTTCCTGTTTCTCATAGACCAGCCTCTTTCTCTAAAAGGCTTACTTGCTATAAAATAAATTAAATGCTATTAACCTCTCCAAAAAAACACTGCTCCATGAGGATGCTAATATAATTGTGCTTACCGTTGTTTCTTTAGGCACTCTTGCACTAATGGGCCTGTCCCACTTAGGCGATTTGCTGGCAAGTTGCCGGCAGTCACCTGAAAAACTGGCAACTGGAATGGCGACTGTCAGAGTGGAACACACAAACATATCGCAAAGGTGGGGGACAGGGCAAGCGGGGGGAGCGCTGTCTGAAATTCACACTGTGCAAAGCCAAGGTGACACACACACACTGCGATGAACAGGAAAATTGGTGCTGTAATTAAGACAGCTAAAGCACAGTGTACATTAAGTCCTTTAAAAGAGTGGGAGAAGGAGTGGAGACAACTTTTAAGAAGCCAGACAACTTTTAATAAGCCAGAGATACGCAGCTGTGAAGTTCGGCGGACATTTAACATTACCGGTTGGTTATCCTTGGTTCTGAAAACTACTGCTTACGTTTTTTTCCCCCAATGAGCCAATGAAATTCACCGGTCAGCACCGGCTACAAACTACGAGAACCTAAGAGAACCTTCAAACTCCTGGCAACCCACTAGGACCTCCTTGCGACCCACCTACGGCACGAGAATTCTCGCTACTCTCCATGGCAGTTTCATTCTAGTCGCCGCTAATTTTTCTACATGTCGAAATATTAACGATGAACATAATGAGGCTGCGACTAGTTCCCAGAATGCGGGAACTCCTAACAACCATGAAGGTGACTCCCCGGCACTACCCGCGAATATGTGGTGACCATGTGGCGACTGCATAGTCTCCTGCAGTCGCCTAAGTGGGACAGGCCCATAAGGCACCCAGTAGACTCTCAAAGAGCAAATGTGTGGCAAGTATCTCTCCATTTATATGTCTGCAGTGGGGGAGATCTATCCGCATAGATTTTGCAGATGTGTGATGTGCTCCTTCTGCTGTGTTGGATGTTCTCATGCCTACAAAAATTCAGTTTTTTCTGGGAATCTTAGTGTTGAATCCAACCACCTGCAACAAGCATTTAATTATTTTGATCCTTGAATAATACAAATAATATTTCTTGAAAATTTTAAATTTAATGCTTTTTTTTGTTTTCCTTGATTCAAATACCAGCATTATCGCACTGTGATATAAAGTGATGTGATACAGATTCAATCCTCTTGTGAATGGGGTCTTATATCTGTTTGTGTGAAGAATCACTGGATAGAAAGTGAATAATCAGTCTGAAGAAGTGTCTCAACCCGAAACGTCGCCTATTCCTTCGCTCCATAGATGCTGCTTCACCCGCTGAGTTTCTCCAGCATTTTTGTCTACCATCGATTTTTCCATCATCTGCAGTTCTTTCTTTAAACATTCCCTTTCAGGCATTTTTTTGGAATCTGGATGGAGAACCACCCAAAACATTGTTATGGATTTTATCAAAGTGGCAAAGACCTGAACATCTGACATATCCACATCTGGTCTTTGGCCTCTGAAGTTGGAAAATGCTGAATTGGCTTTAATTTATATCAGAACAATCTGCTGACACAGTAAAGGCCTCAACACATTGATACCCTCTGTCATTATTGCCAAATCAATCAATTCATCTTAGTTGAACAATTTTTTTTCCATTGCCGGTGCCAACTAGTACTATATCCAAAAACCTATGTTAATTGTAGATGATTTATTGCTACACAATTAATCTCCCAGTGTTCTCACACATGGAATATTTTATTCTAATTATGCACTTAAAAAATACATGAGACGCTACTTTTTATCCCCATTGGAGGCTTCTGTTCATCAGCATATTAAAATTCTAAGCCACGAGTACACATTTAAGTCCAAAGTCAATGACGGATTCTAGGTATTTTACCAATCGTTAACCAATTTCTGTTCTTTTCCTTATTGATTGATTATTCCTTTACTCAGCCATAACAACTGCTGAATTTTTGGACAAGTATAATAAAGTTTGCCAACCTAAATTAATAACAGAATATAACCTGAGAGAATAGGAGCATTATTTTTCTAATAACTTTTCAAATGTCTGAAAGATTTAGCTATCTCTCCTATGTAGATCGTTAAGGTAAAAATTGTTTGATTTTTACATTGGTATGCATCTTTTTTTTAAAATGGGATAACTGGTAATTAAAAAAAAAAACTTCCTAGCCTTTAATGTGATCTCATGTGAGCATATAAATTCACTGGAATTTAGAAGGATGAGAGGATATCTTATAGAAACATATAAAATTATTAAGAGATTGTGCACGCTAGATGCAGGAAACATGTTCCCGGTGCTGGGGGAGTCCATAACCAGGGGCCACAGTTTAGGAATAAGGGGTAGGACATTTAGAACTGAGATGAGGAAAATCTTCTTCACACAGAGAGTTGTGAAATTGTGGAATTCCCTGCCTCAGCAGACAGTGGAGGCCAATTCACTAGATTCCTTCAAAATAGTTTGATAGAGATCTTAGGGCTAGCGGAATCAGGCGTATGGGGAGAAGGCAGGAACGGGGTATTGATTGTGGATGATTACATTGAATGGCAGTGCTGGCTCGAAGGGCCGAATGCCCTACTCCTGTACCTATTGTCTATGTATCTATGTATAATTTGTATTTTGGAAAATGCAATTTTACAGTTGGAAACTGATCCATAACAGAATAAATATAAGTAGATGCAGGCCTTTTAAACCCTTATACATGCTCCATTATTCAATGTTCATAACTGATCTTCCTCCTCAGTGTAATTATCCTGTGCCATGCCCAAAATTACTTGATCCTAAATATTAAAAAAAAACATATCAGTAACTGCACTTTATAAGCCTGACTATCTTGGGTGATAAATTCAGCAGAAGGAATTTCTTGTATTTTCTGTCCTGAATGCCACCCTATTGTTTTGATACTGTGATTTGGGGATGTGGACACCCCAGATAAATAAAACTTTTATCCTCTATCTTCCAGGACAAGTCCTTTTGATATTTTAAATGTTTCATAAGATTGCTTCTCATTTTTCCAAATTCTACACAGTACAGGTCAAATCTGCGAAATCACATATTTTGTAGGAAACCATACATACTACGTGCCACTCTGGTGAAATAGGCCTCTGAGCAAATGTATGCTTCCATTTGTATTTTCAATGGTGCCACTTATCAACAGACTTTGATATACTATGCTTGATTTTCTCATCCAATTCATTAATATGACAACTAGGATCCCTACCAAACACTAGTCATAGCCTCCAGATTCAATAATGCATTGTTTTTCTATTTCCCGATGGTTATCCAATTCTCAATCCATCCCACTCCATTACTCCCTTTGTATAATAATATATTTATGACCACCTTAACAACTTTCTGTAAGGTCCAGAAAACACCACATCTGTTTGTTTGCTCAAGTCTTTTCAGCTAGTTACAACCTCGGGTTTTTTTTTTAAATTGTACTGATAGCATTGATCCATTAATCTTTCTGAACCTACTGATGTACTATTTATCCGTGTCAATGCTCAGTAACTCCAGGCAATGTGAACTGGCGGAGCAGAAATGTTTTAAAATATCCTGTCCAAGAGGCTTTTGCTGGATATCTCTGTAAGAATCAGAAACATGAAGCAAGCCACAGGTAAATAGTGACATCTAAGCCATCGGTGTTTGATGGGACTACACTAGAGAACTGACAGGACTTCCTCACACATGGAAATCCAGAACCAATAATTCAGCACTTCTTCACGTTGAAGCACTTTGCAGATTTCTCTGTCACAATCAATGGAATCAAGTGAACTTGCCTAGAAAATATAAATATGTTTTTACATTGTCTTAATTAGTTTTTAATAATGTATTAAGTTATAGTTTCCGTTTTGTACATTTATTGTCCCTGAATTATTATTCCCTAGTGTATATATTTTCTGATATTTCCAGTTTAATTTATTTTAGAATTATTTCTACATTTGTTTTGATATTGCACCTGTGCATGTACCAATCTTTATTTTCCACTATCTTAAATATGAGCTAAATATCATGTACTTTCCTTCCTGGTTTGCTGTGTGTGAGAATTTTTCATTGTGGTTGGCTGTTCAGTAAGCTTAATGTTCTTACCAGAACTTCATGCCAAGTATGACACAAAATGCTGGAGTAACTCAGCAGGACAAGGCAGCATCTCTGGAGAGAAGGAATGGGTGACGTTTCGGGTCAAGACCATTCTTCAGAGTATGTTCCTGTACTGGTTGCAACCAAACTCAGGAATGAGGAAATCTGCATCATTGAGTTAATTCGATTTTTGTGGACTGCTATTATTAAGATTAGAAAGAACAGTGCCACTTTGCTACTTTGTTCTCGGTTATCTGTGATAGGAAGTGTGAGATGGAGAAAGCCATCTGACACTTCCACTCACACCAATACTCCAGAAACAGCCAATACAATTAAGGCTAACAATTAATAAAGTAAAATAAATGTATGTTAGCGTAAGAAAGAGAATCAGTTAGTTAAAATCGAGGGGTATGTCCGAAGATCCTTGAAATTGGACAAGTACAATAATGGTACATGGGAAGATTTGCAATTTGCAAATGCAAAATATGTTTTACATATGCAATTACGTTCTTCTAAGAGTCAAGAAAATATAAATGTTTCAGGTAACTCACATCCTGAATAATGGCCAGTGATTCTTTATGTCTGTTATTTAAACAGATTTTTATAAATACCTTAAAATCATCATAAAATATTTAAAATGTCATACCTTATCCAGCTCTGTTCCAGAGTGTGCTTAACAGATTCATTTTGAAAGAACATTAAACAACGAGAGACCAACTGAAGAAATGGTAAAGCCAGACAAATAAGGACAGAAAGGAATAACTTTAGATACATGGTGTGGTGTTCAGGAAACCACAATTTGTGGGATAATTATGCATAGAATCCATGTTCACCAAACCTTGTTGAAATAATATGTTTAAGTTCCATGTCCCCAGTGCCAGTAATGGCTTCACATTTACCATAATGCCCAAAGTGCTAATTTAAGATCAATATTTTTGTAATATGAAAAAAACGTTGTCTGGCAATTTCTTGGCCTTAAAAGGGAAAGTAACACCATCCATTAGGTTATTCCAGAGAGTGCCGTGCTCTTTAATTTTGTCTCCAGTTGGATAAAAGTTGGGGTGGGGGGAGGAGGGGAGGGTGGGGGGGAGGTTGCAAGACAGCAACTTATGACAAAATGAGAATAAATAATGGAGCAGGTAGTTGTCTGACAAGTAGAAAGGTAAGCGAGTTAAATGCCGCAGTTTCCACTCACTGATGACAACTGTGCCATTCCCATGAGTAACGAGGTCGGCTTGGAAGGAAGTCAGCGGTGCCTTGGTTTTTCACTCTCTGAGGGAATCTCAGCAGAACCCTCATATCATAGTCCCTGACGCTCCCACTGTAGGCTGAACTGCAACACATCAATGGAGACACACAGAGAGAGGCATCATTTACACGTTTAAAATGCAAAACTCGTGTACCTTAAAGTCACAGTCAAACAGATACAAGAGTTATATCAATGATCTGTCCACTGCAAGCTAGCTAAATTGCCAAGAGTTCTCCTGGACAAAGCCCAACATATTCATAATTATAACCTGTATTCAAAGTTCAATTAGTGTTATTGTTTTTATTTCCACATTCGCAGGATTATTTAACGCAAATCCTCTTTATTTCACAGCTCTAAATTTTCATTTGTGTGATTTAGATGAATTAAAAAGAAGAAATATTCAAAACCATTTGGGGATTAGACATCCCAGACCATCTGAGAGAAATAGGATTTTGTTTCAATAAAACTCGTAAAAACGAGGAGGGGGCGCTGCGCCAGCACGAACACATTTATCATGAATCCCAGGATGGATATGATATTTCTCAGAAACTAATCCAGCGGAGACGTAATAATCCAGTGATTTCTGCACGGTTGCATTTCTCCTACACTGTAGATGTGGTGCCAAAACCTTTATTCTTGCCCCCTTGACTCTGGAATCAAGCAAGATTCAGTATCTGACAATTCGTATCCACGTATCCACGTTGCAGTTGTTGCATAAATACAGGTTAGGCAGCCTAACTGACAAATCTGGGACTTTCACAATATGCGTTTTAATTATCATGTCTGCAAACTCTTTGGTTTGGAAAATGCAAGTCTTGGTGGGGTTGGGTCGGGAATTATATGCTTGAGTAGCTTCAGGGGTAGTTGTAACGCGAAGAAAGAAAACGAGTTAATACAACGATGTAAGAATGAACAGCACCTGGTTCTGATTATGTAGACTGTACCTTGCCAAGCAATTTTCTTCTGCAGCACATCTGAGGTTGTACATGTGCATCTTCTGAACGTACGTTGCAGCTTGAATATAGTACGGATCTGGGATTAAATCTGGCAAACCTACAGATTCAAACATCAACGCACGATTTAATTGAGATTCGTATTAGTCTTACAAGAACCAACGCGGCGATTGTGAGTTTGTTTCCAATCAACTGCTGTTCCCATTCAGATTTGTTTTTTAAATAAACTTTTTTTTTTCTCTGTTTCAAACTTACCATTTTGGAAGTACCGGGTACCATAGCCGGGTCTGCGGGGTCGAACCCTGGGCCTCTCATACGTGTCGTAGTAATTGTAGTAGGGGTTGTCGTCCGTGCGCTTGTAGGGGTTGTAGGGGTCGTCCCCGACCATGATGTCCTCATTGCCGATCCCCCGGCTCGACGTGTTCCGCTGGTCTGTGGGGCTCTCTCTGACATTGCTCTGCGCCCTCTGCTCCACGCCGGCTGGCTCCGAGTTTCCCCGAGCACTAGGTCTGGGGTCATTGCTACCTGTGCCCTGCTGCCACTGACTGGCATCTGTCCGCCTGGCACCGGACTGGCGCTGTCGGGCTCGGGTGGACGACGCGCCGACCCGGTGTCTGGCTGCTCGGGCTCCAGAAGGAGTTGGCGGGGAGCGAGTTGGGGGAGAAGGTCTCCGCCTGGCCCCGCCGCCGCCCGCTGTGCTGTTGGTGTCACTCAGCAGGAAGAGGCTGTTGCTGCCGCTGGAGCCCTGAGGCGGCTGGTACTGGGAGCCCAGGCTCGACAAACTATAAACGCGCCCGTTATTTGTCCATTGAATCCGCCGGCGCCAAACTGCCGAGCTCTCGCCTTCCCGCCTCTGCTGCCGCTGCTGCCCGTCTACATCTGCAAGCAGGCAAGTCAAATAAAGACCAAAAAGCTTCACTAAATACATCGACGTCTGATAATTCATCCTTTAAGCGAAAGAGGACAAGATGTGCAATTCCCACAGAAAATTTGCTTTAAAAAAAGTCCATCAAATACATTTAAAATGCAGAAGTAAAGCAATACTTCAAAATGTAATGTGTGAATATTTACAAAAAAAAAGATTTCAAAAGCTGGCTTGCCAAAAGTTGCAGCTGTATGGAGTGCCTCTCATTTTCTTGGTACTGCCTGGAGTGGAGGAAGGGATTTGAAAGTTGCTCGCACATTAGCAAAGTTACACAACCTGCTCCCAGGCTACTCGCTATTTGTTCACGTAATGCCTGGGAACGAACGTGCAGTTTGACAGTCCCTCTCCACTCTCACTCCCTTCCTCCCACTCCAGCCGACGCGAAGGAATTTCATGGCCCCAGACAACCATCCGTTAGATTTGCGGCTCGCCAGCCAACCTGCGGGTTGTGCCAAAGTATGCACACGCAAAAAAAAAAGATTATCATGAGGATGCCGATCCAGGCAAAAAAAAGTTAATAACACATGGCGCGGAGATTTGAGGGAGTTGAAAGGGTGCCTGAGGGCGGCTGTGTCTAAGGTTTGATCGCTGCATGTGCCATGTTATGTTCCTTTGCCATCAGAAAGTAGAACACCAGCCAGAGAAAATTAGAGACGGGAAACAATATGTGGTCGTTTTGTGGTTTCTGCGCCTTATTTTAAAGCAATCAATCGTTACCCAGTGTTTAGGGGGATGCGTTGTGTTTTATATTAGAAAGTTTGGGTCACTATAAAACGTAGTTACTCGCTGATTCCTTGTATCTTTCTCCTTATCTAATGTTCTCGTTCTCATAAACTCACTGTACACGTGGATTACATACACTCACACACAAATCTTTATCGCAACCATGTCCTATATATTAAGCAATCCCCTTATATATGTAGATATGTCTTTAAACAGATTTTGAAATTGATTGGATTGGATGATCTGTATTCCTTTTTATTCCGGAAGAAATAAAGACATTTCTGTCCAAACAAATTTTGGACCACCCATTACTTTCAAATAGTGTATGACCTTTGCAGCTCTGAGAAGTTTCACATGAAATTAAAAATTCTGCTTAGCTTTATGTGCACAAAGTGCACAGAACTGTAAATTCTGCTGGTTGAATGAAGATTTCATTTTTCAAGCAGGCGTATACTTAAGTTGGTCAGAAAAATCATTTTGGTGATATTTGTCATTTTCAGATTTGGACACATATGATCACTTAGATGTTGTTCCCCAGTTTTAGAAACTGCATGTTTTTGAAGGGAGTGCCTGCTTTCTGCAAATGATAAGTTACAAAATGTGGAATATAGTTGGTTACTGTTTACGTCTGAAATAGCATAAGACAAACAACAATCTGGGAAATGCCAAATGACTCAATATTTGTGTCATCGCATCATGATTTGAATACTATAATTCAGTTAAAGACTCCCTAAAAAGTCTCCACGAAAATTATAAAATGTGGTTTATGACACCAGTACAGTGGCATGTGAGGGAAAATTAAAATGAGGAATGAAAGTTTATGGAGGTACCAATATTTTCTTAGGCTTGCTAACTACCCAAAAGGTACGTTTTGGTCTTTGAATCATGGTGCAGTACCTGAAATATTTGTTGAACACTTTTTCAGAGGTTCAGCCTTGAATATTTGTGTTGGAAGGATTTGGGTGGGCAAGCCAATGTCAAATGGAGAAACTTCAAGACCTTTCATTATGATGTATTAAATGTTTACCCTGATTCCTGAACCTTGCACAAAATAATCCTCTTATTCAGACATGAGTACTCACAAAATAATGCAGAGTCTGAAACTTTGACATTTTAAAAAACAGAATCCTGGGAGCAGCTGATGATTGTGGAGGGAACCATATTTTAAGAATTGTTTTCGACTGGTGTGAAACACCCTATCCTCACGTGAGCAACGCTAGGATTTTTGTTCTATTATTGGGAATACTGCACTCCGTGTTAACTTTAAATTTATGAACTCAGTAAAATAGTTCTGGCAGACATTATTTAAATCCAAAATATGAAGCAGTACAAACCAATATCTTTTTCCAAGTTGCAGAGAGCTTCAATGCAGTTCCATGTTCTCTTTTTCTGCTGAGTGTGCTCACTGCAGTTGTGCCCTCTGGTGTCTAAACTCAGCTATTCTTTATGTGACTTCTTCATTTCATAGATCGGCATATGTCAATAAGAGATTTTGCCTTAAGGCATCTAATTCATAATGATTTAAGTAGTAGCTGTACAGTTTTAAATATATATATATTTTTATTAGAAGGAATGTACAGTAGTATAAACCAAGAATAACATAATACATTTCATGTACAATTTCTTGTTTCTAAATTTAATAATAGAAAAGTAACAGAAGCAAGAAAAAGAGAGAGAGAGAAAGTTAGATAAGATAGTGATATTAATAGTTCATGAAAAAATAGAAAGAGAGAGCCCATAAAGATGTAAAGCACGAGAAAGAGAAAAAGAAAAAAAAGAAAATATAAAAAGAATAAAATAAAAGGGATGTACCTGTTTCATATCTTTACCCGGTTCTGAAACAGTTTATTTCTAGAATTATGTTGCACTATATGCTTGTAATAAGTCGATAAAGGGAGACCAAATCTTTAAGAATTGGTCAGATTTGTCTGCTAGGACTAATCGTATGTCTTCGAGGTGTAACGTTTCAGACATATTTGAAATCCACATTTTAAGCATTGGTGTGGGTGCATTTTTCCAGAATTTTAGTATAAGTTTTTTTGCCATTATTAAGCCATAGTTAAGGAAATTCTTTTGGAACTAAGTCAGCTCAAAGCTGACTTCCGTTGTTCCAAAGATAATCAGTTCTGCGTTGGGTTTCAGTTTTATTTTAAATAATGTCGTAAACATTTCAAACATTTCATTCCAAAATGTTTGGAGTTTTATGCAAAAGACAAAGGAGTTGCCTCTTGAAATCAGCATTTATCACAGATGGGAGAGACATTTGGAAAAAAACTGTTCAGTTTAGTTTTCGGGTAATATAATCTATTTTAAATTTTGAATTGAATTAAGCTATGTCTTACATTGATTGAGCATTTATGCACATATAGCAAGTATTAACCCATCTCTCTTTTGAGATTTTTATAGATAGTTCTAGTTCCCAGTTTCTTCTAATTGTGTCAGATGACGGTATTTCTGTATTTAGAATGATATTATACAATTATGATATTGTAGCTGTACAGTTTAACATGTTTATTGCACTGTAATTCACGGACTGTGCGAACAATTACATTTCTAAAAGTTTGAAGCAACTAACAATCTGCTGGAGGAACTCGGTGGACCAAGCAGCATCTATGGGGTGTAAAGGAATTGTCCCCCGTCAGATGCTACTCGACCAACTGAGTTCCTCCAAGATTTTGGTTATTGCTCCAGTTGCGTTTGCAGTCTCTTGTATCTCCATCTGAAAACTTAATTTACTTTTGTGAATATAAAATTCCTGAACAAACATAAGTACAAGTAGGAAGAACGGCTATACATTTCTGAGTTCTCCTCTGGTTGTTCTATACTCAATTCTCTAATGAATTGTGGCATTTATGGCAAGTATGTTATCCAAAGTAGGCATTATAATTTGTACATTCTGGAAACATTTGGAAGTATTACAGTGCTGAATGAGATGCAGAGATCTGACAGCAGATAATTTTGATAGTTCACATTGCATTTTACTTTTAATAATCGTAGTACCATCTAACATCTTTGGTTGTTATTTATAGTACAGTTGCCATAACTGGTGACTTTAAAACTAGTAATATGGTTTGAGTTTTCCAACGCTTTTTGCTGTTTGGTGTATTGTGCCATCTAGTGTTGGTGGATGCACACTCCACTCCCTCCATTTTTTTGGTGGAAATAAGTCCCACTGGACAAATTCATTACTGCTTCTGCTTTATGAAATTATGTGTACTGGTGATGCCTTGTGTCAGCCAGAGAGTTCATACCAAGCATGACACATTGTTTTGAAAACAGTGTTTAGGTGAAAACAGTGAATTGACATTGCATTAGAGTTCAGAAAATTAATCTTAAACTTATCTAAATAACTCATTTATAACTATAAGGTTACTCTATGAAAAGCAATACATTTCGATATAGAAGTATTATTCTTTTTCTTCCATTCATAATTGTAATTGTTCTTATATATAGATAGAACTATTCGCATGTAGCAAAAGGCGTTAAGGAGAATAATATCCTCAGCTTGACCAAGGATGCAAGACTGGATCCTACATTTAGAGATTGGACATCAAGTTTGAAAATACCTACACGAATCAACAACAAATCATCGATGAATGTCAATCTGTGCTTGTTATCTGGCTCCTTTATGGCAATCTCACAAGGCAGGGTGATAGAAATCCTGCCTCTTTTGCACAGTTATACTGGATCTATTTCAACTGCAAGAATGGCCCTTCCTGGAATATAAATCATAAAATCATCAACATATTTGTTCCCAATCTTTGCACTGAGAAACAGGAGCTCATGAAAATGAGTATTTTATTCCTTTACCTCCTCATAATTCTGTGGATTTAATTTTAAATCTGAAACCCCTATTCTCTATCTGATTATTAAGATCAAATTAAAAACTGTTACTTGATATAATTTAATCACATTTCTAACAATATCATGCCATAACAAAAATAGAGTGTTGGTCAACTGTTGAAATCGTGTTCAGTTTAGTTTACTTTAGTTCAGAGATACAGCACGGAAACAGGCCCTTTGGCCCACCGGGTCCGCGCCAACCAGTGATCCCTGCATATTAAAACTATCCTACACGCACTAGGGACAATGGCCATAACAATTACAAATTCAGTACAAGTTATTAATGTGATGGATTTCCTTTCCACCATTGGTTGGAATGTGTGGATTAAAGAAATATTGTAAAGAAATATTGGACCCATGAGTGTCACGAAATGCAATTAATTTACGTCATTCAACAATTCTGAAATTAATTCAAGGCCTTCTGCCCCAAGTATGTGGAACTTAGACAATGTGTTACAACTCAAGCATCAAACACACGGCATTGGGGGTTCAGTATTGATGTAGATAGAGAACTGGCTGGCAGACAGGAAGCAAAGAGTAGGAGTAAATGGGTCCTTTTCAGAATGGCAAGCAGTGACTAGTGGGGTACCGCAACGCTCAGTGCTGGGACCACAGCTATTTACAATATATATTAATGATCTGGACGAGGGATGAATGCAACATCTCCAAGTTTGCGGATGACACGAAGCTGGGGGGCAGTGTTAGCTGTGAGGAGGATGCTAGGAGGCTGCATGGTGACTTGGATAGGTTGGGTGAGTGGGCAAATGCATGGCAGATGCAGTATAATGTGGATAAATGTGAGGTTATCCACTTTGGTGGCAAAAACAGGAAAGTAGACTATTATCTGAATGGTGGCCGATTAGGAAAAGGGGAGATACAACAAGACCTGGGTGTCATGGTACACTAGTCATTGAAAGTGGGCATGCAGGTGCAGCAGGCAGTGAAGAAAGCAAATGGTATGTTAGCATTCATAGCAAAAGGATTTGAATATAGGAGCAGGGAGGTTCTACTGCAATTGTATAGGGTCTTGGTGAGACCACACCTGGAGTATTGTGTACAATTTTGGTCTCCTAATCTGAGGAAATACATTCTTGTCATAGAGGGAGTACAGAGAAGGTTCACCAGACTGATTCCTGGGATGTCAGGACTTTCATATAAAGAAAGACTGGATAGACTTGGCTTGTATTCGCTAGAGTTTAGAAGATTGAGGGGGGATCTTATAGAAACTTACAAAATTCTTAAGGGGTTGGACAGGCTAGATGCAGGAAGATTGTTCCCAATGTTGGGGAAGTCTAGAACAAGGGGTCACAGTTTAAGGATAAGGGGAAGTCTTTTAGGACCGAGATGAGAAAAACATTTTTAACACAGAGAGTGGTGAATCTGTGGAATTCTCTGCCACAGAAGGTAGTTGAGGCCAGTTCATTGGCTATATTTAAGAGGGAGTTAGATGTGGCCCTTGAAGCTAAAGGGATCAGGGGGTATGGGGAGAAGGCAGGTACAGGATACTGAGTTGGATGATTAGCCATGATCATATTGAATGGTGGTGCAGGCTCGAAGGGCCAAATGGCCTACTCCTGCACCTATTTTCTATGTTTCTATTATAACTCCAATGCTAAATCTAAGATCTCCAATTAAAACATATATGCGATTTATGCCTCTAAAAATAACTAAGTAGAACGAACAATCGGCTAGCTTTCCCATGAATGGAATATTACAGGTACATGAAAGAGGGGATAGGCATTCAAGCGGCTGGGACTGTACAGTTTTTTAATGAGACATTGGCTGATCACAATTTTAGTTAATTTACATCTTTGGTTCCATATCCTTCTATATCCTGAGCAAAAAACCTATTGAACTCTGATTATTAAATTGATTTTGGTGAGAAGAGTTCCAGCATTATTGGGTGAAGAAGAATTCTCCCTCTTCTGAATGGACTGATGCTGAGGCTTTAAACCTTCATCATTATGGCAACTAGTGGAAAATTTCCATCTTTATCCAGATTTTTGATCACTTTCCATTTAAGTTCCATTAAATGCTGACTCCAAGGTTGTCATAAGAGGGGAACTGAACCCAACTTGGAATTTCTTCTCATAATGTAAGCCTTGAAGACTGAGTAACATTCTGGTCAATCTATACTGCACTCGTTCCAAGGCTAGTACGCCTTGCCTAGGACTAGTGCCCAGAACTCCACATGTGGTCTAACAAGAACTTTATATAGCTGTTATAAAACTTCCTTCCATTTATTTTTCAGTCCTCAGGTTAGAAATGTTTAAATATTTCATAGGCTATTTTTGGATATTTTGCAATGGTACCAAATCTGAATGAACTTTGCATATGAACCTTAATTGCTCCCATATTTTTACCAATGAAATAATATTTATATCTGTCCCATTGAATCTGAAGCTCGTCTGAGTGAAGTAAACATCCTTTTCATTCCACCCCTAGTATATTATCACTGAGTTTCTTTCCCCTTCTCCACCTACTCCATCTGCCCATCACTAACACACTTAGTTAACACACTAACACGCTATCTCCTTCTCCCACTGTTCCCATCTGCCCAACATCCTTCATCTATTTGATTCCATCCTTCACACCATCCTTTCTTTTCAGAGTTTGTATTCTGTAGCCTTTTGATGTCTCCATTTGTCACCTCTGAACTTAAGCTCCATTTTTTCTGCACTATTTCCATATCATTAATTCCCTTGATATCTGGCATCTTCACAATACAGAATTCAAGATCTTTAGTATTTTATACCGAGGATTGTCTTTCGATATTTTAAGTTCACAGCACTTTAATTGATTTTGTAAATCACAGTGGAAAAAAACGGAAAATGGTGGAGGATTGGAAGGGTCTGAATACTATGAGATTTCTGTATAAAAATATTAACACAGCTCAAAACATCATTGTTTCATAGTTTTTTCATCAGCATTACTGCAAAATATGACCAGCAGCAGCAACTACACATTGTATTCCTCCTCTGAAGTGTAGTTCCATCAACTTAAATGGAAACAAGATTATAATTCATAACAGCCAACATTCCACTTTTAATGCTTGCAATTGATGTTGAATGTCTACCCATCCTTTACTGTACAGGTCCTGAATAGCACCTATTCAGTAATTTGACAAATTAGATCCAGATTGGTTATTTATGGCCAATTGCACTTGTTGCTCTTGGGTTATATTGCATTTCACCCACCTCTAAAGATTTAATTGAGCAAAATTCTGTTTCACCAGATTGGATTGATTGCCTGGAGTAATATTTGCCCTGTTGGAATTTGTACAATATAAGGTGGAAATGCTAAATCATCGGGTACTCCAGCCAGGAAACACAATGGGAAGTAACATTTATTAGAATCGGCTAGACACTCCTAAAACATGTTTCACTAGCTAAAGTATTTCATATTAGGTTTGTCTGGGTTTTGATGCAAGCAGACTGTCTGGGTGTGTGGCAATTCTAGGAAGGAAGTTGCATGAACCTTTCCTAATAGATCCACAGGGTGTCTTTCACAGTGTCTAATATTAATGCTTCCAGGTGGTTTGGGCCTTGGATCAGATATGTAGCCATGTCTACTAACATTTCTTTTGGATGTGTGATTCTTATTCCTGATCACATAAAGATATTCAATAAGCATTGGCTCTTTTATCAGCCAGTTCTTAACCTCAATG
The DNA here is from genome assembly GCA_963514005.1 of Raja brachyura. The sequence continues at coordinate 49,433,735 of OY740783.1, forward strand.
AGGTTCAAATGACAATAAACGGTATTGTATTGTATTGCTGCATGATTAGACATTCTATCTTCCAGGGATGAGTGGTAAATATGTAACTTCCAATCAGGGATCAGTTGAGTTGAATGATTCCTGCAAAACTATAGTTTTTTTTTCCAAAAAATGGATGATGCAACATTTGTAATTGTAATATGATCCTTGGAGATAATCCAAAATGATCCCGAACAATGAGATTGTATGAAGTTAAAGTGAGAGTGGCAATTATTTCCGTAAATTTTGTAATCAAGTGCTTATCTGACCAAGTAAATAACCTACACTTGATCAGTGGCCCTTAATGTCTACAGCTTGAACAACATATTCACATCCACTTAGTCTGTCTATTGTTTTAAAGGTAAACAAGGTGAATCATTGCCTATTTGATTCAAGAAAAATAACTCGCATTACCTAACCTTACCACACATACAGTATTATTTACATCTTACCACACATGTATCACTTACTTCATCCTGCCCCCATTTCTTTTTCTAGCTTCCCCCCCTCCCCTGCAGGCTGAAGAAGGGTCCTTACCTGAAACGTCACCTACGCATAGCCTTCACAAATGCTTCCTGACTCGCTGAATTACTCTAGCTCTTTGTGTTTTACTCAAGATTCCAGCATCTGCAGTTCCTTGTATCTCCATTACAAAGTCTTGTTGACTTCAATATCACTATTGACCACTGTGTAGCGCTATTGACTTTCAATACAGTATGAAAGTGCCATGGGTTTAGAATTCAGTTTCTATTGCAGAATCCATTTAAGTGGATGTACCAAGTGGCTGAGAAATTCTATTGCATGGCGCAGCATTTTTACGTTAAGTAATGGCTTTATCCTAAAACAAATTATCTGTAGAAGCTTAACATCCATCATATCTCTATACTTATTAAACTCTGATCTTGGATGTGTATTTATTTGTTTGTGTGTTTGTGTGTAATCACATCTTCGCAAATAAACGACGCAGTATCAGTAACATTTTTACATATTCCGGTACAGATTTTTCCTGTGGAGTCCAAATTCGCCTATCTGAAAATTTCAGGCTTTATTTTTCGAGTTATTACTGAAAATGTTTAAAAAATTGCACAAAATTTAAAAACCACTGTCTTTTGCTGATGATGTCACAATGCGTCTGCTCCGTGCGCCCTTCTTCCACATGCTGCGAGTAACGTCCGTCCCCCCCTCCGTCCCTCCTCGGTTATTCAAAAGACGCAGTAAGAACGAGCAAGTTGGGCCCTGTACTCGCCCCGGGTTGACGCAGGGTGAGGAGGTTGCTGCCAGGGCAGAAGCAGAGCCTGGAGCCTCTGCCCTCTTCCCCTGCCCTCTGCCCACTGTCACTGCCCTCTGTCTCTGGCATCTGTCTCTGCCCTCTGCACTCTGCCCTCTGCCTCTGCCCTTGCCCTCTGCCCTCTGCCTGCCTCTGCCCTCGCTCTCTCTAACCCCCTCTCTAACTGTGCCAGCGAGTAAAAGGAGCGAATGAATAATATTAATATAATATCAAGGGGGGTGGTTAGTATGTGTGTGTGTGTGGGGGGTGGTTAGTGTGTGTGTGATGCCACAGCCCCCCCCCCCCCCCTCCGCAACCCAGTGGATGGGACCCAACGGGTCCCACTCAGTCTAGTACTTATTAAAACTCTGATCTGGTACGTGTGTATATGTGGTTGTCTTTACATCTTGGCAAAAACAGTATGCAGTAACGATAACATTTTTACATATTCCGATTTAAATATTTGGCAGTAACACCTTATCTGAACATTTTATTCCTTAATTTCTCAACTTATTCTCGACTCATTACTGATTAAAAGTCAAACGACTTTGAAATTAAAATGACCAGCTTCAACTGATGATGTCACAATGGCTCAGCAAGCAGTGATCAGCCTCACTGAAGATTTTACTTCGAAGTCGCGTGAGTGACTACGTGAAGAAGCCCGCCAACCCGCATGCGCATCAAATACGTCTAACGCATGGCGCACGACTGGCTGGGAGGTGCGTCGCTACTCCAGTGGTAAATTTAAAAGCCCTACAGGTACGTTTTAAACTTATTCTGAGGTAGTTTTGTTCGGTGAAATCTTGAAACAGAGTTTCAAGTTCGAACTAAGCATGGAGAAATCCAGGGCAAAGTCCTGACGGTGCGGTCAGCGACTTCAGACTTGGTGCCTGTCCAAAGCACCTTGGCAACCCCGAAAGGGGGGAAAGCCAAGAAAAAGTCTGACAGGCCTGTTTACTCGGATGAGTCAGGCCAGGAGGATTTGCCTCCTACAATGCATAGCGTCTTCGGGCATTTATCCTGGATGGAGCACCTTATGGAAAGGATGCTCCATCATGATATGCTGGGGGAAACTGAGTTATATCAACGCGGGTCTCCTTGGGGGCCCGCGGCAGCGCCTGGTCCAGGTCTGCATAATGTCTCCATCTCTGAGGAGGGGAGCCCCCTCCTCAGGAGGCAAGGAGCAGACGTTCTGGACTGACTCCGAATTTGGAGGTATGTCCAGGGAGCATACCAGAATGCACGAGGTGCATGAAGCACTAGAATTACCTGCCACAGTGTCAAAGTTTGCGATACCCTCGCAAATAGGGGAGCCGCTGCAAGAGGAACTAGCTGCGAGCATTAATGACCTCACATCGCACCAGCTGCAGGAACAGGTAATGGTGGAAACATCTGCAAAGTACCACACACCTGGAAATTATGCTTCACTGAACATGCCGGCTGTGAACAACTTTATCTGCGGATATATTGGAGGGGGCATCAAAGCCCAGGAGATGAAGCTTCAAAGAATCCAGAAATTGCTGGCTTCAGGCATTATGGCGTTTGCCAAGTCTGTGGATGGGGGACCCTTGTCAGATGTACAGCAGGATGCCCTGGTGTTAATGTGCAATGCCCATTTCGAAATAAACTGTTTTCAGAAGAACACCATCCGACCTGCCTTGAACCCCAAATTTGCGGGATTGTGCAGGGCCAGCAATGTTCAGCCGCCGAATCTTCTGTTCGGAGAAGATCTGCCGAAACAGGTCAAGGACCTGAATGAAGAAGCAAAAGCTGTCGTGCTCATGAAGGCTCCATTGACAAGCAAAGCTTCACCATTCCGGCGGCAGTATCCCTATGCTTCCATCAGCAGTAAGCGGTTCGCTGAAGCTGGTGGCAGCTCGAAGGCCGAATTCTCTGGGCAGAGGTCTTTTTTAGGCCAAGGCCCAGGCCGGCCCTCGTGGATGTTGCCCAATCCGTGCACTCCAGCAACCCTACCCCCCAAACCTTGGGGGCGGAAATAGAAACCATAAAACCACCGGTAACCATGGAGGTAGGTGTGTGGACCAGTCACAATTTGTTGGGAGATTACACTTGTTTTTGAACGAATGGCGTTGGATAACATCAGATCCGTTTAAACTGACAGTATACAAGGGTTCCAAATCGAATTCCTTCCCAATTCATTGCCACCCACACAGCATACGCCAAACCAGACATTTGTTCATTCACAACAGGTAGGATTGGATGTACTAGCTGAAATTCAAATGTTATATACAAAAGCGGTAATTGAGAAGTCAAGTCATGAACATCACCAATTCGTTTCTAATATATTTACAAGACAAAAGAAAGATGGAGGGGGCCGAATCATCCTTGATTTAACTCAACTTAACTCTTTTGTGCAGCATAGATATTTAAAAATGGAAAACTTCGTTACTGCCTAACAACTGATTTCCAAAGGGTGCTTTATGGCATGCATCGATCTCAAAGATGCATATTAGTCGGTACCCATTCACAGGGATCACCGGAGATATTTGAAGTTTAGCTGGATGGGGCAACTGTGACAGTTTAAAGCATTGCCTAATGGGTTAACTTCAGCCCCCAGATCATTTACCAAATTATTGAAACTGGTGCTTGGGCTACTTAGAGCTCAAAATCATATTGTTATGGCATACTTGGATGATATCCTAATCATAGGGAAGACTCTGAAATTAGCTAAATTAGCTGTTTCAGCCACTAAACTCATGTTTGGGAGATTGGGATTTCTCATCCATCCAGTTAAATCCAAGTTGGTACCATCTAGAGTTATTGATTATTTGGGATTTACCATTAACTCTATTAACATGTCTGTGACTCTGCCCTGGGGAAAGAGATTAGAATTAATAGAAGCCTGTAACAACCTTGTTGTTATTGAGCAATCATCTATTCGACAAGTAACCAGTGTAATTGGCAAATTAGTGGCTGCTTTTATAACTGCACAGTTTGGGCCTTTGCATTACAGAATTTACAATGTGCAAAGGAGCAAGCACTCAAATACCATGTAGGTCATTTTAACAGACCTATGCGGTTACCAGCTGAAGCTATTTTTGAGTTACAATATTCGGCATTGGTCCAGTAACATTTTGGTCAGCAATCCTTCAGTTATATTACAAACTGATGCTAGTGCTCAAGGATGAGGAGCTGCTTATACCATCTCTAGTTGCGGTGGCAGATGGGATGTGCATGGGTCATCAATTCTTCAGTTATATGGTATTAACTACTTAGAGATGCTGGGAGCATTCTATGGGTTGAAAGCTTATTGTGGCATTATGCATCATCTGCATTATTGACAACACTACAGCCGTGGCATATATTAATCACATGGGTGGAATCAAGTCAGTATCCTGTGATAAATTGGCTAACCTTATTTGGCATTGGTGTATTGCAAGAAGCATGTGGATTTCAGCTACCTACTTGCCGGACAGGTTTAATATGGTGGCGGACATTAGGTCACGAAAAAGTAATGACAACACAGAATGGATGTTAGATCATAAAGTATTTAACGACGTTGTTGCTCGGTATGGAACACCAGATATCTATTTATTTGCATCTAGGCTCAATCACCAGTTACCAAAGTATGTTGCATGGGAGCCAGACCCAGGGGCAGTGGCGATAGATGCATTCTCGCTACACTGGGGAGGAATGTTCTTCTATGCATTCCCTCCATTTTGCCTCATCAGTCGGTGCTTGCAAAATATCCAGCAAAACGCCGCTTCAGGCATTTTGGTAGTGCCTGACTGGCCTACACAGCCATGGTTCCCACTGATATTGGGAATGATACAGAGCCTTTTATGGCCATTCCCAAATGCAGAAATCTGCTGGTTCATCCCGTGACTGGGGCAGGCCTTCCGCTGCATGATTGAATCAATTTGTTGATTTGCAGATTCTGAGAAGACCATTCCTGGGGCTGGGACTGTCAGATCGAACTGTGGACATGATCACTGTGGCTTGGAGGGATAGCACCAAGAAGCAATACATCTCCTATATCAAAAGATGGGAAGTGTTCGGTTTGCAGTCCAACATAACGTATGACACTGCATGCATAACTGATATCTTGGAATTTCTCTCTAAACTATTCTTTGACGAGAGATTGAGTTATAGTGCCATTAATTGTGCCAGAAGCGCCTTGTCATCATACTTGTTGCTGGGATCGGGACACCACTCTGTAGGGTCTCACCCGCTGACATCCAGATTTATGAAGGGTATCTTCAACACTAATCCCCCCAGGCCCAGGTACTCGGAGATATGGGATGTTAACATTGTGCTCATGCTGCTTCGCCGGTGGGCTCCAGCTACATCCCTGACCTTGGTCAAACTCACTTATAAAGTGGTTATGCTCATGGCACTGGTTTCGGCGCAACAGGTCCAGTCGTTACATAAACTGCGACTGGACAGAATGGTTACATCTGCCAATAAAATAACATTTTATGTTCATGACTTAGTCAAGCAGAGCAGACCAGGGGCGTCAGGTCTCAAACTAGAGTTTATGGCATACCCCATGGACCTTCGGTTGTGTGTGGTCACACATCTACAACAGTATTTGAAGGCCACAAAGAGCCTTAGAGGCACTGAACTAGCAATGTTTGTTAGTTATAAAAAACACACACAAGAGGGTATCAGTGCAGATCATCTCCAGGTGGTTAGGACGTGTTTTGGCTTGTGCAGGAGTGGACACTGATGTTTTTAAATCTCACTCCACCAGGGCTGCAACAACATCAGCAGCGAGGGTTATGGAAGTTCCGCTGGACCACATCCTAGCGGCTGCAGGATGGTCAAACGAGCGAACATTCCAAACTTTTTAGAACAAACCCGGGGCCAGGGTTGTTTGCCAACTCAATTTTAAGTTCTGTTTTATAGTTTACTCCCGGATATGAGGGGTCACTATTATTTTTATATATAATTTGTTTATTAAAAAGCATCAGCATGTTTTAAATCTATGTCATGTCTGAATGCATTGTTATTTTTTCACTCATCTTTGGTCAACTCATGCAGTGTGTTGCATGGACTCGTGTTCACGGCATGAAATCACAGAGCTTTGAAATCTTCACAGTCACTCATGTGACTCCGAAGTAAAATAGGAAGATTAAACAGAACTTACCAGTTTGAAGTTTGATCTTTATTTTATGAGGAGTTACGATGAGGGATTACGTGCCCTCTGCTCCCAACCCTCTTCTCATAAAGGTCATGCAGTAGTTCTAGTTTCTCGAATCTTCCTATATTCAGTTCAACAACTGTTATCTGTGATTTCACGCTGCTGCTTTGAAGGTTGACGCGCAGGCGGGCTGGCGGGCTTCTTCACGTAATCCCTCATCGTAACTCATAAAATAAAGATCAAACTTCAAACTGATAAGTTCTCATTTAATCTTCCTATTTCATCCTGTATTTGACACGTTATTCTCGATTAAAGCTTAAAAATGCCAACTTTCACAAGATATTTACATATTTTGATTCACATTTTTCCACTCTCGGCAGAGAACACCTTCACTGAACATTTTATGCTTTATTTCTCGACATTACCGATTAATGTTTTAAAAAATCAAAAGACTATGAATTTAAAATTACCAGTTTCAACTGATGATGTCACAATGGCTCAATGGGTTATACGCGGCCATCAAAGAGGCATTGAGACGATTGGGCCAGAGTGGTGGTGAGGCATCACATCAGCGGGGTCTCGCGGCAGCGGCGGTGGGGTCCAGGTCTGTCGGTTGGTGGAAGTTGAGCTGGGGTTGCCGCTTCTCAGCGCTGGCTGTGGGCCTGCGGCTGCTGGTGTCATCAATCCAGGCCTGTCGGTAGGCCCGGCGTGTGTAGAGCTGGGATTGCCGCTTCTTCTCCGCGCTAGCTGTGGGCCTGAGGCCGCTGGTGTCATCAGTCCGGGGCTGTCGGTTGGCCCGGTGGGAGTTGAGCTGGGCTGCTGCTTGTTCTCAGCGCTGGCTGTGGGCCTGCGGCTGCTGGTGTCATCAATCCAGGCCTGTCGGTAGGCCCGGCATGTGTAGAGCTGGGATTGCCGCTTCTTCTCCGCGCTAGCTGTGGGCCTGAGGCCGCTGGTGTCATCAGTCCGGGGCTGTCGGTTGGCCCGGTGGGAGTTGAGCTGGGCTGCTGCTTGTTCTCCGCGCTGGCTGTGGTCCCAGGCCCACAGCTAGCGCGGAGAAGAAGCAGCAACCCCAGCTCAAAAATGCAGCCAACACCCCCCTGGGTTATTCACAGTCTTTTCCCCAGCTTCCTAATCATTTCCTTCCAATTCCAACATCTTTCTCCCTCTTTTTCCTCTAATCTGTTCCCCATCACTTTTTCTGCACTTTCCACCCTCTAACTTTGTATTGAAAATGTACATCAAAGATTTTCAAAGCCCATAGGTTTACAACAGCTGACAAAGAAAAATCTCATGCACCACAGTTATTGGTCCTTATGGTGGCAACTATATTATTTTACTATTTACTGTGGTGGTTTTTTAGGTAAGCAGCCAAGGACAGGAAAGTACATCCAAACCTATGAAGAAGTGTAGGTCAAATGCAACAAAAAGATTTATTTTAAGCTTGTAATCAACACGACACAAATAAATAACAGGTGCCCTGCCTTGATGAGGCAATGGCTCTCACTTTAATCACAATGTTCGTAACCAAAATCTTCTTGCCTTTTTGCCAATTTTCTTCCAGTATCAAAGAAACTAATTTTTATAGGGCTGTATTTCATCAGAGCTGCCAGTGCCTCTTGAAGTTCATTCAAGAGAATTTCTACATGCATATTTGAGCCTTGGCATGGAATTGAGGCTGAATGTTTTTTATGGGTGGTTGTCAAAGTTAGCCTCAGTTCTGTTCTTACTAAAAGCTGCAGATGCACATTTTTTAAGCAAAAGTCTTAAACACAATATAGGATAGTAAAGGGTGTTTGTTAATCTGAAAGCATCACCTATGACAGCAGTTAACATGTTAAGCACTGATGATATATTTTGGTGGGAGTTCACTCATAACAAATGTAGATGCACGATCATAGACAACTGATTTGTCAGCATTTACCACAAGGTAGAAACAGTTACAAACAATCGCAGTTCATCAATCGAAAGTATCTGAGCAGCATGAGTGTTTTTTCCCCAGTAGTCCATGGTGCTCTGTGATATAACACAATAAATGAGGCTCCTATTATGCCTATTACATTAACTTTGATTGGAATAAATGGGATTGTTAACAAATGAATGGGATTAACCATGCTGACAATACATTCGTACCACTTTGGCGCCATCTAGTGGTCAAGCCACTTACTGATCAAACGCTCATCACTAGAATGGGAACGTTCATGTGACTGCATTTGGCGGGAAGAGAATGTCATCAGTTAAGGGGTGTGTCCTACAACAACAGCAAAAATTTACCTCAGGATCGCGAGTCAACAACCTCCACACCAGCACTAAAGGTAGATGCTCAGGTTGTGCTGGGGAATTTAGTGTCACACCCTAGCAATGAATTTCCCCATGACTTCATGTGGAGAGGCTGCCTGTGAAGGCTGGTGTGGGAAAGTGAAGAGCTGGGGTAAGTGGTGCTTCACGTCAGCACTAAGTGATGAGGCTCTAAGATTGACCCTGGCTGGTATGGTGAATACAGTCCATTGCTGAGGACTGGCAGCACCTACACCATATGTTGACAGGCCTCCTATGTCCCACAGTCTCTCATCACCTTTTTCTGGAAGCCGCTGAACCCCGCTTTGTTCACTTGAACATCCCTCTCTAAATCATAGATTTCTTCATGGTCACTAACCTTTGAGCTTGTTACAATTTCTTCATGATCACTGACCTTTGAGCTTGATACCATAACAAAATCATTGGGCTGGGGAGAGACATGCAGACATACAAGAGGATGGAAAAGCAGCAGCTTCCATGACACCCAATTAGAGGTGATGAGAGAGACCATTAGGATCCAAGATGTCTGTTAAACCTGAAGCAATTGCTGTCAGTCCCAAGCACGGGGCTGCTTTCACTATGCTGGCCAAGGTGCAGCCCCCGAAGCCCCATATCTAAGCATTGAGCAGTCACACTGCTCATCCCGGCCCACCCAACACGAGTCCTCACATGCAATCTCTCCATAAAGAATTGTGGGTGATAAATTGCTTGATTTACACCAGCTTCCCAGCACAGAGGCCCTGCAACACAACCCTATATAAATAATTGTAAAATGACTCTTTTCAGTATTGCTTTGATTATCATATTTATTCCTGGGAACAGATAAGTGTGATTTATTGGCAAAGAACCAGGACTGAGACGTTCCACCTGGTAGGTTTGCTTTGACCACTACAAATTGAATTTGATGCTTTTACATAGCTAATCATTTGGGGATTGTCATTTAACAAATTCTGCCCCCTATCTTCAAGACAATTTTTGATCCAATGAGTCAACTCGTCTTGATTCCCATCTGCGTTAACCTTCTGGACCAGCCTACCATGTAGGACCTTGACAGAACCCTTCTGGCTGATAGGAGGAGGGTGGAGTGATCTTGGAAAGAGAGGTGGGGTTGGGACAAAACCTAGCAAGTGATATGTGGATACAGGCAAGGACGATTCGATTGCCAAATGGACGGAGTAAGTGACAAAGGCTAGAGGTGAAAAGGGGAAAAAGGGTGTGAAAAAAATAGGAAGGTTCCTTTTGGAGGAGCAGAGGCACAGTTCTTTATGTCCATTTCTGCAATTTTAATATCATAACACTCGTCAGCATCATGAATTAATTTAATCTGAGCTCTTTGGCATCGAACTTCTATAAAATCCTGTTCGCCAAGGCAGCCAAGTCTGATATCTTGCAACAGCTTAAACTGCCTAAATTATAATGTCTGCGTACATCAATCATGGCAATGTTTATTGGCAGATAACATCGTTCAATTTTGCTTTATTTCCACTATTACCTTATGGTCGAACATTATGGTACGCATCTTTGATAAACATAGATGTCACGTTGTCGGGAAAGCTAAATAGTGGCTTTTAAACATTAGAGGTACCTACGCACTCCATCACACAAAAAGTTATAATTGTTATTTACAGGTTCATGAGAACATGGTCACATTGTATTTTAACTTTGACAGATTCATCAAACCTTCATCCGCATAACTAACACCAGAGAATGTATTATGCTTGTCTTATAGTGCTGTTGACGATTTGAACGTTTTCCCATTTCGCGAATGCATTCTCCAAATCAGTTTCAACCAAACCCCCAGCAACTGCAGCACAAAATATCTAGGCAAATCGCAAGGAACCACATTCATTTATTGAGTTGTGAAATATTTAAATGCGTATTTTTTTAGTAAACCGACAGAGTTAAGAACAAATCTGTCGGTAAACAAGAACCTTGCCTACGGTCAGAGTAACCTTAGCAAAGTATGTTTGTCAACTCCTTGGAGAAGACTTGCATTCTCTGCAACCAGCGCACACTGTGCATGTCCTGTGCGTTGATTGTGTTGCCAGGGAACACACTCGAACATTGACCTCAAAGCCACAATGGTTGCCGTGGTTGCAGTAGAGCACTGCCTCCCTGTGCCTGGTGAATCGTGCAGTGATGGTTTCCAGTGGGAGACTCAACCTTCCACCCACCTTTTGACATGGGGAGCAGGGAGGCAATGCCTGGAAGCTGATCGTGATGCAAAGTCAGTGAATCATGGGAGGAACAAGGTCAGTAATCTGTGCACACTTACAATAAACCATTGGATGTGTCTAGAGACAGTATGGGTTGGCCTCCCTACAAATCCTGAGTTTGTGGCCACTCCATGACCAGAACTTACGTAAATGTTAGTCTCGAGCTTCATTCACAGAATAGCTGCAGCAGGAGGGAACCATCCAGCCTATCCAGCCCCTGTCAGCTCTATGCAAAAGACCAACTTGTGCCCATTTCCCACCCACCCGATAGCCCTGAATATTTCCCTTTTCAGATTTATCCCATTTCTCATGTCACTTTTGTTTTTTAGCCAATTACCCTTGCTCCAAATCTTTCAGTGGCTGAACTTTCTATCTCAGGAACAATTTCACTCAAACTACTTTCTCTAAACTCTAACTTGTTCTTTTAAACACCTCTGTCAGATCGACTCTCATTACGCGAATAAATTCTGCATCCAGAGTTTATCCATGTAACTGAAGTTGCTCATCCCAAGAATCATTCTACTGTTTCTCATCTGCACCATCTCCAATGTCTTCATATCTTTCCTGAGGTGTGGTGCAAAGAAATTCCATTTGCGACTAAACCAATATTTTCTATAAAGATTTATTATGACCCCCTTGCTCTTGTACCCTATGTTTCTACTCACAATGCTCGGAATATGTGTGCCTTTTTCACTGCTCTGACACTTCCAATGATTTATACATATGTACATCCAGATCTCTTTGTCCCTGTAACCCTTTTAGAATTTGGTCCTCTACACAGCTTCTCCTCATTCTATTTTTCTGCATTACATTTCATCTGGTGCATATCCATCCACACCACCAATTTGGCTAAAGCATTTTAAAGTCGATTGCTAGTCTCTTCCAGGTTTCCCTTACCTGCCGATTTGGAAATTCTGCCCTGCAAACCACGTTAGAGACATTAATATATATTAAGAAAAGCAGTTGTCTTAACATTCCCAGGGGAACACTGATATACATTTCCTTCCAACTCAGAAAATAAATATTTCTTACTAATCTGTTTCCTATTGCTCAGCCAGTCTTCTATCCGTGGCTGCTGCTGTACCTTTTATTCAATGAGTTTCAATCTTGATGACAAGTAAATTATGCGGCTCTTTACCAAGTGCCCTTTGAAAGTCCATGATAACCACATATCCAAAAGGTCCTTCATTGACGATATTCTCACAAAACTTTATCAAGCCAGTTAAACATAATTTGCCCTGGACAAATAGATTTTTCTAAAATATTTCTCCACTTCTCAGGTTGAGCGGCACAGTGGCACAGTGGTAGAGTTGTTGCCTCACAGTGCCTTTCAGTGATCATTTTGCCTGTCAATCATTGATCCTGATTTACCTGGACTAGATTTCTTCTCATCCTTTAGACATTTGTCCTTCTTCTATTGACTATTTTTATCATCCTTATCCGTTACGATGCTGAACCTTATGATATTGTAAACATCAATGCAGCTTCCCTGGTGTTTTGTTGGAAACATTTCCAACATCCTCATAAAAACCTAAGCACAAAAGATAAACAAAACAAAATTTATGAGAAAACCTATTGGAACAGAGGTTGCCTTAAGAAGAGATGGAGGAAGGTGAACAGAAATTGTGTTCCCCATGGTTATGTTGGCCTTGTTGGTCTTCATGAATTGTATGAAAGCAGAATATTTTCATAATGTATAGAGGACCCCAAAACACTATTCACTATAATGAATAGTGAGGGGGATAGTGATGGACATAGACAGTCTGAAAACAATGGGTGGACATAAGACAAATTAATTTTAACACCGAGAGGTCAAACGTGTTACATTTTGTTAGAGGTTAAAAGCATACATTTTGCTTGTAGTGCATCAACCACACAGGAAAAAAACCCACAAGATCTGGTGCTTCACAAAGAGAGACATATTGTGTAAAAGCAGGGTAGCGTGAGATATCTGAAACAAAGCATTCAGCCAACCAGTCCATTCTGGCAGTCATTCTGCACTGGAACTTCCTGAAGATTTTCCTCATCTAACAGTGTGGCCTTTTTTGTTCTCTTTTCCTTCATTGCCTCCCTCTAAATGTATAAATACTATTCACTTCAACCACTCACTACAGTAACAAGTTCCAGCTTATCACTTTTTTACTCAAAGAGTGGTGGTAATATTGAGTAAAGAAACGTCTTCTCAATTCCTTGTTCCTTGAAGACACTTTTCTATTCTCTTGTTATGCCCTTACCCACATTTCCACTCAATGAAAATACTTCATAACTTTAAGGACTTCCATTAGTTCATCCCTTGGCCTCGCTTTCTCAATAGAAAAAAGACCCAACCTTTTCATCTTTTTCTTCTTGCGTATGGCATGCACAGCCTAAAGTTGTAGGACAACTTGTTCTATTTGATCTTATTTGATTGTGCACGCCGGGTTGATTGCATTCGTCGAAACAGGGCGGACCACGTGAAGGTTGCAATCTCCCACCCCAACCTTTTCATAATTTCCATTTATAATTATCCATGTGTTTCTGATGTCACTCTCAAAAATCTTTTCTCCTTACTCTCCAGTGCTGCTATATTTTTATAAGATGGCAACTAGAAATGTTGTTTAAATGGTAATTGAACCATGGTTCAATGCAGGTATGGCACATATTTCCTTACTATTTAATTTCACGTTTCCAGATAATAAGCCTTGGTGCTTGGCTTGTCTTTCTCATGACCTTGTTGATCTGTTTGGAAATATGTAGATATTGGTGCCTGTGCACTCCGAATTGTGTTTGGCCCTTTCCTGCACACTCCAGATGGTATGTAATCTCTCCGTCCTTCCCACCAAAATGTAGTGGCTCACCTTTATCTGTGTTGAATTTAATTTGCCAATTATTAGCTAATTGCGCAAGTATATTTATCTCCTCCTTGGAATTTGTTGCAATCCTCTCAGTATTGGTATTCGAGCAACAATTTGGAATAATCTGCAAATTCAAAAAATATTTTCGATTTCATTCCCCTCTATGGGATCCAGAAGCAAATCTTTCAACCTATTTACATAACAATAGTCAAGAGTGATTCATTGTTATATGTACTGGCAACTGAACAATGAAATTCTTAGTTGCAGCAACATAACAGGCCTGTAAACACAATACACAGAAATAATATACGTATAATAAACGAAAAATCATAGAAACATAGAAAATAAGTGCAGGAGGAGGCCATTCGGCTCTTCGAGCCAGCACCGCCATTCATTGTGATCATGGCTGATCATTCCCAATCAATAACTCATGCCTGCCTTCTCCCCATATCCCTTGATTCCACTAGCCCCTAGAGCTCTATCTAACTCTCTCTTAAATCCATGCCGTGATTTGGCCTCCACTGCCGAGTGCGGCATGGAATTCCACAAATTCACAACTCTCTAGGTGAAAACGTTTTTTCTCACCTCAGTTTTAAATGGCCTCCCCCTTATTTTAAGACTGTGGCCCCTGGTTCTGGACTCGCCCAATATTGGGAACATTTTTCCTGTATCTAACTTGTCCACTCCTTTTATAATTTTATGTTTCTATGAGATTCCCCCTCATCCTTCTAAACTCTAGTTAATACAAGTCTAGTCTTTTCAATATTTCCTCATATGATAGTCCCGCCATCCCAGGGATCAATCTCGTGAACCTACGCTGCACTGCCTCAATCACAAAGATGTCCTTCCTCAAATTTGGAGACCAAAACTGTACACAATACTCCAGATGTGGTCTCACCAGAGCCCTATACAACTGCAAAAGAACCTCTTTACTCCTATACTGAAATCCTCTTGTTATGAAGGCCAACATTCCATTAGCTTTCTTCACTGCCTGCTGTACCTGCACGCCAACTTTCAGTGACTGGTGTACAAGGACACCCACGTCTCACTGCATCTCCCCTTTACCTAACCTAACCCCATTGAGGTAATAATCTGCCCACTTGTTTTTGCCGCCAAAGTGGATAACCTCACATTTATCTATATTATACTGCATCTGCCACGCATCTGCCCACTCACTCAACCTGTCCAGGTCACCCTGCAACCTCCTAACATCCTCTTCACAGTTCACACTGCCACACAGCTTTGTGTTGCTCCTAATTCCCTCTTCCAAAACATTAATATATATGGCAAACAGTTGCTCCCCAACACTGAGCCTTGCGGCACACCATGGATTTAAGTGAGAGTTAGTTAGAGCTCTAGGGGCTAGTGGAGTCAAGGGATATGGGGAGATGGCAGGCACGAGTTATTGATAGGGGCCGATCAGCCATGATCACAATGAATGGCGGTGCTGGCTCGAAGGGCCGAATGGCCTCCTCCTGCACCTATTTTCCATGTACCACTCGTCATTACCTGCTATTCTGAAAAGGACCCGTTCACTCCTTCTCTTTGCTTCCTGTCTGCCAACCAATTTTATATCCATGTTAATTTTTTATCACTAAATGACTCATAAATTAGTCCTTTATACATTGTAGGAACCACTTTCTGTTATCTCCTTTGCATATCCTTAATGACAAATTATTCTGTGTTTTTTATTCGTTTTAATAATTTGTCTGCATATATAAAGTTATGATGGGCTGCTTTGAAACACTGGTTATCCCACAACTGGAGTATTGAGTTAATTTCTAATAATTAACCTGCAGGAAGAATGTAAATGTTTTGGAAAGATCAAATAGAATGATAGAATAAACAAAAATATTGTTTCTCAGTAACACAGCTTTTTTAATTCAACATTTTGTCTCTTTCTCAGAAGTCCTCTATGAAGCCTGAGGTGCTCTTATTATATAGCCACAAGTCTGTACAAAAACATCACTTAACAAATTTGTCTAATTAAAAATGATTAACTTCAAGCATGTGTGAACTTTGAGAGAAAATCTCCATACTCATTTACAGGACTAACATCTATTCATATGAAAACTCAAATCATGTCATCATCATCATCATAACTTATTGCATATTTATAGCAAATTATCATCAAGTCTCAAGAATTTTACAACTGAAAACACTTTCTCCACAATTGTTCAATAACAAGATTTAGGGATTGGAAGACAACAAAAATATTATGTCAAAACTTCAGAGAGTTTGTTATATATGTGGTAAGCAATTTGGATTGCATTCAATTGTTGTTCACGAACCTCAGTGCCTGAAGAAATGGCGGATTGAAAATGAAAAATTACCAAAGCACTTACGAAGACCAGAACCCAAAAGAAAAGAGACAGTTAACGCTGATGGTTCACTTGACATTAATGCCGCGAACGCAGCAGCATTCGAAAGTGCAAATGCTCAGCTTATTCCCTGTGAAAACTGTGGTCGAACATTCCAGCCTGATCGACTTCCTGTGCACCAGAAAAGTTGTAAACCAAAAGATGGAGGCGCATCATTCAACACACGTCAGCCAAGTACAAGTTACAAATCTGTAAGTGTTTTGGTACCTTTTCTAACAAGTACTGTCAAGTCACAGAAATGGCAGAATATGTGAGCAGTGCGCAGAAAGCCTGATTCAGAGGATAGTATTGCATTAAAAAAAGAATAAATCTGCTTAAGATGGTAAATCAAGAGTGGGCAAAGACTTCAGCGGATCTGAAGAGAAGGATATGTTTAAGGCCAAGGTGTAATTTAACTTTACAGGAGGATTGAAGGATGGGCAGCTGGGTAGTATGGCATGGAATATCAGTGGTGCAGATTTGTAAGAATTGTAGTTTGTGTAAGGTCGATCTTCAGAATACAGTGAGAGGATTTGAGATGTTGGAATCAATTTATATGTGTCAATGTCAGTCAGTTCTACATAATTAATATCTTATGTAAATCCTAGCAAAATGATAAATTTCAGTTCTCTTTTCTACCTATTACAGAATTGGATGTAGACATGGATGAGTATTGCCATTCAAAATTGTGCATTGGTGAATTTTAAGTCTTAAATATACTTTTAAGTAAATATTTAGAAGTTCAAAGCTGTGATATTTGATCCTCATAAAGTAATTTCCTTAGTCACAAACCCAAATCTCCTAGATACTTGCAATCTATTGAAAACAGAATCAGGTTGCCAGCAACATTTGTGCAAGTACCCTGCTTTTTGTCCCTTTGTTTGACCACTTTTCCTATGTTATAAAAAGTACCGTAATTCCCCCCCCCCCCCCCCCCCCCATTAGCAGTCGTCTGAAAACATAGATATGTTAGAAGAAGCTGTTTAGGGAACAAAACTAAGAGAGGAGAATTCCATGAAACCAGTTGGTCCCAGTTTTAAGAATAGATTTTATACTAGGAAGAAGTAGAGAAAATTAGAAAGAACCATTTCACACAACAAGCTGCAAATGGAGTAGATCAGCAAGGAAATACAAGGTCTTGGTGTATGTATTTTCAAAATATTAGAATGACAATAAGGTTCGTGCACATTTCTGCCAAAACAAAAGTTTCATTCTGGCTCAGCACCTACTCATTGATTCAATGTATGAAAATGTCCTCAACCATGACATAAAGAATGAGACCTAATTATGTCAACCTGAAAACAACCCATTTATGCTGTCTTTCAGTTTTCTGTAGGCTAGCTACCCTCCTACTGATATCCAAATATATTACTTGCAATCTGTGCATTCATGTATTATGTAGTTATTATGTAAAACCTTATTGACAAAAAAATCTGGAAATCCAGAGACTACATTTACTGTTTTTGTTTTCTTTATCCACCTGATGTCCCTTTGGTATATCTGTGACCAAGAAACCAAGTGACATCGCAGGCAACCCAGTAATGGCTTGGAAATAGACCGTCAGAAATAGAAAATCTATTTGATTTTAGTAACTATGGAAAGTAACACATGAACAAGAGCTCTTCGTGGGGATCTCTGTGGATATTGTCTTGAATACCTCGATCTTTTCCTGCTGCAGGAGATCTGCTGTTGAGCATTCTGATAGAATGGGCACCTTATCCCTTTTCATGCTCTTCTCTTCTGTGGCTAACAGCATGGAAACTACAAAAGAAAAAAAAACTCTGTCACTTTACATTCTGTTCATGTTGACTTTGAAAAAAAATGGTGTAATTTCTTCCTACAACAATATGGATGTGTTTCTCTGAATATGCACTTGAATGTATTAACTGGGCTATCCAATGACATGAGCACATTTGAACCCAGGTTTGGTTTTGCCTTCTGAAGGCTTTGCTCAGTCTGAGAAATGTAAGGTAAGCAAATACACTGGTGTATTCTTAACCTAGTATCCGTTTTAGCTCAGTTTCATGACAATGCGCTAAATTTCTTGTTCCTTTTGAGTTATATAGCTCATTTTAGTTTAGAATTGAAAGACTGACATTTAACAATTGTCTTTAGCCACCAATAAGTAGACGTCCACGAACAGTTGTCTGCTACCTTTGTGGACGGGAATATGGAACTACATCGATAAGTATCCATGAACCCCAGTGTTTAATAAAATGGCACCGTGAAAATGACAACCTACCCAAGCATCTCCGGAGGCCTGAACCCAAAAAACCTCAGGTCATGCCTATCAAGGGTAGGTGTACAGAGATGTAATTCTTTAATGTTTCTATTGTAGCTTAATTATTTAAAAATACAGCTAATGTTATGTTTAATTTTGATTGGTTTGTTTCAAGCAATCGTTCTACATAATGCAAAGGTATCTCTGACATGTATGTCCTGTTTGCTACACTTATGTATTAAATCTTCCTTTCCTGTGCTGATTGGTATGTCACATATATAGCTGATGGCTTCATATTAATATTTTCCTTGCTCAAGTTAAACTTTCGATCTGATACGATGCTACATTACTGAAAATGTAAATTTTCTTAACAGCTGATGGGAAACAAATTCATAAAATTAATTAATTAAATGCATCTTTTCCCTCAGCCTACCAATTGTAGATACAATTTGATTTTTTTTTTGCTGAAGGAATTTCAAGGGGAGCCATTTTCAATTGTTTATTTTTACTTAAGACGTAGAATTCCTTTGTCCACTATTCATGCGGATATTTTTGAATAACAACACTGTTAACAATATTCCCCAGTCTTATGACAGGAGAATAACGTTTATCGCAAGATATCGGCAGTGAAGTCCGATCAAAGATAGTCCAGGGGTCACCAATGAGGTAAATAGTAGTTCAGGTCTGCTTTCTGGTTCTGGTAGGATGATTCAGTTGCCTGATAATAGCTGGGAAAAAACTGTCCCCGAAATAGAGGTGTGCGTTTTCACACTTTTATACCTTTGTTCCTCAAGATTAAATCTAGTACGGTCTCTTCCTCACGAGTTCAAAAAGACTCCAGAAATGTCACCTCCAGTGATCTTCCACATTAGGATGATCCCAGTTAATATTGGCGCACTGGAAATCTCCAACTATTATCATCTTACTTTGTCTAATCCTCCACTCCCCTATCTCCTACTGACGAGAGGCTTTTAGCAAACCCCAACAAAGTCACGTTTATTGTCAAATGGGCAATTACAATGAAAATCTAGCATGCACAAGCACAAAGACTCAAAAAACACACCAGAACATAAATTATGCATGAATTCATGTACTTTCTGTAAAACAATAAAAGAAAGTGTGCAAAAAAACAGACATCAGTGCAAAACATATTAGAAAAACATTGAAGGTAATGCAAGAGTTAGTTGTGGTGTTCCCTTGCTGAGGTAGGATTAGGGTTCTGTATATCGGTTCAAGAACCTGATAGTTGGTGGAAAGTAGCTGTACTGGCGATGTGTTACGTTGGACATCTAGACCTCCTGCCCAATGGTAGCAGTGAGTAGAGGGCATTGTCCAGATTTTGGTGATCCTTAATGAAAAATGCAACCTTCTTGTGGCATACCTCATGCAGATGCTTTCGATGGAGGGGAGGTTTGAGCCCATGATGTGCTGGGCTAAGTCCACCACACTCTGCAGCCTCCTGTGCATTAGAATTGATGCATCAGACAATGATGCAACTGGCAACATACTTTCCACAGTGCATCCGTAGAAGTTTGTTTTGAGTATTCTGTGACATATTGAATCTCTTTAAAGATCTAAGAAAGTAGAGGTACTGGCAAGCCTTGATCATAATTATATCTGTGTGCTGGGCCCAGGATAAGTCAGCCAAGATGTTAACACCCAGGAATTTGAAGCTGCTAACTCCCTCCACTGCCGTTCCCACCAATGACAGCTGGGATGTGTTCTCCTGACTTTCAATTTCTGAAGTCAACGATTAGTTCCTTCATTTTGTTGACCTTATGGCACCACTCAACCAGGTGTTATATCTCTCCCCCATACGTTGACGCATCACTACCCATGACCAACAGCAGTTTTTGATCACTCACTTTTTATTTCTAATCTCTATCCATATGGCGTCAATTGAAGAGCCTTCTGGGACATTCACCCTCATTACTACAGTAATGGAATTAATTAATATTGCAATACCACATCCTCTTTTAATCCCCCTTCCCTACTCATGCCCTGAAAATTCTACACCCTGGAAAGGTGAGTTGTCGGTCCTGCCTTCTTTCGATCATGTCTCCATGTAAGTAACAATATCACATTCCTATGTACTAATCAACAATCTCAGTTAATTTGCCTGTATCAACAATGCTGATAACATTGAATGGCAAGAGTAGTTTGCTGGACTTTTTCTTGCTGGAGTGTTTTATAGCACAGATGTTACTTGCCACATCACCCTATGCCTGAGGGTTGTCCAGGCATTGTGAATATGATCTGTTACATTCACAAATTAATATTGAATTCATTTCAAAGATATATTACATCTTGTATCTATTGAGCTATATGTCTGCTCCTAAGTATCCTACAGCTTCTCACATGGTTCTCCTTTACAAGAAACATTATAATAATGAAAAGACTACCAGCTTTCCCCATTTCACCATTACATTGTGGACGAGTGCAGGCATGGATTCTTTAGCTATTTCATGCAATATGTTTTCATTGTTTGTAGAGTCAGAGAGCTGTTCAGCGTGGAGAAAGGCCCTTTGACCTAACTTGTCCAGGACAACCAAGTTGCCAAACCAAGCTAGTCCCATTTCCCGGTATCCTTCCAAATATTCCTTTTATATTTACCTAAGTGTCTTTTAGATGTTGTAATTGTATCCACCTCTACCACTTCTTCTGGCAGCTCGCTCCATGTATGTACGACTCTAAAGTGCTCATCCTTAAGTCATGAACCTTACTATTTCATGTCATTTTAATGGCAGTTTAACCATTTTGTTCTTCACTTAAAGGACTGCTATTTTTTTGATAACCACAGAACTCTTCAAACTATATTTGTTAAGGTTTGAACGTTGCATAACCTGCTGACTTGTCACAAGCCAAGATTTAATTCACAAACAAATCGATTGTGAAAAATGCAGGTAAAATGTTCTCGATGTTGGTGGAGTCCAGAACCAGAGGTCACAGTTTAAGAATAAGGGGTAGGCCATTTAGGACTGATATAAGGAAAAACATTTTCACCCAGAGAGTTGTGAATCTGTGGAATTCTCTGCCACAGAAGGCAGTGGAGGCCAATTTACGGGATGTTTTCAGGAGAGAGTTTGATATAGCTCTTTGGGCTAATGGAATCAAGGAATGTGGGGAGAAAGCAGGAACGGGGTACTGATTTTGGATGATCAGCCATGATCATATTGAATGGCGGTGCTGGCTTGAAGGGCCAAATGGCCTACGCCTGCACCTATTTTCTATGTTTCTGTTTCTAAAATGCTTTTTTGTCATTTTGTGTCTGATTTCAAGGTATGAATTTCAGCAAATAGAGCTGCAGTTATCTTTATTATCAAGCCTAATCAGGTGGTTAAAATGCATGGAAAAACAGTCCCCGTAACTGCTTCTTTATTTCTAAAATGACTATGATAGGAAAATTAAATTTCACCCAGTGCAAGGCTTTGGTCACGTCTGTGTTATGCTGTCAGTCATTAATTATTTCTCATATTAGTGACATTATTGGCAATAACTCCAAAGTCTAAGGAATTGGCAGCAGTATGTTGATGTTCTGAATTTCAAAGCAACCAGTAGAGGATGAAAGCCACAGTTGATGGGGAACCAAAATCAGCAGAGATGAAAATTCAGATCACGAGCAGCAAAAATCATTGTTATGTGGAATATGCTGCATTGTTGGGAGAAGATCTGATTCACAACCAACTAACCAACCTACTAGGAAAACTAGATTGATGTTTTTTTAAGTCCAGTAAATGATTGTTATAACTTTGGGATTGTATAAACAAAAAAAGATTTAGTACATTTTATAATCAAAACCAAATATAAACGCATTCTACCATAAATCAATTTGCATTTGTGTACGTATTTTAGTACACAATGCATTTAACGAATAATCATCAAGATTCTAATCTGTAGTTAGCAACAAACAGTAATTTTTGCACAACTTTCGCTTACTCATTACTCAAACCTCCCCCCAACCCCCCGAGACAAATTCATCAAGTTATTTGTATTCATGGTCCAAAACAAACTCCACATCATCATCTACTTAAAATAAAATTAGTTGATGGTCACAGAGAGTGCTTTGACCTTTATACTTCTATTAATCTTGTTGACAATGTATAGAAATTGTATTAGCCTTTTGAACTAACTTTAACTTTGTTTGTGTAAGTCTTCTGGTATTTCCATAAAAATAATTATACGCCATCACTAAAAATCAACACTGACTACATAATGTACATATATGGTCAAAGGAAACTTGTTATCCTTGTGCATCAACACATTTTTAACTTGCCCTCTTCCCAGTTAGAAGTATTAGTAGTTATAGTGTGGAATGCATAAGGGATTCACTAGAATCCTGGAACTTTTGCTGTCATGAATAATGCACAACAGCTGGCCTTTCTGACGTTGATGAAGACCAGATCCAGCAGGTCAGGCTTATACAGAGCATTCCAACAGTGGCCCATGGAACAAGAAAAAAGGTTTAGACATCACAGTAAGATAATTTTTAAAAATTGGTCATATGGGAGAATTCACAAGGATTTAAATAGCTCATATTTTGCAACATTCTCCATGATAGACATCTTATTAAAAAGCAACTTAAAGTTTAAAAGGGGTTGCTGCAAAACATATTTAGTCTAGAATTTATACAAAGTGGAATATTTATCTTTAATTTTAGTCTTCGATCTTTATGCATATTCTATCAGGCAACACATTCTCAACAGATAGTGCAGCTTCACTGCTCCGACAACACAAGTTCAGTCCGGTGCTAACTCGATGTGGAGTTTCCATCTATTCCCTTCGATTTTGTGGGTTTTCCCTGGATGCTCCAGTTCCCTCCCTTATTTCAATTTGTGCTGGTTGGTGGGTTAATTAACCAACGTTAATTACTCACACGATAGCAGACTGTTGGGAAAATCAATGGGGAAATTAATGGGAATCTGAGGGACAATAGGTTACAAACAAGTTAGTGAGGAAAAGCGGCAGTATAGATTAAATGGGCCCAATGGGCTCCTCTGTTATAAGAAAATACCAAAAATACTGCTATTTTTTGCATTACTTGCATTGTGCCATCCTACAAGAGTGGCATGTTTCACTATGCAATATATTTGTAAAAATCCATGCATCGTCGTTAATAGACTGTACAATTGCTTTTATATCTACTACATCTCATTTACTTCCCCAGAACATTTATGTAATGTTCTGTAAGCACTCTTGTCTTAAACATCCAGTACCCAGGAGATATGACTGTACTACATTTGGTCTAGACCAATATTTTCCAGAAAATATTGGCCTTCTTACATTCTACCTCAGCAACTGTTGCCCAGTCAATGCATCATCCTATGTGCCACAAGTCACACAGCACAAAAATAAGCCCCATTGTCTCATACTTGACCTGTTTGCATTTGTTTGACCCATATCATTCTCAACATTTCCCATATATGTTCCTGTTCAAATGTATTTTGAATTTGTTATTGGATGTGCCTCAATAATTTCCTCTAGCAATTCATTCCATGTACCCGCCACCCTCTGTGATAATGGTAGATCATCCACAATCAGTGCCCCTTTCCTGCCTTCTCCCCATATCCCTTGAACCCACTATCGTTAAGAGCCCTATCCAGCTCTCTCTTGAAAGTATCCAGAGAACCGCCGTCTGAAGTAGAGAATTCCATGGACTCACAACTCTCTGTGTGAAAAAGTTTCCTCATCCCCGTTCTAAATGGCTTACCCCTTATTCTTAAACTGTGGCCCCTGGTTCTGGACTCCTCCAACATCGGGAACATGTTTCCTGCCTCTAGCATGTCCAAACCCTTAATAATCTTATATGTTTCAATAAGATCCCCTCTCATCCTTCTAAATTCCAGGGTAGACAAGCCCAGCCGTTCCATTCTCTCAGCATATGACAATCCTGTCATCCTGGGAATTAACCTTGTGAACCTACGCTGCACTCCCTCATTAGCAAGAATGTCCTTCCACAAATTTGGAGACCAAAACTACACACAATGCCCCAGGTGTGGTCTCACTAGGCCCTGTACAACTGCAGAAAGACCTCTTTGCTCCTATACTCAACTCCTCTTGTTATGAAGGCCAACATGCCATTCGCTTTATTCACTGCCTGCTGTACCTGCATGCTTACTTTCATTGATTGATGAACAAGGACCCCGAGATCCCGTTGTACTTCCTCTTTCCCCAACTTGACACCATTTAGATAATAATCTTCCTTCCTGTTTTTGCTACCAAAATGGATAACCTCACATTTATCCACATTAAACTGCATCTGCCATGCATCTGCCCACTCACCCAACCTGTCCAAGTCACCCTGCATTCTCATAACATCCTCCTCATAGTTCACACTGCCACCTAGCTTTGTGTCATCTGCAAATTTGGTAATGTTACATAATCCCTTCATCTAAATAATTAATATATATTGTAAATAGCTGCGGTCCCAGCACCAAGCCTTGTGATACCCCACAAGTCATGGCCTACCATTTTGAAAGGGACCTGTTAATCCCTACTCTTTGTTTCCTGTCTGCCAACCAAATTTCTATCCATGTCAGCACTCTACCCCCATTACCATGTGCCCTAATATTTGCCCATTAATCTCCCATGTGGGACCTTATCAAATGCTTTCTGAAAGTCCAGGTACACTACATCCACTGGCTCTCCATGGTCCACTTTTTCTAGTTACTTACTCAAAGAATTCCAGAAGATTCTTCAAGCATGATTTCCCCTTCGTAAATCCATGCTCACTCGGACCGATCCTGTTACTGCTATCCAAATGTGCCGCTATTTCATCTTTTATGATTGACTCCAGCATCTTCAGATCAATCTGTTATTGTTGCATTGCAGCAATTCCTAATATTAAATAAGAACAAAAGATATCTCATTGGATGTAAATAACATAGGAGATCATGAAACCAATTATGTTTATATGTACAATCCTATCGGTCAAATAGCTAGACAGATTACCGGGTGGACATCCATAGTATCTTTTCTGAGATGACCAAAATAGTACTGCCTACCAAATCGCACAAAGGAAGATGAAATAATAGTGGGGAATAGCAGAGTAAAAATATCCCAAACCTTTGAAATATTAATAAATGTGTGTTTTATTAATATATATTATAAATGGGTGCCTGTTTAATAGCACAAAACAAATTTGTTGATGCATTGTGTTTTCCATTGCACTTGAGTGATTACTCCGTAATGACGGAAGTAATGAGAGAAATAAATAGATTTTGTGCATTATTATCTTATTTCAGCACTACTGGGGCCCCCAAAATAAGCAAAGGCATCACTGAGCACTGAAAAGTGGATTGATGGAATGAAATCTATACACATATTTTGCTTGTGGTTGTCAACAGATTTTTAAGTAGAAAATATAAAGAGATATTATTTTTCTCGTTATAAGAATCTATAGCAAACAAAACCTATAAAGAAAACCCTATAATGGATAGTGGAATACGCACTTGGAAACAAATAAAGAAAACATTAAAATTGGATTATATACCATCATCTCTTCCTATTGTAAACAATGCAGCATTTAAACCCTCATGGATGGATAAGGGTTTTTTACAATGGAAAAGCCATGGAATTACAAAGATGGGTGATCTCTATAGGAAAAATACATTTCTTTCATTTCAGGAATTACAACAATTGTATGGGCTTCAATCAAAGGATTACTTTAGATATTTACAAATCAGAGACCATGTTAATTACAAATGAATATAGATTTAGAAAGATAGACATTTTTGATGAATGTTTGAATAAACACCCAAACACAGAAAAACTGATACCATATATTTATAGTATTTTATTAGATAGCGATGCTCCAAAGACGGATTTATATAGGCAATCATGGAAAAATGAATTAGGTCAAACAATTAGCCCAGAAATTTGGGATGATAGTGATATACATCACTGTTCATTAAACACTAGACATTCTTTAATACAATTTAAAGTATTGAATAGACTGCATTATTCAAAAACAAAACTGAATAGAATTTTTCCAAGTGTTTCCCCTATTTGTGATAAATGTCCATATTTAGAGGCTAACCTATTGCACTCATTTATAAGTTGTATAAAAATTAATCATTTTTGGATGGAAATTTTTAAGATAATCTCAAAGTCGTCAATACCAAACTGGCTCCTGACTCAAAATTAATAATATTAGGAATAACAGAAACAAATCAATTCATGACTTCAAATCAAAGAATTTTTATTGATTATAGTTTAATAATTGGGAAAAAATTAATATAAAAATTTTGGAAAGGCTCTATAACCCCCACAATTAAAATGTGGACCACAGAAATGTCGGAGACCTTATATTTGGAAAGAATAGGATTTGTCTTAATGGACAAACAAGAACTATTTAAAAAAATATGGTCCCCATTTATTGAATATTTGAAGGGGCAAACTGGTTCGGCACGAGAACCCGACTGAAACCAGAATCGAAGAATAGATGAAGTAGTACATTTCATAAAACGCAGATATATCTCCAACGATGTAAAATCTGTAGAATATTCCATTCTTTCCTAACATTTTATATATATATATATATATTTTTTTTTTGTTTAATCTTTTTCCACTATTTTCTATCTTTATAAAAAATGGAAAAAAAAATAGAGGCACAATTATTAAGCAAGGATTAACATAAATAATACTGATTATGTATAGCTACAAAGAACAAAATGATTTTTATTATGTCAACAATGAACACGTATCTTTTTTTTAATTATGTAATTGCTTCTAATTAATAAAAAAACTTAACAAAAAAAAAAGAATCTATTGAAATATTCAGTAGATGAGATTTCCACATAGCACTGGTGTGTTTTGTCTCATTCCTTTCCCTCATGTTTCCAGGTACAGGTACGTATGACGTTGATGCTTTAAATGAGGCAGCTTGGAGAAGTTCTCAAGACCAACTGGTGCCCTGTAATATCTGCGGCCGTACATTCCTCCCAGACAGATTGATTGTCCACCAGCGTTCATGTAGACCAAAGTAGCCAAGCTGCCAAATAAAGACAAAAAACCAAGGAAAATTAACAAGCAGGAATAAATCATTTATGCCAGTAACATTTAAAAAACAACCAATTTTTATTTTTTCTAAATTCAGTGCGATGGTTGTGAGTTTAATAACGCTTTAAAAATTAAATTAACTTCTCAGTTATTGTTGCTTCAGAGATTGTATCTGAAATTCCATAGCTGTTCCAACTGTATTTTTTCCCAATTCGAACAAAGATTAGAAGGATGGGTAAAGGACAATATCAGACCAGAGACTAGCTGCAATGGATGTTTCAAACTCCATGGCTGTTCATTTCAAAAAGTAAAATGCAAAGTGTTCACTTTCCAGCCATTTGCAATCATTTTAACTGTGCCTCAAGTCTCCAGCATCTGTCAATTCCAGCTCCACTCCACCACAGCTCTGCATATTTGCCAACATTTACCAATTATTAATTGATAAATTTGCTGACTCCCCATGTATTACCATTCACGTTGCATTTTGTTGAAAGCTCTGTTACTATGTGTACACATCACTATTCTGCTTATTTTACTTTCAACCTCTTCTCTCCTTTCCTCATCCCAAATGACTACCACAAAGTGCCTGCCATCAACTCTATGTCAGTCCATGGCCTTTTCATGTCCTAATTCTGCCTTTACCCTTAAGGCGCTTTATCTGGTTCTAATCTCCTTTTCTTCCTTCTTTCCCGTCATTCACTCTTAAGGCAGATAGCAGATATCTGCTTAAGTTCTTCTACCCGAAACACTTCACACCTTTATTACTTCCTTCAAAAGTTTAATTAAAACCTACCTTTCTGACTAAGCTTTCATGAATACTTATAACATGTATGCTCAGCTCCTTTTTTCCTGACAAATTAAGTAGACTTTGTTACCATTATAGTTTATTTGTTTTTATGAATGAAAATGGGCCATTTGCTGGGATCACATGGGGAATCACTGATAATCTCCCCACAGAAGGTAAAAGACGACATTAGAATATGTAAGATCCTGTGTGTGATCTTATGAATGTTATCGTGACAAGATAAACACAAATGGTATTTTAATGAAATGTTCTTATCAATTAAAAACAGGATGATTTGAAGATTATAGCTCCTATAGGGTTAACGCTACTCCCCATTTTAACAGTGTTATAACTCATGAGGACTTCCTGCTTCATAATTTCAATGTTCAAGAAAACTATTTGAGATTTTCAGTGATCATTTGTTTTACTTTTACCTCAATCTGTACCAAATTGTTTCCAAGTTTAAATTAAAACTACTAATTGAAAGAAACAAATGTTGATAATTAGATGTAGCTTGATTTTTTATCGCTTTTATAAATAACAGTATTTTGTTTCGCTAACACTTGATAGTTATTTCAGCTTTGTAAGAACTGAATTATTTTAAATTTATGTGACAGAATAATGGCCAGAATCCAGAGACATGTTTTAATGGGGGTATTTTTGTCATTTCAGTAAGGTTCCTTCAATAATTCTCATGCTACATCAGAACTATAAGCAAAAAAAGTTCCATCATATTGTGCAGCTAAGATAAAAACAAATAAACGTTTTCATTTGCTCTCTTCTTGCATTCCTGAAAGCAACAACTCAATTTTCGTTATGTTACCATAGGCATTGTCATTTCTCTATTGTCTAATTAAAATACAGAAATATATATCATTTTACCTCTTAATTGGCTTTTTGGCTTGCGAAGAAATTCAGCTGAGCATTTAAAAACTTTTGTTTGAATAACAAAACGCAGTTTATAAAAAGATTTATAGTTCCTTAACCTGAGGCGAATTTTACTGTAAGAATAAAATGATAAATTTTATCAAGTAGTCAACATACTGTAACACTCAGAATTAAAGGTGTCTGATGATTAATTTGTGATATTATTTGCTGATTATTATTATTGAACTATGCCGATTTTCTTTTGTAATGCATTTCTTTTCAAAGTTTTAGTTTGTATAATGTTGCATGTTGAATAATTGATGAATCTCATTATTATTGACTGATTTAGGATATTAATGCATTTAATAGACACTTTATACTTAGTTTTTTAACAGTGGTATCTGTAATGTTTCAATTCTTCTTCCTCGCGTGAAAGTGGTGACTTACACTGCAATGTACTTCCAGATGTAGCTGCCCTATTGTGGCTCCTTACAATGTGAAAAAATATATTCTCCCAGCTGGAAGTATCAATATTGTAAGCATGTTTGTTTTGAAGGCATTTGTAACATAAACTCCAACCAGAACAATTGGTTATGTGTAAAGCTACTCAATAATTATTTGTTACTCTGTCACAGAGATGAATTATCTTGTGGTTTAAAGTCTCCCTTGAGAAAAATGCAATATTCCCACTTAATCTTGAGAAACCCTGTCCCGTGACCAGCTAGAATGGAGAAGGTGCAATCAGCTCCACCAAACATCTTATAGGCCATCTGTAGAAGAGTCAGCAAGAAAAAAGTCTGAACATATTCAAGTACATTTATAGGGGTGAAATAAAAAATAGGGTTGGGGGGGGATGACAAAGGATGATAGGGTGAAGCACTAGAAGAACTGGAAAGAGTAAGTAATGGAAATGCCTTGCAAGTCAGGCAGAATCTGTGGAGAGAGAAATAGAACTAACAATTCAGGCTTCATATAAGAATCAGCCATTAAGGCTGACTGTTGATTTAAGTGTCGAGTTCTGAGAAATTTAAAATGCCTAATCACATGACTGTAACCATGCATCTTATGATTATTTAACCTCTCATGATTATTTATCCTTTAAGATCACCGCTCAGCCTCCTACGCTTCAGGGAAAATAGTCTCAGCCTATTCAACCTTTTCATTAGAGTCCCAGCCATCGTGTCCTGGTAACATCCAGGTGAATTTTCCCTGCACCCTTTCCAGCTCAATGACATCTTTCTTTTAGTAAGATGATCAGAACTTCATATAATTCTCCATACTGTATGTGGTTTCACCAGTGTCTTATTCAACTGAAATATAATTCCCCAACTTCTGTACTCAATACTCTTGCTGGTGAAGGCAGGCACAACAAATGCTTTCTTCAGCATGGTCCACCCATTACACCATTTTCCGGGAACTGTGTACCCCCTGCACCGCTAGGTTTCTATGCTTCATGTCATTCTCCAGTGCCCTACCATTTACAGTGTATATATCAGCTATAATTGTATTACTTAGCCTGGCTAGATTTCCCCCAGCATGGGGGAAATGTATGCATTTTTGTTAAGAAATCATTTTAACTTTAGTTTGAAAGTTAAAATAACTATTATGTCCTTTTTGATCTGATCATTCAACATTAGAATTTGCTCTCTAGTTATGCAATAAAAATATGAAATTATTTCCTTGCCGCTTTGAACAGTGATTAAAATGAATTATTACCCAATTTGTTCCTATTATAAGCAATTAAAAATGCCTGCTTTTCTTGCTGGCAATTGTCTTTTATGATTTTGTTCCTTTGCAGCAAATTTCCAACACATTTAACTATTTTTCTTCATCTTTATTTCATGTATCAATTTACTCTGTAAAATATTTGGTTAAATCAATTATTTTGACTTTTTTCCAGTAGCTGTTTGAATTTAAAAGGTATGCCAAATATGACAAGATCATAATAGAAGTCTCTCCAAAACCAATGTGAAGCTTGCCTTGAGGATTTTATCTGTGCCATATATATATTTGATGGCGAACCGTTGGAAATATAAATATTTTTCTGTTATAACCAGGTGCTTAGACAAAAAACATCTTAAGGGAATGCATTTCTATTTTCTAATTTCCTTGGCTATGTGAATTAAAAAGATTTCTAATGAAAGCACCCATAAAATTATCTATTTGGCTTAAAAATAAAATGGGAACTATTCTCAACAAAATGTACCACTTTGAAATTACAGTCTTATCTTTGGTTCTCTTAAAATAGTTATTCACTACCCATAGCGAATTGCTTAACGTTGGTACCCACCCCATTATATATATATATATATATATATATATATATATATATATATAATTTTAAAACTCTCACCTTGTAGGTGTGTTTGTATATGTGTGTGTGCATATGTGTGTGTCTTTATATTTTCGCAAAAACATGACAGGGTAACAATAAGATTTTTACATATTCTGACTTCACATTTTTCCCCTCTACGCAGTGATCAGCTTCACTTAAGGGTTTATGCTTTATTTCACGACATTGCTGATTAAAGTTTAAAAAAATGAAAAAAACTCCCTTTTAAATCCACAAGGTGGGCGGGCATGATGGTTTTGCATGGAGCCCATTTCACACACATAATATTACATGAGCTTTGAGTGTCGACAGGGGGAGGGCCACATTTCCAGAACATTCCTCAAACGCTTCACCATCTACCCAACGGTCGACCTGCTTCATTCTCACTGCTTGATGCACTACTTGATGCTTCATTCTGACTTTGCGATGTTTAAAGATATGACGTCACAATGAGGTCGGCAGGCACCACGGCTCAGGTCAGCGCCCGTTTCACACATGCCAGCAGCCTCGCTCGAGTCCTCACCCGCCTGTGACCTCGCTCGGTGTCCTCGGGTCCACGCCCGCACACGGCCTCGCTTGGGTCCTCGCCCGCCCGCCCGCAGCCTCACACATGTCCACGCCTGCCCATCGGCCT
Organism: Raja brachyura; assembly: GCA_963514005.1. The sequence goes on from OY740783.1 coordinate 49,465,664, forward strand.
CACACATATCCACGCTCGCCCATCGGCCTCGCTCGGGGTCCTCGGGTTCACGTCTGCCGGTGGCCTCGCTCGGGTCCACGCCCACCTGCAGTGCTGGTGGGGAGGCTCCTGCCGTGTGTCGGGCCCGGTGACTGGGCCTGGGCTGGAGCCGCGCTTAGAGCTGGAGTGAGCGCTGAGCCTGGGACTTGGGATGGGGCCGGGGCCGGGGCCAAGAAAGCAGCCGTCGGTGGAACCAACGGCGAGCCAGGGTCAGGGACGAGCCCGGAGATTAAGTCAGGGCCTGGACTGGAGCCAATGCGGCGGCCGAGCACACAGCCAGGGCCGAGCTGAGTATGAGAACCAGGCCGAGTTCCAGGCCCTGGCGCTGCTCTACAACCTGGGTAGGTGCTGCGGCAGGGAATGGGAGTGCGGGGAGGAGGATGAGCGAAATGATAAGGAGGGAGATGGGGTGGGGTCTCTACCTCCCTCCCTCTCTGCCCGTCTCCCTCTCTATCCCCCTCCCCTCTACTCTCCTCTCTACCTCCTCCCCCCTCTCTACCCACCTCCCTCCCCCTGTTACCCCCAGCTGAAATGCGGCAAAACAATTGCAGAATTAAATACGCACGCCAGTTTGCCTCTGTTGCTTGTGGTACATACAGTATAAATGAATTGTATGTAAATGTAGACAGGTTAATTACTAAATTTGCAGATGACACTGACATTGGTGGAGTTGCAGACAGTGAGGAATGCTATCAAAGGATATAGCTGGATATAGATCAGTTACATATATGGGCGGAGAAATAGCAGATGGAGCCTAAACCGAGCAAGTGTGAGATGTTGTACTTTGGGACGTCGAATGTCAGAGGAAAGCATATAAATAATGGTAAGACCCTTAAAAGCATTGATAACTTCCTAAAAATGGCCACACAAGCATACAAAGTGGTGAAGAAGGAGCATGAAGTGCTTACTTATTATACAGAATGTGATCCTTGGAATGGGCTGTCAAAGATGGTGGTGGAAGCAGATATGAAAGTGGCATTAAAAAGGCTTTTAGATAGGCACATGGATATGCAGGAATGGAGGAACGTCGATCATGTGCAAGCAGAGGAGATTAGTTTAACTTGGCATTATATTCAGCACCGACATTGCAGGCTAAAGGATCTATTCCTCTGCTGTACTGTTCTACGCTCCATTTTACCTGGCACAGACTTTGAGCATTATCTTCAGATGGTGATGTTCAGGCGTGAAAGCCCTATGTGCTTTAAATTCATCAAGTTTTGCACGTGAAAATGTTACAAAACATGTGCACAGTCAATCACTCCCTAACCAACAGGAATACCACTATACAGCCAAATTTGCATGCTCATACTATCCATGCTTTCAAGGAGAAGAAGAGTAGAAAGCCTTTAACACATCGCAACTGTGGTAGCAAGCCTGGAAAATGAGAGACGGGGTGTAGCATTGGCTATAGCATGTTAGTCAATTAGAATGCTTAGTAATTGGCTAGGCCGAGCAATGGAGAATTGTGTCCCGTTGTCAATCTGAAGGCGGGCTGGAATGCCATGTACGCAGAAGAGCTGACTGAGTTTCTGGATGACTATTTCTAAGGAGATGGTTGGTAGAAAATCAATTTCAAACCAACTCGAGTACGAGTGCACCAACACGAGATAATGCTTCTCATGCCAGTCGAAGATATCGGCGGCCACGGACGACTATGGTAGGGAGAGAGTAGGTTTGGACAGCAGCGGTTGTTTTTGCTGGTGTGGCGCTTGCCTGTTGCAGATCGCGCATAACTCCATTTTTTCCAGAATGTACTTGGTCATTCCGGGCCAGTAAATCATTTCCTTGGCATGTTGTAGGGTGGCCTCAACACCTGGGTGAGCACCGTGGATCTCCTGGTAGTATTCCTTACCCGGGGGGGGGGGGGGGGGGGGGGGGAGAATGACCGTCTTGTGACTCTTTACGATCACTCCATCCTGTAGCACAAGTTCATCATATACCAGAAAGTATCGTTTGAGTTCAGCGGGAGTGTTGGATTGTTTGTTTGACCAGCCGCCTTTAATGATTGAGGTTAGCAGATGGGAGGTTTTATCCATGGCAGTGTGTTCGGCGAGGCAACGGGACACAATTCTCCAGCCAAAAATTCAAAGACTTTGCCAAGCACTGGAACTTTAAACATGTAACCAGCAGCCCAGAGTACCCAATCGAGATGCGCAGAAACGTGCCTACGATAAGATCAGCAAGCCACTTAAGCCACTAATCCAAGGCCAAGTGGTTCGTTTACAGACAAACAAAGGACATACCAAACTGGGGTTCATCTATGGCCCTGCGAAAAGCCACGTTCCTACCTTGTCGATGTCGGCGGCACCATCTAGAGACGCAATCGTCAATACCTCCTTCCAGTGAAGGAACGACGTCCGGCGCTCCAGGGTCCTGATGCCCCTCCACTGAACTTTAAAGTGATCGCTGTTCCAGACGTTCCAGTGCCTGCAGTTGCCACCCACCACCACTCCCCGTGTCGGTCTACGCCCTCGCCCCCCCTTGTACCCGGTTCACCGGTACCCGTGCGACGGTCGTCCCCTATGGTGTCTCCCCAGAGCCCTGTTGGATCACCCAGATGTGCCCTTAACTTTTCGCAAGAAAAGGTTCATGAGGCAGTTCCCTACTGAACGCGGGTTAGCCATGGCAACTACGTTTAACCTCATTATTCTTAGATGTGGCGTTTTGCATTTAACAATTTATTTACTCATCGTAGTGCTAACACTGTATCTACTTTTCAGTTATAGAAGAAGAGATGTAGCATTGGCTATAGCATGTTAGCCAATTAGAATGCTTTGTAATTATAACCCCGCCAAATGGTAACATTCATAGTGTAAGATACTGCGCACTGCTTGCCAGTCTGAGTAGCAGTGTGAACGTGTGATGACCTGCTGTGTAGTTGATGACCTGAACAATAAAGATGCTTGTGTTTGAACCTGTGTGAGTTTGAGCTCTGTACACAGGGAAAATGCCAGAAAATGAGAGACGGGACAAATGGATGAAATGTTTCCAGTGTCAAAGATGTCCCAGGCTATTATTACCCTCATATTCATAGAGAGTCCTCCAGGCACAAGTCCAAGGCAGTTAACAAAAACTATTAACTTCGTCCAAAAAAAACATGAGAATATAATTCAGAAAAAATCATCTCCATACTGTACAGCAAGGTATGATCACATCTTGAGTATTACATTCAGTTTTTTTTTGCCACATCACAAGGGAGCCATTAAAATGCTTGTAATATTGAAATGTTATATTGCATTGCAGAATTATAATATTAGAGATCTGAGTTGTGAGAAAAGTTTGGAAAGTGTGAGCTTTGCTGTGTGTAGAGGAGGCATCAATCAGCATGGAAAAGGTCAATCTGGAATATCACTCGAACTGACAGGATTAAGAGAAGGGGTCAAAGTTGAACCAGTAAAAGGCAGATTTAAGATATTTAACATGAAGTTGTCCATCACATAAGAGCGTGATAAATAACAGAATTGGGCTTCCAGGCAGACTAGAGGCTAAAAGACCAGGAATAATTTAATAAGCAGCGATGGGAAAAGTGAACATTGTCCTGCAATGTTGAATTAAGATGGGCACAATGGTGTTTGCTTGGGAATTACCTTGGGAATTACTGAACAGCAAGATCTGAAAATATCAAATTAACAAAAGGATGATTGAAACTCCCCCAGGTGTACAAAGAGATATTTTTCATTTACTATGATACTGTGGCAGAAGAGGACAGTTTATAAATCTTAACACAAATAGAATTAACCAGGCAGCACATACAAGGCTTGTTTAGAGATGAATAGTTATGATTCGAGAGAAGCAATGCACAATGAGATTCAAATTTTACAAAAACATTGTGAAAATTACAGGCATCAGAGGCCTTTAGAGAGTTATTTAGACCTTTTATGAATGCTGTGTAAAAAATGTTTTCAACTTTAACCCTTGTCGATCAGATTTCCATACCCTCAGGAAGTACAGTAGAATAAAGGAAATGATAAAATCTGGGATCCATCTGTGAAGTGCCTTTTTTTTAAGAGATGCTTATGGGCCAGATTAAGTGGAATTCTTTTAATGAAGATTAAGAAACCTACTTGTAATTCTCCACAATTTCACCTCTCTTCAGCCAGCTCCCACCATTGAACACTAATCTCCTCCATTGTCTCCAATGCTTTTCCAATACCATCTCTCCTCATAATCTTTGACCATCCCTTCCAACCAGCCCCTCTACCTGAGAATACTCTTGACCCACCCACAACCCCAATCTACCTAATCTCGTTTTTGCCCTTCTCACCTCATTCCATAATTTCTATGCACAACTACAACATGTACATAATCCATATCAGAATAACTTATTTACAGAGAAAGGTACCCAAGAGTTAAAACTACACTGCACTCAGGGACACCAAGGCAATTTTCTTTTTACATTAGCACTAAAACCTTACTCCATAAAACACAGGAGGAAGCTTTGCCACCACATGACAGTTTCCTGGCAGTTAACACTGTTGAATTCACACATAAAACTGAAGTTCTTACTGGTAAATTGCTTTGATAAATGGAGTGTATTTTCTGGTTTTGCATTAGTCACCATTGATGTCAAAGACTACTAATTCCATTGCCATTGCTCTCATTTTACATGCCTGCATGGCAGAAATCTTGCTTTCAGGAAATATGTTTCAAAATGTAAGTTGTTTCTTTTTTTTACTTGAAGCTCTTATCCAACATTGACATATGTGATATATTGTTAGACCCCAATTTGAAAAGCAAACTCGTATGCAAAGAAATCTCCTGGCAAATCTTTGTTACAATTATCCTATTCAGCCTCAAAGAACATTTATGCCAAAATCATTCAGTTATTCATATTCTATTTGCTTACAGAAGGAAAGGAAGTCATGTTTTACTTCTAGAGCAGCTCATGTTGAGTTTTATTTAGTTGGCATTCTTCAGTAGGATTTATAAATATTGTCTTGGAATATATTTAATTGGAATATATGGCAGCAAAGTCAATCCATAACAGTGGTAGTAAAAATGGAAAATTGAAGAAAAAGATCAAACTAGAAACAAAAACAGTAAATTACAAAATGGAAATTGTTTATACTTTTCAAATATTTCATTTAATCAGAATTTTTTTTAAAAATCAGTACTTTTTACTCAAATGCTAAACATGGCGGGGAGATTTGCAAAGGCTACTGGGGAGACATTAAATGAGAACGGTTGGGGGGGAGGGACTCAAATAGAGAAAGCTAGTAGACAGTGTGTGAGGCAGGAGGCAGAGAAGGGAAGCAGACCCAACATGTAGGGGGGAAAGAAGAAAAAAATAATAAACAGAGAATAAGAAAGAGGTGGTGGGTTTCTTAAATGTGTGAGCAGAGAGACAGAGGGGTGAAAAATGAGGGTAGAAGCAATAAGTAGCAAGGTGAAAAGTAAAAGTGGCAGGCGGACAAATCCAGGGCAAAAATCATAAAGGGCCACTTTTCAACATAATTGTACAAGGGGTAAGAGTGTTGTAAAAACAAGCCTGAAGGCTTTGTGTCTCAGTGCAAGAGAGGGCAGCACAGAATATAATCGGCTGCCCTCTCCCCTCTCTGATGGACATTTACACCTCCCGCTGCCTCAGCAGGGCGAAGAACATTATCAAGGACAGCTCCCATCCTGCATTTGGCCTGTTCAACCTGCTACCCTCAGGGAGGCGCTATAGGTGCATCAGCACAAGGACAAATAGACTCAAGAACAGTTTCTTTCCAAAATCCATTATCTCCCTGAACTCACACATGCATTGACTTCACAGCCTAACCCCCGGTCGTTCACTTATCCACCTACTGTAATTTGTACTGTAACTGTAATTTCCAATATGTGCAATAACCCATACTGGATATAGGAATCCTATTATCCATTCTATTTATCCATTGTCTTTTTATAGATATGTATATAGCGCTGCAGAAACTGTGCACCTTATCCCCCCCCCCACCTTTTTGTTTTGTTTTGCACTGAGTAGGAGCAGCTTTTAATCTCATTGTACATGTGTATAGTGACAATAAAAGGCATTCTGATTCTGATTCTGAAGGAGCATTCATAATAAGGTGGATGAGTTGAATGTGCAGATAGCTATTAATGACTATGATATAGTTGGGATCACGGAGACATGGCTCCGGGTGACCAAGGCTGGGAGCTGAACATCCAGAGATATTCAATATTCAGGAGGGATAGACAAAAAGGAAAATGAGGTGGGGTAGCGTTACGGGTTAGAGAGGAGATTAACGCAATAGAAAGGAAGGACATTATCTTGGAGGATGTGGAATCGATATGGGTAGAGCTACGAAACACTAAGGGGCAGAAAACGCTAGTGGGAGTTGTGTACAGGCCACCTAACAGCAGTAGTGGAGTTGGGGATGGCATCAAACAGGAAATTAGAAATGCGTGCAACAAAGGTAAAACAGTTATAATGGGTGATTTCAATCTACATATAGATTGGGTGAATCAAATTGACAGGGGTGCTGAGGAAGAGGATTTATTGGAATGTATGCGGGATAGTTTTCTAAACCAACATGCAGAGGAACCAACGAGAGAGCAGGCTATTCTAAACTGGGTATTGGGTAATGAAGAAGGGTTAGTTAGCAGTCTTGTTGTGTGTGGGCCCTTGGGCAAGAGTGACCATAATATGGTTAAGTTCTTCATTAGCATGGAGAGTGACATAATTAATTTAGAAACAAAGGTTCTGAACTTAAAGAAAGGTAACTTTGAGGGGATGAGACGTGAATTGGCCAAGATAGACTGGCAATTGATTCTTAAAGAGTTGACGGTGGATGTGCAATGGAAGGCATTTAAAGACTGCATGGATGAACTAAAACAATTGTTCATCCCACTTTGCCAAAAGAATAAATCAGGGAAGGTAGAGCATCCGTGGATAACAAGGGAAATCAGGGATAGTATCAAAACAAAAGATGAAGCATACAAATTAGCCAGAAAAAACAGCATACCAGAGGACAGGGAGAAATTCAGAGTCCAACAAAGGAGGACAAAGGGCTTAATTAGGAAAGGGAAAATAGATTATGAAAGAAAACTGGCAGGGAACATTAAAAACTGACTGCAAAAGTTTTTATAGATATGTGAAGAGAAAAAGATTAAATAAAACAAATGTAGGTCCCTTGCAGTCAGAAACAGGTGAATTCATCATGGGGAACAAGGACATGGCAGACCAATTGAATAACTACTTTGGTTCTGTCTTCACTAAGGAAGACATAAATAACCTGCCGGAAATAGCAGGGGACCGGGGGTCAAATGAGATGGAGGAACTAGGTGAAATCCAGGTAAACTGGGAAGAGGTGTTAGGTAAATTGGATGGATTATACGCCGATAAATCCCCAGGGCCAGATAGGCTGCATCCCAGAGTACTCAAGGAAGTAGCCACAGATATAGTGGATGCATTAGTGATAATTTTTCAAAACTCTTTAGATTCTGGAGTAGTTCCTGAGGATTGGAGGGTAGCTAATGTTACCCCACTTTTTAAAAAGGGAGGGAGAGAGAAAACAGGGAATTACAGACCAGTTAGTCTAACATCGGTAGCGGGGAAACTGCTAGAGTCAGTTATTAAAGATGGGATAGCAGCACATTTGGAAAGTGGTGAAATCATTGGACAAAGTCAGTATGGATTTATGAAAGGTAAATCAAGTCTGACGAATCTTATAGAATTTTTAGAGGATGTAACTAGTAGAGTGGATAAGGGAGAACCAGTGGATGTGTTATATCTGGACTTTCAGAAGGCTTTCAACAAGGTCCCACATAAGAGATTAGTATAAAAACTTAAAGCACATGGTATTGGGGGTTCAGTATTGATGTGGATAGAGAACTTGCTGGCAGAGACGAAGCAAAGAGTAGGAGTAAACGGGTCCTTTTCAGAATGGCAGGCAGTGACTAGTGGGGTACCGCAAGGCTCAGTACTGGGCGCCCAACTATTTATGATATATACAGTGGCTTGCAAAAGTATTCATACCCCTTGAACTTTTCCACATTTTGTCACGTTACAACCACAAACGTAAATGTGTTCTATTGGGATTTTATGTGATAGACCAATACAAAGTGGTGCATAATTGTGAAGTGGAAGGAAAATGATACATGGTTTCCAAATTTTATTACAAATTTAAAACTGAAAAGTGTGGCGTGCAAAAGTAGTCAGCCCCCCTGAGTCAATACTTTGTAGAACCACCTTTTGCTGCAATTACAGCTGCGAGTCTTTTGGGGTATGTCTCTACCAGCTTTGCACATCTAGAGACTGAAATTTTTGCCCATTCTTCTTTGCAAAATAGCTCAAGCTCAGTCAGATTGGATGGAGAGGGTCTGTGAACAGCAATTTTCAAGTCTTGCCAGATATTCTCAATTAGATTTAGGTCTGGGCTTTGACTGGGCCATTCTAATACATGAATGTGCTTTGATCTAAACCATTCCATTGTAGCTCTGGCTGTATGTTTAGGGTCCTTGTCCTGTTGGAAGGTGAACCTCCGCCCCAGTCTCAAGTCTTTTGTAGACTCTAACAGATTTTCTTCCAAGATTGCCCTGTATTTGGCTCCATCCATCTTCCCATCAACTCTGACCAGCTTCCCTGTCCCTGCTGAAGAAAAGCATCCCCACAGCATGATGCTGCCATCACCATGTTTCACAGTGGGGATGGTGTGTTCAGGGTGATGTGCAGTGTTAGTTTTCCGCCACACATAGCGACTTGCATTTAGGCCAAATCTTCAATTTTGGTCTCATCAGACCAGAGCACCTTCCTCCACATGTTTGCTGTCCCCCACATGGCTTGCGGCAAACTGCAAAGGGGACTTCTTATGGCTTTGTTTCAACAATGGCTTTCTTCTTGCCACTCTTCCATAAAGGCCTGATTTGTGGAGTGCACGACTAATAGTTGTCCTGTGGACAGATTCTCCCACCTGAGCTGTGGATCTCTGCAGCTCCTCCAGAGTTACCAGGCTGCTTCTCTGATCAATGCTCTCCTTGCCCGGCCTGTCAGTTTAGGTGGATGGCCATGTCTTGGTAGGTTTGCAGTTGTGCCATACTCTTTATATTTTCAGATGATGGATTTAACAGTGCTCCGTGAGATGTTCAAAGCTTGGGATATCTTATTATAACCTAACCCTGCTTTAAACTTCTCCACAACTTTATCCCTGACCTGTCTGGTGTGTTCCTTGGGCTTCATGATGCTGTTTGTTCACTAATGTTCTCTAACAGACCTCTGAGGCCTTCACAGAACAACTGTATTTATACTGAGATTAGATTACACACAAGTGGACTCTATTTATTAATTAGGTGACTTCTGAAGGCAATTGGTTGCACTGGATTTTATTTAGGGGTATCAGACTAAAGGGGGCTGAATACTTTTGCACGTCACACTTTTCAGTTTTTTTTGTTAAAAAAATTGAAAACCATGTATCATTTTCCTTCCACTTCACAACTATGCGCCACTTTGTGTTGGTCTATCACATAAAATCCCAATAAAATACTTTTACGTTTGTGGTTGTAACATGACAAAATGGGGAAAAGTTCAAGGGGTATGAATACTCTTGCAAGCCACTGTGTTAATGATTTGGATGAGGGAATTGAATGCAACATCTTCAAGTTTGCGGGTGACACAAAGCTGGGGGGCAGTGTTAGCTGTGAGGAAGATGCTAGGAGGCTGCAAGGTGACTTGGATAGGCTGGGTGAGTGGGCAAATGCATGGCAGATGCAGTATAATGTGCATAAATGTGAGGTTATCCACTTTGGTGGCAAAAACAAGAAAGTAGACTATTATCTGAATGGTGGCCGATTAGGAAAAGGGGAGATGCAACGAGACCTGGGTGTCATGGTACACCAGTCATTGAGAAAGTAGACATGCAGGTGCAGCAGGCAGTGAAGAAAGCGAATAGTATGTTAGCATTCATAGCAAAAGGATTTGAGTATAGGAGCAGGGAGGTTCTACTGCAGTTTTACAGGGTCTTGGTGAGACCACATCTGGAGTATTGCGTACAGTTTTGGTCTCCAAATCTGAGGAGACATTTTTGCCATAGAGGGAGTACAGATAAGGTTCACCAGACTGGTTCCTGGGATGTCAGGACTTTCATATGAAGATAGACTGGATAGACTCGGCTTGTACTCGCTAGAATTTAGAAGATTGAGGGAGGGTCTTATAAAAACTTACAAAATTCTTAAGGGGTTGGACAGGCTAGATGCAGGAAGATTGTTCCCAATGTTGCGGAAGTCAAGAACAAGGGATCACAGTTTAAGGATAAGGGGGAAATCTTTTAGGACCGAGATGAGAAAAACATTTTTCGCACAGAGAGTGGTGAGTCTCTGGAATTCTCTGCCACAGAAGGTAGTTTAGGTCAGTTCATTGGCTGTATTTAAGAGGGAGTTGGATGTGGCCCTTGTGGCTAGTGGGATCAGGGGGTATGGAAAGAGGGCAGGTATGGGATACTGAGTTGGATGATCATCCATGATCATATTGAATGACGGTGCAGGCTCGAAGGGCCGAATGGCCTACTCCTGCATCTATTTTCTATGTTTCTATGTAGGTAAACAATTATGCCATTATGGTTTAAACTCCACAACTGTTGCAAGATAATATCAGCATGAATTAGTCATAGTCATGGCGCTATATGGCATGGCGGCAGGCCTTTGGCCGAACTTGTCCATGCCGACCAAGTTGGCATTCTGGATTAGTCCCATTTGCTTGCATTTTGCTCACAGTCCACTAAAAACTTCCTTCTTTCATTGTATGTGTCCAAATGTCTTTTTAATGTGTAATTGGACCTGCTTCTATAGCTTCCTCTGGCAGCTCATTCAAGATATGTACTACCATCTGAGTGAAATAGTTGCCCCATATGTCATAAGGTCATAAGAAATAGGATTAGAATTAGGCCATTCGGCCCATCAAGTCTACTCCGCCATTCTTTCTTTCTTTTAAAATCTTTTTATTAGCTTTTTCAAAAGCAGAAACAAAAGAACAAAAAAGTAATAATAAACATAACAGTGATATTGATACATCGGGATCAGGGTTACATTAATGGCAGGTATAACCTAAATATGAGTCCAGTATCAACGTACACATTGAATATAGATCTCCTGGTCTCTATGTAAATATAGTTAAGTGTTTAAAAGAGAACTTATATGTATAAAAACAAAAAGATAAAATGAACAAAAAAAAGAGAAAGAAAAAAAACCCCTAAACTAAAGAAGAAAAGGAAAATAAAAGCAAAACACAATGTGGGCTGCAAAGAGTTTCAACAATTTGTCCTTGTTTGTCGTCAAGTCCGTTCCACCATATACCAGTAAAAAAAATTATAACAGTTTGAGTGGGAACAGTTTATGTCGTATGAAAATGTTGAATAAATCTTCAAGTCTGAACGAAATTTCGTGCCTGCAGTCATACATATATTAAAAGTAACAAAACCACACAATAAACACAAATTTAACATCCACCACAGTGAGTTCACCAAACACCTCCTCATGGTGATGGAAGGCAAAAGTCTTAGTCTTTGTCTCTTCCCAATGGAGTGTGGTCGGAGGATTGGAATCTTTCCATTGAAATAAAATAGATCTTGCAATTAACGATGTAAAGCCAATCAGCCGATGGGCGGAATGGGACAGATGGATAGAATGTAACATTGGTAGCCCAAAAATGGCAGTAATAAGGTGAGGTTGCAAATCAACACCTAAAACCACACAGTATCAAAAATTTATTTCCAATATTTTTCCAAAAGTGGGCAGGACCAAAACATATGAGTCAATGAGGCCACTTCAGAATTATTCAGAAAGAAAGTTCAGACTTTTCTTGTCGTGTCCCCCGTCACCGTCTGTGCTGAGGCCTAATGGCGGAGCTCGCGGCCTCAGAGCTATAGCGGCGTTCCAGCTTCCAGCGGCGGCGGCCCGGCTTCAGAGCTGCAGTGCTCCAGTGGCAACCTGGCTTCAGAGGTGTGGTGCTCCAGCGGCGGCCCGGCTTCAGAGCTGCGGTGCTCCAGCGGCGGCCAGCTTCAGAGCTGCGGTGCTCCAGCCGCGGCCCGGCTTCAGAGCTGCGGTGCTCCAGCGGTGGGGTTCCAGCGGCAACCCGGCTTCAAAGCTGTGGTGCGCCAGCGGTGTTCCAGCGGTGACCCGGCTTCAGAGCTGTGGGGCTCCAGCATTCCAGCGGCGGACCCTGCTTCAGAGCTGTGGCGGTGTTCCAGCATTCGGCGACAGCAGTGGCGGCAGCCCAGCTTCGGAAGCTCGGCAGCGGGCCTAGTGGACGATAACATTGGAGGCCTGGATCGCCTCAGCGCAGAGGGAGATCAAGGAGGGAAGAAGACAAAGACTTTAAGAATTTTGCCTTCCACCACAGTGAGGAGGTGCCTGGTGAACTCACTGTGGTGGATGTTAAATATGTGTTTATTGTGTGTTTTGTTTTTTTATTATATGTTATGACTGCAAGGTAACGAAATTTCGGTCTGAATGACAATAAAGGATACTTTACTTTACTTCTGATAAGGGTTCAAATATTTAAAAAATTCCAAGATATCGGTTCGATGTGGTAACGGAAAAAAGGGTAGAGTAGCCGTCAAAAAATGTCTAATTTGTAAATATCTAAACAAATGTGAGTTAGGTAGATTATATTTATTGGAGAGTTGGTCAAAAGACATAAAACAACCATCCAAAATCAAATCACGAAAAACTGCTAATCCCTTCCTCTTCCATAACAGAAAGGCTTGATCAGTGCTAGAAGATTGGAAGAAAAAATTAGATATGATAGGACTCGATAAAATAAAATCATTCGATCCAAAAAACTTACGAAATTGAAACCATATTCGAAGTGTATGTCTTAATATTGAGCTAGTTGTATATTTATTCAATCTCATAATTGTAAAAGGTAACGAGGCCCCTAGAATAGAAGCCAATGATAGCCCTTGCATAGAATCACGTTCCAGATTTATGCATCCTGGACATTGGGTATCTTCTAAATCTTTTGTCCAAAATGTTAAATAGCGAGCATTAACTGCCCAATAGTAAAATTTAAGGTTCGGCAGTGCCAAACCACCATCTTTTTTTGATTTCTGTAAGTATTTTTTACTTAGTCTGGAATTTTTATTCTGCCATTAAGGAAATTTTGGAGTCAATAATATCAAAGAAAGATTTAGAAATAAAAATTGGTATCGTCTGAAATAAATATAAAAATTTAGGTAAGATAAACATTTTAATTGTAAGATTAAATGAGAACTTACCAGTTTGAAGTTTGATCTTTATTTTATGCGGAGTTACAATGAGGGATTACGTGAAGACCCTGCCAGCACCCATGCGCGACATTCTTCAAAGGAGCGGTGTGAAATCACAGATAACAGAGTTGACTAACATAGTAAGATAAGAGAACCAGCATACCAGTTGACCTTTATAATAGAGGGTTTGGGAGCGGAGGGCACATAATCCCTCATCGTCTCCTCATAAAATAAAGATCAAACTTCAAACTGGTAGGTTCTCATTTAATCTTACTATTTTACTTCGGAGTCATGTGAGTGACTACATGAAGATTTCAAAGCTCTCTTGAAGATTTCAAAGATTTCACGCCCTGGAAACAAGTCCATGCTCACACACTGCCATAATGACAAATGGAGGTAGTATGTTAACGTATTTCAGACATGAAACTGTGCTGAAAAACAAGAGGGTATTTATTTAACAATAACAAATAATAATACCCCTACTTCGGGGAAATTATAATACAGAACTTAATATTGTGTCTGCAAACGTCTCAGGTGCGGCCACGGGTTTATTATAGAACCGCTGAAAGGTTTTCTCATTAGCACAACCCTCCGTTGCAAGGATGTGGTCCATAGGAACTTCCATCATCCTTGCCGCCGATGTAGATGCAGCCCGGGTGGAGTGAGATTTAAAAACGTCACTGTCCACCCCCGCTGCACCCAATACCACCCTTAGCCATCTTGAAATAGTTTGCACGGTGACTCTGTGATGAGGACGTTTGTGACTTATAAGCAGAGCTCTTTCTGTGCCCCTGAGATACTTGGTGATCTCCATGTAGTGTAAAAGGTGGGTCACTATGCATAGGTGGCTGTCTACAGGGTAAACCAGGAAATCCAACTTGCGGCCAGATGATCCAGGCCTGTTTTGTTTGAGTAAGCCCTGAATAAAGAAAGTTACCTTATTGTTGGTTATAACCATGGCATCCATACTTAGCTTGTGTAGGGACTGGACCCGTTGTGCCGTCACAAGTGCCATCAGCATTACCATTTTGTATGTCAATTTAGCTAAGGAAAGAAACATTACTGGTGCCCACCCTCGGAGCAAGGTTATGCCCACCCTCGGAACAATGCCAATATCCCAGGTCTGGGAATATCTAGGCCTGGGGGGATTTGAGTTAAAAATTCCCCTCATTAATTTAGACACTAAGGGGTGAGACCCCACTGCAAGATGATCGAAACCTTGACCGAGATATGAGGATAGGGCACTCCTGGCACAGTTGATGGCACTGCAGCTTAAACCTTCATCAAAATGAAGGTTTGCCAGGAACTCCAGCACATCCGTAATGGTGGCTGTGTCATATGTGGTGTTTGTCTTGGTACAAAACACCTCCCATTTCTTGACGTAAGTGAGGTATTGTCTCCTGGTGGACTCCCTGCACGATGCTGTGATGATATTCATTGTTCGGTCCGAGAGTCCAAAATCCAGGAGTGCCCTTTTCAAACCCTGCAAACCAATAGGTTCATCCGGTCATGGCACGGGTGACTCTCCCCTGCCACAGGATGCACCAATAAACTCGGACGTTTGGGTATTGGAATGCATGGTTCCGAGACCATGTCCAGTACCACAGGGAACCATGGCTGAGTAGGCCAGTCAGGCACAACCAGAATACCCGATGCAGAGTCTTGGTGAATTTTCTGCAAGACCCGACTAATGAGGCAGAAGGGGGAAAATGCATAGAAAAACAAATCCCCCCCAAATAGTCCATAGTGGTAGAAGGCATTAATTTTGATTTGTCTGGATGGATGATAAACCCCAGTTTTTGAAATAAGTGCTCAGTGGCTGAGACAGCCAATTTGGCCAACTCCAAGGTTTTCCCCATGATTAAAATGTCATCGAGGTATGCCATAACAATATGTTTTTGTTTTCTGAGACACGCTAAAGCTGGTTTCAATAATTTGGTAAACAGTCTGGGTGCTGATGATAATCCATTAGGCAGCGCTTTATACCGCAAGAGCTGCCCCATCCAGGCAAATTTCAAATATCTGCGATGATCTTTGTCTATTGGTACTGAATAGTATGCATCTTTAAGGTCGATGCAAGCCATGAAGTATCTCTTGGAAACTAGTTGTTTGGCCGTAACAAAAGTTTCCATTTTGAAGTCGGTGTACTGCACGAAAGTATTCAGTTCTGTCAAATCAATAATGAGGCGGCATCCGCCGTCCTTTTTATTTTTAGTGAAGATCTTCGATGCAAACTCATGAGACTCACTTTTGGTTTTCTCAATTACCCCTTTCGTATGTAGTCTTAAGAGTTCAGCATGACCTTCTGTCTTTTCTTTCTGTGAAAGTACAAACTTTCGACTAGGTGTATGCTGAACAGGAAGGGGGAGTTTGTGAACAAATTCAATTTTGTATCCCTGAATACTTTGCAGTATGAAAGGATCAGAAGTTATAGAACTCCATGCATCCCGAAACAACTGCAACTGTCTCCCAATCCGTGAAGAATTTAAACATGCGATGTTCCTGAGGCAACCAGACCCACCTACCTCCATGGTTACCGGCGGTGCTGCATTGGTTTCCTCTGTCCTTGTTTCCTGGGAGGTGGAGGCGCTGTGGTGTGGGCATGACACATCTTCCAAGAAGGCCGTGCTGGGCCATGGTCGAAAAAAGACCGTTGAGCAGATTGGACGGCCTTCGAGCTTTCACCAGCAGGTGTTCTGTCGCTGTGGTAGCGTGGTCTGCTGGTGGATGCATAGGGGTGCTGTCGCCGCAGGTATGAGGACTTGGTGGCAGCCGGCACTTTTATCATGCCTATTGCCTTTGCCTCTTCATCGAGGTCTTTTACCTGCTTAGGCAGGTTGTCCCCGAATAGTAGTGTAGGCGGCTGTGCACTGCTGGGTCTGCACAACCCCGCGAACTTGGGGTTCAGTGCAGGTCGGATGACACTCTTTCTGTAACAGTTGATCTCAAACTGAGTGTTGCAGAGGAGTGCCAGAGCATCCTGTAGCTCTTCCGGCATTTCCACTCCATCCACTGACCTGGCAACGGCCGTAATTCCAGCAGCCAATAGTTTTAGGATTTTCTGGAGTTTTACTTCCTGACTGCTGATTCCAGGGCTCATGTTACCCCAGATGGGATTGTTGACTGCAAGCATGTTGAGGGAGACACAATTCTCAGGAGCTGGGTATTTGGCTGCAGTGTCATTAATGGCCTGTTCCTGAAGTTGATTAGTTGCTATGTAGTTAATACCGGCTGCCAACTTCGGTTGCAACGGCAGCCCTTTTTGGGTAGGCATCGCAAATTTTGAAACCATGCCCAGTAGCTCCTCTTCTGGCACCGCTAGTATTGATGTTTCTTCAGCCACACTCCCCTCTTCAGAGTCAGCCCAGTTCTGACTCCTTATGCTCCCCTGCGAGGAGGGTGAGACATTTGGCAGCCCTGTAAAGGGTGCTGCCGTGGGTCTGCGAGGAGACCCACTGTGACCATACCCCTGCTGTAGCAGGTCACATTGGAGCAACTGCTCCACCACCCGCTCCATGCGGGATAGTCGACCCCTGTCGCTTCCCGTGGGGGGGGGGGTGTCCTCCGGTACGGACTCAGCCGAGTCAGCGAACCTGCCCGACCTCCAGGGTCGGGGGCTGCGGTTTGAATCAGCAGCTCTGGAGAACCCGATCGCGGTCCTCAGCAACTAGTTTGGCAGCGGCTCGTTTGGAATTCGTCCTCGATTCCATCTTGGTGCGCTCTGTAAGAGAAATACTAAACAGAGCCGACAACGACCTCAGAAATGGTAAGCACTTACCTGCGGGCCGTTTTTTAAACTTACGCTGGAAGAGCAGCGCTCCTCCTGCCTGTCGCTTCGGAATACGTTCAACGATATGTCGCGCATGCATGCTGACAGGGTCTTCACGTAGTCACTCACGTATTGATTCTGCCTATTAGACAAGGACATTGGTGACCACTTAGTGAACTGTTGTTTGATGTGGTCAATTAAAAGCGTAAAATTGGATTTAAATAAATCCTTGTGTTTCTTGGTAATCTTAATGCCTAATTAAGTAAAACATTCAGTAGTCAATCTAAATGGAAACTGTCCATAATTCAAAACTAGATTGTTTAATGGAAAGAGCTCACTCTTACTAAGATATAGTTTATAACCAGAAAAACTACTAAATTGCTTAAGTAAAGCTACTATTGCCATTAACTATGAATAATAACAGATCATTTGCATAAAGTTAATCCATAACAGTAGTAGTAAAAATGGAAACAGTAGCAAAGTTGATCCATAACAGTGGTAGTAAAAATGGAAAATTGAAGAAAAAGATCAAACTAGAAACAAAAACAGTAAATTACAAAATGTAAATTGTTTATACTTTTCAAATATTTCATTTAATCAGGATTAAAATAAAAAAAACGTTTTACTAAAATGCTAAACATGTAGGTAAACAATGATGCCATTATGGTTTAAACTCCACAACTGTTGCAAGATCATATGGCAAGCTATATGGCATGGCGGCAGGCCCTTTGGCCGAACATGTCCATGCCGACCAAGTTGGCATTCTGGATTAGTCCCATTTGCATTTTGCTCACAATCCTCCAAACACTTCCTTTCACTGTATCTGTCCAAATGTCTTTTTTTATTTTTTTAATATTTTTATTAGAGGCATGTACATATCATAGTCCAAATCACCACAAACTTTGTTAAACGATTACATATTAAGTATCCAGGATTCCAGGGACCCCGCTACCAATGTAGCTGGTATCCTCATTTATCAGTTACATATTAACATTGACTCTAATTATTTTTTTAATATTTCTAGATAGAAAAAATAAAGAGAGAAAAAAAAGAAAATGTGAAAAATAGAACAAACTATCAATAATACAATTTAGGAGATAGGTCCGTAGGTCAGAGAACATAATTATTCATCTAGTCCTGGATTCAAGTTTCAATCAGGTTTCCGCGCCGGTCCAATCTACCCCTTCAAATAATCTAGAGACCATATTCTAGTAAATAATTCAGGTTTGTCAATTAAGACAACTCTAATTTTTTCCAAATATAAGGTCTCCGACATCTCCATAATCCCCATTTTGATTGTGGAGGTTGCTGGGTTTTTCCAACATTTTAATATTATTTTTTCCCAGTTATTATACTGCAATCAAGGAAATTTATTTGGTTTGTTGTAAGTTTTAGGTATTGTTCTGATATGCCCAATATTATTAATTTAGGATCGAGCTCCAATTCAGTATAAACAACTACGGAAATAATTTAAAAAATATCCATCCAGAAATGTTTAATTTTTTTGCAATTTACAAAAGTATGGGTTAAATTAGCCACAGAGTATTGACATTTATCACAGGTAGGGGAGATATTAAGAAAGATTCTATTTAATTTTGTTTTAGAATAATGCAATCTATGTAGTACTTTAAATTGTATTAAAGAATGTCTGGCATTTAACGAACAATGATGTATATGTTGTGGACTTTCATCCCAAACAAACTCCAGAGCGTACCATCCCAGCTGCTTCATTCTCTCAGTATATGACAGTCCAGCCATCCCGGGAATTAACCTTGTAAACCTACGCTGCACTCTCTCAATAGCAAGAATGTCCTTCCTCAAATTAGGGGACCAAAACTGCACGCAATACTCCAGGTGTGGTCTCACGAGGGCTCTGTACACTGCAGAAGGACCTCTTTGCTCCTCTTGATTCCTCTTGTTATAAAGCCCAACATGCCATTCGCTTTCTTCAGTGCCTGCTATACCTGCATGCTTACTTTCATAGATTGATGAACAAGGACCCCCAGATCCCGCTGTACTTCCCCTTTTCCCAACTTGCCGCCATTTAGTTTTTGCCACCAAAGTGGATAACCTCACATTTCTTCACATTAAACATCATCTGCCATGCATCCACCCAACCTGTCCAAGTCACCCTGCATTCTCACAGCATCCTCCTCACAGTTCACACTGCCATCCAGCTTTGTGTCATCTGTAAATTTGCTAATGTTATTTTGAATCACTTCATCCAAATCATTGATGTATATTGTAAATAGCTGCGGTCCCAGCACCGAGCCTTGCGGTACCCCACAAGTCACTGCCTGCCATTCTGAAAGGGACCCGTTAATCCCCACTCTCTGTTTCCTGTCTGCCAACCAATTTTCTATCCATGTTAGCACTCCACCCCCAATATCATGTGCCCTAATTTTGCCCACTAATCTCCTATGTGGAACCTTATCAAATGCTTTCTGAAAGTCCAAGTACACTACATCCACTGGCTCTTCCTTGTCCATTTTCCGAGTTACATCTTCAAAAAATTCCAGAAGATTAGTCAAGCATGATTTCCCCTTCGTAAATCCATGCTGACTCGGACCGATCCTGTTACTCCTATCCAAATGTGCGGCTATTTCATCTTTTATAATTGACTCCAGCATCTAACCCACCACCGATGTCAGGCTAACTGGTTTATAATTCCCTGTTTTCTTACTCCCGTCTTTCTTAAAAAGTGGGATAACATTAGCTACCCTCCAATCCACCAGAACTGATCCTGGGTCTACAGAACAATAGAAAATTATCACCAATGCATCCACGATTTCTAGAGTCACTTCCTTAAGTACCCTGGGATGCAGACCATCAGGCCCTGGGGATTTATCAGCCTTCAGTCCCATCAGTCTACCTAACACCATTTCCTGCCTAATGTGGCTTTCCTTCTGTTCCTCCGTCACCTCAAATCCTCTGGCCACTACTATATCAGGAAGATTGTTTGTGCCCTCCTTTGTGAAGACGGATCCAAAGTACCTGTTCAACTCATCTGCCATTTCCTTGTTCCCCATAATAAATTCACCTTTTTCAGTCTTCAAGGGTCCAACTTTGGTCTTAACTAATTTTTTTCTCTTCACATACCTAAAGAAGCTTTTACTATCCTGCTTTATATTCTTGGCTAGCTTACCTTTGTACCCCAGCTTTTCTCCCCGTATTGTCTTTTTAGTTATCTTCTGTTGCTCTATAAACATTACCCAATCCTGTTGCTTCCCGCTCATCTCTGCTACGTTGTACTTCTTCTCTTTTATTTTTATACTGTCCCTGACGTCCCTTCTCAGCCACGGTCCCCCCCTTACTCCCCTTGGAATCTTTCTTCCTCCTAGGAATGAACTGATCCTGCACATTCTTTATTATTCCTAGAAATACCTGCCATTTTTGTTCCACTGTCATCTCTGCTAGTGTATCTTTACAGTCAACTTTGTCCAGCTCCTCCCTCATGGCCCCATAGTCCCCTTTATTCAACTGTAACACTGACACCTCCGATCTACCCTTCTCCCTCTCCAATTGTAGATTAAACCTGACCATGTTATGTTCACTACTTCCTAATGGCTCATTAACCTTGAGGTCCTTTATCAAATCCGGTTAATTACATAACACGAAATCCAGAATTGCCTTCTCCCCAGTAGGCTCCAATACAAGCTGCTCTAAGAATCCATCACGAAGACACTTTACAAAGTCCCTTTCTTGGGGTCCAGTAGAAACCTGATTTTCCCAGTCTACCTGCATGTTGAAATCTTCCAAAACAACCACAGCATTACTTTTGCTACATGACAATTTTAACTCCTTATTCAACTTGCACCCTATATCCAGGCTACTGTTTGGGGGACTGTAGATAAGTCCCTATAGGGTCTTTTTACCCTTACAATTCCTTAGTTCTATCCATACTGACTCCACATCTCCTATTTCAATGTCACCCCTTGCAATCGACTGAATTTCATCCTCACCAACAGAGCAACTCCACCCCCTCTGCCCACCTGTCTGTCTTTTCGATACGACGTATACCCTTGAATATTCAGTTCCCAGCCCTGGCCCTCTTGCATGTCTCTGTAATTCCCACAACATCATACTTGCCAATTTCTAACTGAGCCTCAAGCTCGTCCACATTATTTCTTATACTTCGCGAATTCATATACAACACTTTGACCTCCGTATTCATGTTCCCCCTCGCACCACTCGCAATTGGCCCTGACCTTACTCCTTTACCCCTTCTCGAACTTTCCTTCCCATTAATTCGAGAATCTTTTGTAACTTTTCCTGTAGTCACTTCCCCTTTAACTCCATCTTTATACTCCCAATTTGCCAATCCCTCCCTCCCACTATTCAGTTTAAACCCACACGTGTAGCCCTAACATACCTGCCTGCCAGAATGCCAGTCCCCCTCCAGTTAAGGTGTAACCCGTCCCTTTTGTACAAGTCACCCCTACCCCTGAAAAGATCCCAGTGGTCTACAAATCTAAATCCTTGCTCCCTGCACCAGCCCTTCAGCCGCACATTCAGATCCCCTATCTCCCTGTTCCTGTCCTCACTACCACGAGGTACTGGAAGTAATCCAGAGATAACCACCCTAGAAGTCCTGCCTTTCAGTCTTCTTCCCAACTCTCTGAACTCATTTTGGAGAACCTCCTGCCTCTTCTTCCCGATATAGTTTGTGCCTACGTGTACAACTATTGCCGGCTGTTCACCTTCACTCTCGAGGATGTTCTGAATTCGGCTTGTGACATCCTGAACCCTGGCACCAGGGAGGCAATAGATCATCCTCGTGTCTCGTCTGCCGCCACAGAATCTCCTGTCTGCTCCTCGGACAATGGAGTCACCCACCACTATTGCTCTGGCCGATGTCGGTCTCACCTGTCGAGTCCCATCTCTAGGTTTGGAGCCACTGACGTGTCCACCGCTCGGACTGGAAACAACATCTCCCCGGACAGTTCCCAAGAGGGCCTACCTGTTTTCAATAGGCACAGCCACCTCGGTCTCCTGCGCTCCACGATTACCACCCTTTCTGTCAGTCATACACCTTCCTTCTTCCCGTATCATTGGTGTGACAACCTCGCTGTAGGTTCTGTCCAGGAAACTCTCATTTTCCCGGATGCCCCAGAGGTCATCCAGCTGCTTCTCCAGTGCCCCAACATGGTCCTTCAGAAGCTGAAGCTGGACACTCTTGCCACAGTTGTAGTAGCCAGTCTCCATCCATGTCCCTGTGCTCCCACATTCTGCAAGACTCGCACTGTCTCATCGGTTCTGTCATGTGTTCACCGCGTTCCATCCTCACTGCGTTCCGTCCGACGCATGCCATCATCAATGACACACAAAACAAGCCAAATGGCCACAACAGTTACCAGTCGGAATTATGCTCAATGAAGCATTCACATATTATTTCTGCTTCAAATAAAGTCACAAACTAAACATATTCATCAATCAAGACATGATATATACCACAATGACATGCAGCAAAATTATAATAAAGTATATACAGTATCTCAACTCTTTTTACACGTTGCAATGAATACAATTTCTATTATTTTTTTCCACTTCCAAACAAAAATGTGGTTGCATTATTCAGCGTATGGTCAACCTCGGTGAGACCAAGCGCAGGCTTGGCGATCTCTTCGTACAACACCTCCACTCAGTTCGCAATAACCAAACGGATCTCCTGGTGGCTCAGCACTTCAACTCCCCCTCCCATTCTGAATCCGACCTTTCCGTCTTGGCCAGAGTGAGGCCCATCGCAAATTGGAGAAACAGCACCTCATAGTTTACACCCCAGCGGTATAAACATTGGCTTCTCCAATTTCAGGCAGTCCTTGCTTTCTCCCTCCTTCCCCTCCCATTCCCAGCTCTCCCACAGCCTACTGTCTCCGCCTCTTCCTTTCTTTTTCCTGCCCCCCCCCCCCGACATCAGTCTGAAGAAGGGTCTCGACCCGAAATGTCGCCTATTCCTTCGCTCCATAGGTGCTGCCTCACCCGCTGATTTTCCCCAGCTTTTTTGTCGACCAACGGGATCCCACCACTGGCCACATCTTCCCAAATCCTCCCGTCGTCTTTCCGCAGAGACCACTCCCTCCATAACTCCCTGGTCAATTCATCTCTTCCCACCCAAACCACTCCCTCTCCTGGCACTTTCCCTTGCAACCGCAGGAAATGCTACACTTGTCGCTTTACCTCCCCCCTTGACTCCATTCAAGGACCCGAGCAGGTCTTTCCAAGTGCGGCAGAGGTTCACCTGCACCTCCTCCAACCTCATCTATTGCATCCGCTGCTCTAGGTGTCAGCTGCTCTACATCGGTGAGACCAAGCATAGGCTGGGCGATCGCTTCGCCCAACACCTCCGCTCGGTTCGCAATAACCAACCTGATTTCCCGGTGGCTCAGCACTTCAAATCCCCCTCTCATTTTGCAACCTTTCTGTCCTGGGCCTCCTCCATGGCCAGAGTGAGGCCCACCGTAAATTGGAGGAGCAGCTCCTCATATTTTGCTTGGGCAATTTACACCCCAGCAGTATGAACATTGACTTCTCCAATTTCAGGTAGACCCTGGTTTCTCCTCCCCTTCCCAGCTCTCCCTCAGCCCACTCTCTTCCCACCCCCCCACCCTCACAGTCTAAAGATGGGTCTCGACCTGAAACATCACCTACTTCCTTCGCTCCATAGATGCTGCCTCACCCGCTGAGTTTCTCCAGCATTTTTGTCTACCCATTCACATAAATTCTGTTATCCCACTTTCCTCACCCACTCCCTACGGATTAGGGGCAATTTTACAGAGATAAGTTAACCTACAAAGCCAATGTGTCTTTGGGATGTGGGAGGAAACTCACATGCTGGCAGGGAGAATGTGCAAATTCAACACCAACAGTGCCCAAGGACAGGATCAAACACAGATCTCTGGCATGTGAGGCAGCAAGTCCACCAGCTGTGCCAACACACAAAAAATTATACGTTGATAACTTTGGTCACTAAAAAAAAGAAACTATCTATTTTCAGTCTTAAATCTTTAAATGACGCTATGTCCCCCATTACAGCTACTGTACTTTTTAATTCAGTTCAAGACTATGGGGGAGTACATTGGCCATAAAGTTGCTGCCTAAAAGTGCCAGTGAGCTGGAATTGATCCTGAATATGGGTGCTGTCTTGTATGGAGTTTGCTCCTTTTCCCTTTGATCGCATGTGTTTTCTCCGGGTGCTCTTGCTTCCTTCCACATTCCAAAGGTGCGCAGGAACCTTTTTCAGACCCAACCCAAAACGTAATATTTTCCTGTTGTCCAGAGATTCTGTCTGACCTGTTGAGTTACTCCAGCTTCAGTTTAAACCAGCATCTGCAGTTCCTTCCTACACACACGATACTATACGATAGAACTTTATTAATCCCAGGAGGGAAGTTGTGTGTGTGTGTGTCTATATTACTAAAAGTAAGATCTTGACTGCTTTTGACTCACTGCAATGTGATTTCCGAGTGAACGCCACCTGCGGCCGTCATTTTTGGCCACCTCGCTCAGAGCCCCTCTCCGCCAGACTGGACCAGAGGATTTTTCCCATCATTGAAAAATCACAGAGATATTAAAGTTTTAATATTTTTTGCCATTCTCTCTGCTCCCCCTGCTGGTGGGAGGGGGGAGGGACTATAAAACCCGGAAATGGTGTGCCTCACTCAGTCTGTGCAAGATGGGGGAAGCGAGAGGGTCACGTCTCTCTGAGCTCTGAATAACATTGAACACAGGTCTACTCAACTGTGAGTGCCCTTAATGTGGTTTGAAAATGGTTGTTTGGGGGGAGTTGGGTTGAAGTAAAAAGGCACTGTAAATGATTGTTTAGGAGGTTTGGGTTGAAGTAAAAAGGCACTGCAAATGGATGTTTGGGGGGTTTATGTTGAAGTAAAAAGGCACTGCAAATGGTTGTTTGGGGGGCTTGGGTTGAAGTAAAAAGGCACTGCAAATGGTTGTTTGGGGGTTTTGGGTTGAAGTAAAAAGGCACTGCAAATGGTTGTTTGGGTGTTTTGGGTTGAAGTAAAAGGCACTGTAAATGGTTGTTTAGGGGCTTTGGGTTGAAGTAAAAAGGCACTGCAAATGGTTGTTTGGGGGGTTTATGTTGAAGTAAAAAGGCACTGCAAATGGTTGTTTGGGGGGCTTGGGTTGAAGTAAAAAGGCACTGCCAAGGGTTGTTTGGGGGTTTTGGGTTGAAGTAGAAAGGCACGGCCAATGGTTATTTGGGGGTTTTGGGTTGAAGTAAAAAGGCGCTTCCAACGGTTGTTTGGGGGTTTTGGATTGAAGTATAAAGGAACAGCAAATGGTTGTTTGGGGGTTTTGGGCTGAAGTGAAAAGGCACTGCAAATGGTTGTTTGTCTAAACTTGACAACTTTCTGTTTGCACTATATTGATTTTAGATAAAATCTCCTTCTTAAATCTTTCCTCTCTCACTTTATGCCCTCGGATTAATCCATGTGATTAGCAAACAATGAAGACTGTACTTTCATTGTGAGCCACGAAGGGGCGTCACAGAAGGGTGGCACAATGGTAGAGTTGCTGCCTTCCAATGTTTCCAGCGCCAGATACCCGGGTTCGATCCAGACTACGGGTGCCGTCTGTTTGTTTGTACAGAGTTTGTACATTTTTCCTGTGTGGGTTTCCACTGAGATCTTCGGTTTCCTCCCACACTCCAGACGTACAGGTTTGTAGGTTAATTGGCGTATAAATGTAAATTGTCCCTAGTGTGTGTAGGATAATGTTAATATGCGGGGATCGCTGGTTGAGGCGGACTCGGTGGGCCAAAGGGCCTGTTTCCATACTGTATCTCTAAATTAAACATTGAACAAGTGAGAAGGAGCATCAGCAAGCATTTTACTTCATTAATAGTCCAAAGTTCGAGAGTGTACTGGACATAGGTGATATTGAGAACATTTCTTTTTTTAATTTTGGTTTCATTAAAGAACGTAAATTGCTGATAGTTACCATAAAGTATCCAGTAGAGGGCAATATACATGTTCAGAACATCCCACTCTGTGTAAGTCTGTCAATTATTATAGATAGTTCATCAATCTATAATAATCAAATAATATGATTTTTCCAATAATATTTCTTGCCGAGAATCAGTGACAATTTAAAAGAATAAATAAAAACTACAACAAACCTTATTTTGAACTTGGTAGATTACTGTTGCTAATTAAATTACATAATAACATTAAGAGCAGGAAAAGGAAAAAATATCATATCTGTCAACTCCTTATTTCTAAACAATTACCACAATTTTAGATTCTCTCGTACCAAGATATATACTCCCCACATACCTCCTTCCAAGATCCCACAAAATGTTTCATGCTTCAGTCAAGTCCCTCTCATTCTTCTAAACTGATAAAAATGTTTATGCTTTCCTTGTAAGCTAATCTATCCATTCTAGGCATTGATCCAACAGAAACAAAAATGGCA